>JAUCMX010000002.1:19407659-19492659 GCA_033459395.1 Hemibagrus guttatus
CACTGAAGTGTATATGTGATGACAGAAGCAGGGAGGAAATTTGTATTAGTATTAAAATTCAGATCGGCGTAGAATTACTGTGCAGGCCATGAGACACTATAACTATATACAGCAAGAGGGAATCCCAGTCTGGTATTTCATATCACTGCAGTGTACAATACATCTAAAAATAGGTGTCAGAACATCTCCATAATCATATTAGTAACATTCATTAAACATGAATGCAGCATAGTTTTGATGTAGTACCATCTAAAAATAAAGCCATTAACGTATTGGCAGGAAGACAGGCGATGCGACAGACTTTGGTGTGCTGTGTGAAGGGTGGTGACCTCCGCAGACGCAGCCTATGAGCTGCCAGATTACGCTCTAAACATCACACTCAGCAAGACTTGCTAACTTTAGTATGGATAAACACCATTCCGTCCTCACTCGCACATCGCAAATACATGTGTACCCAAATGTGTGTATCCATTCTGGAGGTTTTAAGAGTTAAGACTTTGGGAAAATAGTCACAGTTAAGTCAAGTTCTTTTAAATGTTATTTGAGTATGAAAAAAATTCTGTTCAAATGTTTGCTTTCTAGAACATAATAGCAACTTTAAGTTTGCTTAATATTGGCATGACCAATAACTCAAACAAACAATCATTATAATGTGCTTAATTAAACTTAGAATCATGTGTTCAGTGCTGATGTAAAGTGCCATTAGGAACCATGAATATGCAGAACTATGAAAAAAAAAAACATCTGCATGCTTTCTCAAAAGTAAAAATATCAGGTTTCCCCTCTCCAGTGTTTATCTCCACTACTGTGAGCAGCAGAGAACACACACAGACACCACACACACATACACACACCAAGAGTCACTAAAACTAGGCAAGCCTCCAATACTAACATGAGCACAGCAAGAAATCAGCCAATTCACACACACAAGCAGAAACACATACACACACTAGGTCAGGTCTTGGCACACACCATATTAAACGGGCACATGTCTGAGAAGTGTGTCATGGATTTGAGTGACTTGTAGTATATTCCATGCCATTGCTCACTTTTACTTCATTCTCAGATATAACTTTAAGCAAGTAGCCAGCGTACTTCATCTCCACAGAGTAACTGCGTCTGCTGGAAAGAAACAGAGCCGTAAGAAGAGAAGAAACACAAAACAAAAAAGAAGAGCCCTGAAAGTGCCTAGAGAGAGTCGACTTCTGCCATTTGTAACCATTAGAGCTCAGATGAATTGATCACATTGAGTGTCTTGGATGACAGAAGCTGAAAGTGAGTGGCACTGCTGGTCAAGGTGACCTCACATACTCTGCCCTTTGAAACCTGAGAGAGAGCGTGAGGAAGAGGAAGAATAGAAGTATTGATAAGCTTGAAAAGGTGACAATCATATTTTTAGGATGTGGCTGCTTCCAGAAAATGAGACCAACACATAACATGTCATCATTTCTTTCTGTGTGTGTGTGTGTGTGTGTGTGTGTGTGTGTGTGTGTGTGTGTGTGTGTGTGTGTGTGTGTGTGTGTATGTGTAGAATAGTAAAGGTAAACAGAGTAGTAAAAGCCTAGCCCACCCTTGGCTGCCAGTCCTGCTCTGTGCCAATTCTCCTCTGGCAGCATCCACTGAGGGATGTCCTGTTGCAACATTGCCAACTCACATAGCCTTTCATGTTTTTCCGCACCCCCAACACACAGCTCGTGTGCATACACACATGCACACATGGCTTCAGTGACCACAAACAAATGTCGAGTTGCACACAAGCTCACAAGTGCACTCTCAAACATCTAGCACAGTAATTTTGCGTCCTTCATCATCTGTTCCCAAAAGCCCACTCTCTAATCCACTGGAACTTATAAATACACTTTGCAGTACATAAACATTTTTATGGATACACACTCTAAAACATATGACATAATTTCAGAGCTACAACATGACAGAATCCGGTGGGTCTGCACACATATAACCACACACACACACTCCAGCTTGGCAATTATATCCCAAAGCACAACTAAAAAAATGTTTAATGTAAAAAAGAAGGAAAAACTGCAGAGCTCTTGGTTACCTGCACAGAGGTAACTATTCCCTAGTCTCTGTTTCCTAAACGCAACGCAGCTCTTTGCCAACATTAGAAAACAGGGATCTCTTATTTCTTTGAATTGCTTGAAACTGTAATTCTGGATCACTCCAGCTTTGAGGCGGAACAGCACCATGCAAAAGAAAGAGGAAAGATGGGAGCAGTTTGACGAGAGCCAAGCTTTTCTCCTGTTGTGGTGGAGGAGCTGCCATTGTCCCATTGTGGGAGGGTTGCAGGGAAGACGCGTCACAGGGTGGTGAGACAGAGAGGGTGGCATTGCGCCAGGCTGTGCCCGTCTGCCTGCTAAATACCTTTGTTTCCAACAAGCTTTACTGCAAAAGCAGGTGAAAAGAACATTTATGGGGTGATGATTTTTCACAAAAAAATGTTTTCACCCATAATAATAATAATAATAATAATAATAATAATAATAATAATAATGATAATAAAAATAATAATAATGACAAAAATTATTATTATTATTATTATTATTATTATTATTATTATTATTATTATTATTATTATTACTTTTCTTCTTTAAAGGCAGCACAAAAATTCACAAGTCAACAAAAGTGTGTGCCATGGTCCATTAAATGAAAAAAGCAAACGAGCAAAGCCCACCCACCCCCACAGTACACAGCCGACTGGATCATGCAAATCAGTGCTGAGGATGCTGGATATCACAATGCATCTGTGAACTATGCTCAGAGAAAGATCCACCCAAACACATAACTGCTCCAGGAGAAAAGAATTAAACATTATCATCCACCATTAATTAAACTCCATCCCTAAGGACAGCATTATGCATCTCTTTCTATGTTTCTGTTATTCTCTCTCACACACACACACACAGCGCACACATTTTTGGCTTATATTTTTAAAGCTCAAACAGGAGTAGTTGTAAATATATCCAGGCAGAAGACACTGTGGAGCAATCTCGGGCAGTGAAAAAGAAATAAACACGCATTCTTCAAGAAATTGTAGGCAAGCTAACATTTGGATGCATATTCATAAAGAGCACCTTTGCGGGTGTTGTACACTGTCATAGCTTGGCAACGACACGTCTTTGTCATGCGGTGAGCTACTTCCTGATCATTTATATAATAGTGGATAAAAGACATGTAGGAAAATGCAGAATATAAGATTCTGTGCGCATTCAGAGGTGAAGCATTGCACCATACATAAAAATAGGTGTCTGTCTGAGCCCCAGTCTCATCCTAAAGGATTTTTTTCTTTTGTAATGCCTACATAACTAGACCCATACACCTATATATTTCCCATTTTCAACTGTTACTACAGCAACTACATCACTATCCATTTATCATAACTGTCATCACCATGATGACTTGCACACATGTGCATGCACAGTTATGTGCAAATGCAAAGAGGTTATATATGAATGCTGCATATCACACCAGGAGAAGTGCCATGTTCAAATGCACACAGACGCTCACTGCATTTACCTCCTTTCTTTACTAAATCCGATCATTGATGTACTGGTGATAATTATGAGCATGAGAGATGATATTGAGAAAATGAGAAAAGAAAAGAAATAAATAAAGAAATAAATTATTTTTAAAAATTGATTTGAAAAAAAATAATAAACGTCTGCCAGCCAGGTCACATTTTTAGAACAGAAACTTGCCGGCTGCTCATATGCAAACTAACTATAGAATAGAAATCATTGAACACAGAACCAGCAAAAAGCATTTTCTGCATGGCTTCAGTATTCCATTGAATCAATCAGTGTATCTATTGCAGCAGAGTCATCATTTTTAAAAGGACACCATTGCAAGAGTCTTGACTGACTAACATAAAAGTTCACAATTCCAAATCTGGAACCAAAGAAATTCAATCTGCAATGAGGAAAACATTTTGATAATGAATCTCAAAACAGGAGACAATCTTATGTTTTGCTTTTAATCAAACATAACACATTAAACACTGAAGAACAAAAAGAACAATTCTTACTTCTTAATAAAGTGCCTTTTATTTGTTAGTCCCCTTGTCCAGGATTAAATATATTAATGTCATTCAATGATCAAAAGAATTAAAAGGCATGTTCAACAAAATGACACAGAAAGGTATGAGTAGGAGAGAAGGAGTAATGAGAGGAGAGAAGTAGAAAAGGAAAAGAGAAGACATGTGATGGTAAGGGACGCAAGGAGACATGAAGAGAAAGCTGCAGAGTCGATTAGCTTTATACACTTTGGCTGGGCCCCTTAACCAGGATACATGGCCTATTTGGGGCACACACACACACACACACACACACACACACATACACACCTCTGCTCATTGCTCTTTTTTATGTACACATACACAGAGTCTACACACCATTCCTCTGTGACAGCGACTGCCTTTCGTCTCTCTGAGTTACTCTATATGGGAATTGTTACATCACACATGTAGCACCATATTTGGTGGCTTGGGCAACACTCTAGTCTTAATTAGTTAAAATCCTGTCAAGACTAATCTTAAAATAATACAACAAAAAAAAGTAATAATAGGAAAGCAATATAATAATAATAATAATAATAATAATAATAATAATAATAATAATAATAATAATAATAATAATAATAATAATAATAATAAATAATAATAACAATAATAATAATAATAACAATAATAATAACAACAACAATAATAATAATAATAATAATAATAATAATAATAATAATAATAATAATAATAGAATCTGTCCAGCTCACCTGCTCACACATGCACTTAACTCGTGTTTATTTATATGGTTAATTAATATTTCTGTTGACCTGCCATGGCAGCAACACAGAGACAAGTTGGTAAGGTCCTTCCCACAAAACTGCTTTAAAACACCACAAGCACACATAATACCGGTGACCCAGTGATATCAGCTGAACCCTGCTACATTATGATGTAAATGAGTTTAATAACCCGCTTAGGGTCTGACAGAAACATGAGACGTGTGTGCGATAGCTAGTGAATATAAAGAGGTTGTATAATTTGCACAGAAATGGCATCAACATTTTTTAAAACAAAGGGGTTAACTACACATAGCTGACCCTGCTTACCACAGTTATATATTAAAATCTACATCAATCTAATGTATGTGCTGGCTTCAACAACCACAGCTAACCACAGTGTTCGATGAGAATCCCTGACTCGTAAGTGAGAACGTAAGTGAGAAGTGGAAACAGAAACAGCTGTACGGCTGAATTATGAGGCTGATAAAAAGCCTGTAGTGACAGGCCCAAATCACTGGGCATGGGACTGAGCGGCCTAGGCATTTCCTAGATTCTGATCTTTGAAGCAGAGAATGGCCAAAGAATGGCCCGATGCACGACCGGGGCAGAAAACAGGCTGGAGAGACTCACTCACACTTTTTTCTGCTTTCTGCAAATGCTCTGTCTAAATCAGCTAAAGCAGATCCACACACACACACTCACACACTTGTGCAGTCATCTTTAATGTTACACAGATCACAAGAATGACATATTCACTATTCATGTTATTTGCTCAAGATACAGGATTACTTTGGGTCGCATTTAAACACTCTGGATTCCAAACACTAAGGTTGTTTACCATCAAAGTGATAAACTGACTTGTAATTTATTTCTGTAGTAGTATTTTAAGTTTCACTGTGCCTTATTTAGTGCAAGGCGATATTCAATAAAACATGCTCTAATTTAAATAAATAACTAGCAGTGTTATAAGAGCATCCCCAAATATCCAAGAAGAACTGACTGGCCTTCTTGTGGTCTTTGACTTTCAGTCAGAAAAGCATGGGGTTACACTTATATGGATAAGACGTGGCCATTAAAAAAAAATACAATGAACTCAAGCTGCATCTGTGTAAACCACATGAGAGGGTATAAGAGGGTACAGAAAAGGATATCCCATGCGCCTGTGGACACACACTGAGGGGACAGGCTCTCCTGAAACATCAACGTCTTCACTAACCAGCCCTAAGGCGTCCAAACTACCCTTTTTTGTCTTGCACTCTCTCTCATTTCCTCATTCTCTTGATGGGTATGACCCTCCTCCTGACAAACCCTTAGTGCTCCACTTGCCGATCACAAAATGGCAACTTAAAGTCAGAGTTGGATTTAATTACTGTGAAAAAACACCACTGTGAAACCATAATGTATCTTGGGGTAACACCTGAGCAGGTTTAACTGCTTAGCTGCTCAGAAACACACTGAAAACTGAAAAGACAGGAGGTAAAACTAGACACACACATTTGCCAAAACAAGCATACAGCTAGTGGTTTAGACAAGTGATGTATGCGTAAAGACTGAGTTTAATTTAAAAAAAAATAAAAAAAATCCCACCCAGTCAGAAAGTGAGAGCTATGCTGACTCTAAACTGCACTGATCTCTTGATGATAAATCACAACAAAGAATTTTTTTCTTCGTCTTCATGCTGTAGCAGAGCCATGCAATATTATGATATATAAGCCCTCATCCCTCCATCCCTACCCTCTCAACACTGAAAAGTGTCTCCAGAGTTGTGGATGAGAACTCCACAGAGGGAACATGTGTGTGCGATATGTAGACTACACATCCACAAGTGCATCACAAACGTTCTTAACACATACCTACGAACAAACACGCACATGTACAGCATGCAACCCAAGCACGTATCATTCCTGTCCCTGTCACAGTCTTTTGGGATATATTTACCTGTAATGTTTTCCTGTTTCAGACAGATTCCTCGAGAAGATGTTGACAAGCAATCGTCGTCCTCCGGCGTGACCTGGATGCCCACCTCCACAGGGTTGGATGCTCTCCTCAGCTCGCCAAGCGAGGGAGAAGGGGGCTTATCCACTGTCTTGTCCATGCACATGGTGCCATTGCATTGCTTCCTTTTGTGCTCAATAAAAATGAGGATATCCCCCAAAGGGAAGTTCATCTGACACTGGCCGCAGGTAAGCAGGTCCTGGTCTCCTTCAGGAGAGACCTGTACCAGCCCGTGCTGTTCCTGCCTTTCCTCCGAGACCACAGACGACAGGGGCTCGGCTGCTCATGGGAGACAGCGGCGTTCAAGACACAACAAATAAGAGAGACAGACAGAGGAGAGGGGAAGACAGGGAATCACTGATTAGTGGTGTTCTGATGGACACAATATGACTGAGTAGCAAATTCATAGCAAAGCTATTATTGATCTTTCTAGAATATTTGGCACAACCAGCACTCTGCAATGAGACGAGTAAATTATTATTATTATCATTATTATAATTATTTTAAAGATTGCTGTTCACACTGTAATAAAAAAAAAAAAAATCTGTTATATTAAGCATATTTGCTGTTCCACAATTTGGAAAACTTGAGAAAAACTGGAAAACACTGGATAGCATTTTATTCTTTTACCAGGGAGCTAAATAGCGAGTATTGCTGGATTAATGCAATATCTTGGAGAGAAAAGTGTATTTCTCGCCCACAATTTTTTATGGAGGTTACAGGAGGCATCTTGTCCGCTTTAAAAGCTGCTAGAATCACACTTTAATTAAACTTCAAACCATCCTTAAGCAAGTATTATTATTATTATTATTATTATTATTATTATTATTATTATTTAGAAAATACAGACAGGACCAGATTATATTTTTTTAATGATTTTCAAGTATTCGGATCTTGTGAGTTAATTTAACCTTCACCTTTAAGTGCACAGAAAGGGGGTAAAATGTGCAGTGAGCGCAAGCTTCACTACAAGCTGCGAAAGCTAAAGCGCGGAATAAACGCGAAGTGGCCACAGACTGCTGCTTTAGATCTTACAAAACCCCGTGGTTTGGGGGTCCTGGGTTGACTAACATGAACATATGAGCCCTCTTTGTGCACAAATTCCACAACAAATCGACAAATCAAGTTGTTTCTATGAAAAGAAATTGCGTTTACGTCTGTTTTCCCTAAAGTTATTCTCGTTTTTCCTAGCAGGCTTGACTGTACAGCTCCGGCTAATATAAATCTATAAATAAATCTATAAATACAATTGGTTCCATATTTAGGCAAGATATAGATATATAGGTTAACTGATGCAGGCCATCATGCTTATGTAGGAATAGTGTGTGATAAATAAATAGAAAAATTAGATAAATGCGTTCACTTCACTCTTTATTACTACTCTAATGTATTTAATAGCTATATAAAGCGACGCCATTGCTTTATCTCTTTTTTCTTTATTAAAAAAGACGTAACACCCTCAACACATGTAAACGACTTTGAGAGCAGTTTTAAAGCGATTAAACTGACCAGAGTGTATACCGGATATGGAATAGAATTGCCTGAAAACGCAAAGTACTGTTACGCAATTTAACTTTAAGTAGTATTAATTCTACACCATTTAAAAACATAAATCTCACCGCAGTCTGGAAAAGATCAGGAAATGTATGCGTTTTTATTGATTCAGATTTTTTTCACTATGGATCACGAATACTAGCGCGAATAAATTGATGAATGGTTGATGTGTCTGTTACTTTAGTGTCAATGGGGGAAAGTGTCTTGCTCTTTAAAAAGTTGTTTTTAAGAAGTTATACCACGGAAAAGGTTTTAGACAATCCAAACTGTTTATCCAAAAACGCTGAAAGTCAGTCTAAACGCTGATTCGGTTTGTTCGTTTAAATTAAAGCATAGGCTGTGTATGTATGTTTTTAGTTAGATTACACTTTTTTGTGCACTTTGTGAAACAGAACAAAGCACGCATGGATGCGGGAGGAGTGACCGATCGATTTTTTAAAGCGCTTAGAGGTGTCTATAATACCTCTACCTCTATGCTGTGGTTAAATATGTAGATAGAGGTGGCGGTAAAATTGCTCAGGTTCAAGTTCATTTCCAGTTTGTGATCGTAGTGTGCCTCCTAGCGACGGTTGTCACACACACATACGCACACCGATTATTGAGACACCACGGAGCAGCTACGGGACGCCGGTGTGTGTGTGTGTGTGTGTGTGTGTGTGTGTGTGTGTGTGTGTGTGTGTGTGTGTGTGTGGAAACCCAATAGCGTTACACGATACGTTACGATGTTACAACAACGCGGATTTGTATCAAGCGTGTTTATCCTTAAGGTAGTGTAACGCTTCTTGGAGCTCAGTACCGTCTGAAAACTCTGTCCTGGCGTTTTTCCATAAGCTCCACAGTCCCGAGCTTGTTCATGACTCTATTATAAAATATAGAACTTTGTGCGACGGATTATTTATCAATGAGCACTGCTTGTGCTCTACTGTATCGCCAGAAAAAAAACAAAAAACACACGAGCTTCCAAACCATAGTGGCGTTTTTATAAGTCTGCAATTGTGTTCCTTGTGAGATCTATGAAAGTAGTTGAAATTACTGTGCAATGTCGTGTTGCCTTAAGGTCACCAGGTAAAACAAGGTGTACCTACGAATTCAAGTCAAATAGAACTACACTGTGATACTTTTATAGTTAATGCGTTATAATCGAGCAAGCAGAAATGACTGTGTGTGAATGGAGTCGTATTCCTGTTGCTTACAGTAAGAGCTCAATATTAATTCGGGTTCATAAACAGAATGTCTACTTTCTGATCAATACCTGCCATGCATCAACTTTGTAAATAAATAAAACGCTTGATTCTAGGTTAGGTTGATGAAATTGTGGCTGAAATACATGTAGTTTCATAAAAGCGAACGAGCTTCCTCCCGGCTTCAGCGCTGCTTCTTACGGCACACGCGGCGCTTGTAAACAGTCAGACACGAGATTTTTTTTTCCCAATCAAAATGCACTTCCACTTTTTTTTGAAAATCTTCCAAAACAGCGCGCGAGGAGGGGAGATTCTGCCAGTAGTCACTCTAAATCAGCCTTACGACAGAGTCGCACCAGTCAAACCCAAGCATGCGTACCTACCATAGTCCGATACCTTAACGCCTCTTAGGTGGCCGGAGAGACCGTGGCACGTGCGTGCAAAGAAATTAGCGCTATAAAACTTTCCAAATTTCAGAAAAGCGGCATTTGGACGAAAGTTTTATTCTGACTTTGATCAGCAAAAAAAAAAAGCTACGCGTAAAGGTAATCTGGTCAATGGAAAGGCTCGCTGCGCTCCTCGGTGAAGTCCACTTGACCGCGATCTGCGCTGTCCGCCGTCCGGTGTGCCTTCGCAGTGTCACGCTCTCCGTTACGGGATTTTTTTCCTTCTTTACGGAATATTACAACACCGGACCAAGAAAAGATGAAGGTGCACAAGACGTGCACAACACATAGAATATACTTACGCGAAAAATCCCGTTTGCTTAAGTGCTGGGGTTTGCCTTGCTTGCGGCGAGACATGGTGGTTGGCGGCGGCTTTCAGCTCGGTTCACATCGGGAGAGCCGGGTTAGCGGGGAGACTCCAGAGAAAATATCTTCATCAATGCCTTTGACATCCAAAATAAATTAGAAATAATGCAAAGATGGCGCAGGGAAGATGGATAGTGGGATAGCCGTCATGGCTTTTTTTTTTTGAAAAGAGAGAGAGAGAGGGAGAGAGAGAGAGAGAGAGAGATGAAAAAAATGGCAAAAGCCCCCCTGAGCTGCAAGTTCAAGTGCGGACGTGACGTCCCTGCGAACTTGAACGTCAGGAGATGGATGGACACAGACATACAAAACATGGGCAGGGCAAAACCGGGGAGTGGGAGGAGGGAGTGGAAATAACAAAACCAATGGACACTCATTAGGGGCTGGACATGAAAAATAGACCCGGAGAAGCCAATGGACAGAGAGATCAGGGGGCCGGACAAGAGGCGAGAGGGAGAGAGAGAGAGAGGGGGAGAGAGTGAGAGAGTGAGAGGTGTTTAATGAAAGCAGCGTGCACGTTGTGTGTGTGTGTGTGTGTGTGTGTGTGTGTGTGTGTGTGTGTGTGTGTGTGTGCAGGGGGTGGACGTAGGCACACAGACCACGAAAAGCCAATGGACATGGGGGGGCTGGACATGCGATATGCAAGGGGAGGGGGAAGAGAAACCTTTAATATAAGCGGCTTCAGTGGACACCGATCGGGGCTACTGAGTAGGTACGGTGCAGCTGAAACACGCGTTCAGCTCCTGCTCTGGATGAAGTGCACCAAACTGTGCACTTCCTTCAAACGGAAAGAAAGCGAGAGGGCTTAGAAGTACACCAAAACAAAACAGTAAGCGCCAACAGGACAGACAGGTTCCGCGCAAACGGCGAGATGTCGAAAGGGCGTGTTATGACCCAGACATGCGCTCCAGGAACCCCTCCAAAATATTGCCTAGTAAATAAAGCGTCAGCTTGCCTAAAATCGAAGTGGGTTTTTTTTTTTCTTGCGAACGTTGTAGGTGGGGCATACTACAAATACTACACAAGCAAAGTTTTAAAACACACAACACAGTGACGAATATATCACGGGAGCAGCCCACTAAAAAGGGGGGCCGCCGTAATAAGTTTCAGATGTGTTCGGGTCAAGACGGCACTGGAGGAGAGGGAGGGGGAGTGGGGGGTTCATGTAAGCTTTTCAACTCCGCGTGGATTTTGGTTATAAGATGCTCAAAACAGCGCCAGAGCTTTCTAAATAATGATACGTAAAGAGCGTATTACAAAGGCGATGACTAGAAAGCCTTCCATATGAGGTGGGAGGAAGAGAGAGACACGCATCTATGCTGAAGTAGCTCAAGTATGAGTAGACTAAAGCGAGCGCGCGACAGAGAGAATCACGGAAACGAGTAACCGAGGACAGTCTGCAGGGGAAGGGGAGAAATAACTAGGCGATTCTGAGAAAGCAAAGGACCTGCGCTGGAAGGGGAATCTCCGAGATAATGTGTGGCCAGTGAGTGAGTGAAAATGTTTTACAGGTTATGTATGGTGTCTTCCGTTTTGGACGAATATCGATCGGCGCGCGCTCGGTAGCTTTGCGTTATCTACTGCAGCAATAAGTGTCAAGCCCCATCCGAACGTGTCACGGGGTTTCGATAAGACCCTCGTCACGCAAGACAGACAGGTCATGCTCACCAAGTGATAAGTGGACCGGAGTTAACTTTGTTAATGCGCAAACAAAAGATTAAGGCGTGTAATCCATTTCCCCGCGGACTTTAAGAAATGATGGCAGTATAGCTAACATATCGAGGGGGATGAATCTGGCGTGCAAACACGAGCAGGGCAGACTAAGAACTTCCGTTTAATGTTACCTTAATGATTCTCATGTTGGCTACTCGTGTGCATTACCCAGCTGCAATAATCTTGTGATGGAGTGGTGTGATGGTCTGTCGGCAGCGACCACATTAGACGACTTTGTTTCCTGTAAGCTTTCTGAGTCCGACTGGCGCTCACTTCTTTGCGTAATGAATACGAAACGCATCTGTCTGACCTACGGACTGTATATAAAGCTTGAATATTATAGATTTTATGGTCTGACCATTGGCTACCTTAAGCGCTTTGCGATGCGTGTTCAGAAATCGAATAGTGGTTCGGTATATTTAGCGTTCCCATCGCAAGTGTGTTATCGAATCCGACTAAATGTGCAATAATGCAAAGTCGCCCGGGAACTGCAGGATGCATATTGCATAGACTTCAAACAAAAATGCTGCATTATACCGAATTAATGTTGGGGGGTTTTAACAGCTGATATCGAGTTCAGCAAAATCGCATCACAGAACATAGTTTCACAGTGTTTAAACTTCGCTATATTTTTTGTGCTTTTCACATGCACGTTATAGCTGGTATTGCGCATTTCGGATCATCTTGCACTTGCAGCCAACAGTGCTAATTAAAAACATCGAGTGTTTATATTATACTTCCTTCTCACGCGAGCCCACAGCTCCTATGCAGCGACCACTGATCAAAGTAAATCAACCGCTACACCTCCTGCGGGGGTTTGGAGGGGGTACGAACAGACAAATCCCGCACGGGAAAGAAGAATCTCAATATGTAAACGACAGTGCGACTGATCCCATCACACATCAGCCAGCCGACGGTAAATATACTGGAATATCCGTCTCATGCGGACAGACACACTTCAGACCTGCCGCTTTCATTATAGACGTTAATACTCTGTGTGTGTGTGTGTGTGTGTGTGTGTGTGTGTGTGTGTGTGTGTGTGTGTGTGTGTGTGTGTGTGTGTGTGTGTGTGTGACAGATAGAGAGAGAGAGAGAGAGAGAGAGAGAGAGAGAGAGAGAGAGAGAGAGAGAGAGAGAGATGAATAAGATGAATGACCGATGCTTATAAATAAACACTTAAAGCCCAATTCACCGGGCCCTGCGCGTAAAATGTCAACTGCTGCAGCCAGAAGCCAGATTTACAGCAACTTCCAACTTTCATGATAGGATTTGTCTAAAATCCCACTTATATTTACTTTTCATTATATTCTGAAACAATATTTATATATTTTTTCATATACAATAGGGATGAATCAATTAATATCCCAATCAAAACTTGACACCTATACGTACAGGTTAAGTTGCATGCCTTTTAAATGCACACTGATCATGTTTCATTTCTTTTCATATGCACATTTCATATGCACCAGCGAATCTGAGACTACCTTTCACTGAAATTGTTACCATTTACTGCACATTCACATTCAATGAACATTCAGCGATGTAACCCACAGGCGTGTTTTGTTTGAGCATGACCTACATGTGTCTATCTGGACATGGAACGGATAGGTATATGTACAAAGGTTATATAAGTTGTGTATGGACTAAGTAAAAAAGTGAATCCATATTATAACATAACTTGTCAAAATATATGTCCGATGACTTTCTATGGCTTACAATTTCGTGTTTTGGCATTGTTTAAAATAGCCCACTCAGAAACCACATGTGTAGCGAGACAATGCTACAAACATTGCGTTAAAAAACGGAGCTGGATGTGCCGTCGGAAATGAAGACACATCCTGAAGCAATTCCATATATAATCGATGGAATAGCTTGCTCAGTCATTCCAGTTCGTTAGAGTCTAAACTAGCAGAGCTCATTTGTCTTTTATCACACTTCACAGGTCAGCAACCAAATAATGCCGTTACTCACAGTAAACGGGGCATAAATGTTGACACAGCTCATCTTGCGATTAAATGAACTAACTCATCTTTAACTAGGGGAGGAGCCTAATGAGCGATATGATGGCCTACATTTATTATAAGATATATGATGAAATAAATACTTATTGTAAAGTTTTTGTAGTATATGAGGCTGAGGTAGTCTATAGTCTACCTACACTCCAATAATAATAATAAAATAATAATAATAATAATAATAATAATAATAATAATAATAATAATAATAATAATAATAATAATGATTGTTATTATCATCATCATCATCATCATCATCATCATCATTATTATTATTATTATTATTATTATTATTATTATTATTATTATTAATAACAATAATAATAATAATAATAATAATAATAATAATAATAATAATAATAATAACAATCATTGTTGGTGTTGGTGTTGTTTTTAGGCTACCATTGTTCTCGGTACAATAACTATTTGTGTTTAAATAACTTTAATGTACATTTTATACACTAATGTGTATTGTGTAATGATCAATGTGTAATGCTCATATACATATATATATATACTTACATCATGAGCAAAGGTGTGAGGGATTGATTGATTGATTTAATTAAAAAAGTAACTAATTAATTCATGTTTTTGTTTGTTTGTTTGTTTGTTTATACCACATTCCTTAATATTTATGTCCTGCCATCTTTTTGACGTAAAAATGACTGTGTACATTTAACATCTCTGACAAAATTATTAGTTTATGCAAGCCGATGCCATTTTCACGTAAGGGCAGCCATTTATTAGATAAATGCGTATTTCTTTCCCTTGCTACACAAATAGCTTGTGCTCTTTAGTGCTATCAGAGCTCTTTAGTGTGTTTGTGGCCGGCCTTGAACAGAGTAACGCAAATGAAGACTGAGGTGAAGAATTTATACAGACCCACTGACACATTTAAAGTAACAAGGCCTTGATGGTTGTCCTGAACACGTCACCATTTTAATTTCGGGACTTCAGTGTGCTGCTGAAGATGGTGATTAGGCCTACTTTTAGCAGCTTGTAAACCCGTGACAAATACCTTAATAGTTCTATTTTCGGTGGCATAGGAATTAAGCAGAATATGTATTAAGATAAAGGGCCTGCAAATATCCCGGGAGTTAAATGGGAGACGTGAAAATCATGAAAACGTGAAATTCTATATGGTGCTCGTTTTAGACCGTGAGCAGAAAATGGAAACCTTTTAACCACCTTAAGCCAAAATAGTGAATGTGATTCTCACTTCAAAGGGAGGAAAAAGAGGTGGGATAGGAATTATCTTTAAAAATCCCTAGTAAGTCATGCCATGGCTTTTTGAAGAAATTTCAAGCCTTAGCAGTTCAGACATTTTCGAAGACTGAAAATTAATATTAATAGGTAGATTCCACAATGGCATTATCACATGGAGCGATGTGTGGGCATGCCATCTGGGTTTTGGCAGGTATTAGATCTAATCAAAGGGATTAGGGGTCTGTGGAAAAAATATAAAAAGTGAGCACTGGTTGTTAAATATTAAAAAAAAAAAAATCAACGGTGTGTGTGTCTGTGGAATGAAAGACGGAGAGAAAGATAGATGAGAAGGTATAAATGGAAAAAGGAAGACAGAGAGACAGACAGAGAGAAGACAGAGCGAGAGACAGAATTAGAGAGCAAATGTGAGTTTTAACGTTTGTTGTTTTATGTTACAATTAGGATTTTAAAACGTTTTCTTTTTGGAATTTAGAAATTATTTAGAATTTGTTTTTCATTTACATGTGCTCTCTCTCTCTCTCTCTCTCTCTCTCTCTCTCTCTCTCTCTTCTCCCTTTCTCTCTCTCTCTTTCACCCTTTCTCTATCTCTCTCTCTCTCTCTCTCTCTCTCTCTCTCTCTCTTTATCTCGCTCTCTCTCTCTCTCTCTCTCTCTCTCTCTCTCTCTCTCTCTCTCTCTCTCTCTGTCTCTCTCACACACACGCACGCACGCACACACACACACACACACACACACACACACACACACACACACACACAAACACTTGTCTGTCAGTTGTAGGCTCTGTCCTGCACTCAAAAATGTCTTGTACAAGCTAATACATGCCCATGGTTGTTTGCTGTAATCGTTAAGTCGTTGTTAATTTTACACTAAACGGTAGTTATGATGATGAATATGGAGACCAACGCGGTACACTCGGGACTCTGGTGTTTGTCTGTGGGCCTACTGTGAAGGCTTGCTTTATACTTTATTTTCTTTGGACTCATTTCAGATTGAACACCGAAATATTTGATTGATTCTCTAGAGATGAAATAATGTTTATTATTAAAATAGAATCCACACGTTTGCATATGTAAGCAGTAGATATAGCAAGAATATAGACATATTCTTTCCCAATTACTGGAATCAGTGGTGCAGGATAGACTATCTCAATCATGAAGAAATGTAATAAAACTTAAAATGTATAAACTTAAAAAAAAAATTTTTAAATCTATATATTTTACGACAGCCACGTAAGTGTAATTTTAGTTGGTTGTGTAGAATTTCAGTGGCTGATGGAAAACGAAACGTGTTTGATGATACGTGGTATTATAATACGGATCAGCCGGGATCCATGCCCCCTCTAGTGTCTAAATATATTATGACAAGAAGCATCATACTTTTTTCACTTTTGGTCTCATAATACAGCAACACCGTTTGTGGATCCACAGCAGTTCGTTAGCACGTTCATAATACTGACATTCGTGGAGCGATACTGTCCTCGTATTAAAGCTGTTGCATAAACTGAGGATAGAAACATTTATTTCGACTTATGATAAAAAAAAAATTCTATAATAGGCTACGGTAGCCTACCCTTATTTTTAGCAGTTGCTGACCACATATACCACTTTTACCAAGTTATTCACGATCTGAAATTTCTTCTAAATACTAGAGAGGAGACTAATTCTCTGTAGCAGTTTATTTTAGATCGTCAACCTATCCTAAACCTCAGCTGATCTTATTCTAAAGATATACTGTACTGCTAAAAGGACACTTTTATTACATAGTCTGTTACGTACTTTATTATTATTATTATTATTATTATTATTATTATTATTATTATTATTATTATTATTATTATTATTGTTTTGTGTTTTTAAACGTTACTGCAAAAGTCATTTTAAACTTTTTTGGACCGAATTGCAATCTATCAATAAATTATTTTCCGCAAATATGCGTGCTGTCACAACTAGATATGACTTCTAAAAATTAAAATAAAAAATAATAAATACTACCTTCCAGATGAACTAAAAAATCCCCAGGTTTTCTGGTTCAAGCAATATTCTAACCCTTATATCCGTCCAACTCTTTTAAAAATTTAGATTTTTCACTAAATGGCTCCTGAATATTTTTTAACTTACTGGATCCTGGGTAAGAGTGTATTGGAATAGACTGTGTGTGAGATCCGGTCAGTGATTCAGTACCATGGATAGCGCCACTCCGAATTCAGACAGCGCTTCCGCTGTTCAGACCGAACATGAGCAATTAAGTACACTCTATACAAAAATACCAAACTTAAAAACATTAAATGGCCATCTTAAAAAGCAACTTATGAAAAACCTTTGCCACATTCGTTCAGATTGAGGCTATTCTGTCCAAAAACAAAATTCTTCTTTTTCATCTCATGATGAAGAGAAAGGAATTTTGCGATATATCAATTCGATCCGATGTGTTAGTTTCGGTGTCCAACCATTTTTTGTGTATATATATATATATATATATATATATATATATATATATATATATATATATATATATATATAAAATGAACTAAAAAAATGCAACGGTTTCTCTTCAAATAATAATGTTTTTGCGCAGCAAAAATGAACCCGTAATAAAAAAAAATGGTGCATTGTGCCACAAGATAATAACTTAAATTCACTCAACTTTCAAAAAACATATAATAAACAACATCATGTTTTTTATTATTATCTGTAGGCTCTTGCTCTTTATTGCGAGTTATCTTTCTTCGACTCGCAAGATTGCATCATTTCAGTTTGACTGACTGATCTGGGACCATCTCTCTCTCTCTCTCTCTCTCATTCTCTCTCTCGTACTTGTTTCTGGTCAGTTGATTTGGCTAAACTTTGTCTTGCGGTGCTTATATCGCCGTCAGCATCCTGAACAATTGGAATTGGATTTTGCATCACTTAGGCCTCTAAGTAGATGCCAAATGAACAACACAGACTAAATGCAAATGTAATAAGAAGAGCAAAGTCTTAGTAATAGTATGGGCGCACTTCGTAGAAACAATAGACAACACTGATGCAAGAATTTGCAATATTGTTGCAGCTCTGCTAGAAACAGTTATTAACTTGCAGGCAGACCATGTCAAAACAACTCCGGTAGTCAACCAAAGACAACAACCTTTGTTGTGTCTGTCTCAACGATCCGGACAACAGTGTGACTGCATCCGCCTGAGATCCAGCTGATACCTGATATATCGCTGCTTCCCAGCACAACCGATCCAGCCACACACTAGTAATTAACCAAATATACGATTAGACAGAAATTTTGCAAAAATCTTAAAAATTTCCGAACGAGATGCAATACAGTCATTAAACACGCGATGGCGCTCCAAACATTATTGACTAATTTTAAATATTAACAGCACAATTGTTCCTTTCATCACAGCTTGCTTTATAAAATGAGGTATTAGATAGGCTTAGATTGGTTGTAGTAAGGTATGGTATGTTGTACTCCCTGAAAAAAAAAAAAAAGCATAAAATGTCAAAAATAACAACAAAAAAGATTATGATGATGATGATGATGATGATGACAATGATGATGACGATGATGATGATGATGATGATGATGATGATGATGATGATGATAATAATAATAATAATAATAATAATAATAATAATAATAATAATAATAATAATAATATACCACTAGAACTCGAGAAAATTTCAGCTTATAGAATAGTGTAATAAAACAAGACACCAATGCTCATAATATTTATCATCATAACTGAAGCACCAGGAAATGTTTGACATTTCACAGACTCAATGACTTAATTATATTAATTATATTCTGTCATATTTATGGAATAGGTTACATATCAGGAGTCTGCATTATCCTACTGAAATACTAACTTCAAGGAAACCTACATGTACATCAGCAAGACTTGTTACAGCTAATGGTGTTATAAGAAGAGATGGCACAGAGCTGGTACCCTGTATCAATCATGGAACAATACCAACAAAAAAAGATTAATCAGATATCGGAGTAATCAGATATCAGATCCTGTAACTGATGGTAAATGGCAAAGATTTAAATTGGACCTAAAATGTATATTTTTGGAATCTTTTCCTTTGGCTAATATTTAATTCCAATGTATATCTATTATACTTAAATATATAATGAATATATTTATTTATATTTTAAACTTCAGTACATTTACAATGTAATTGATGTATATGTGAAAGGGTTAACTCTGAAATTAAAGGCTTAGTAGTTTTTAAAGAAAACATGGGATAGGTATCCATATCAGCTGATATTCACAGTTTCGGTATAAGTATCAGAAATTAAGTCTGAAAAGCCTTTGTTTTATTGGCCATATTCAGAGTATCTCATTGTGCTCTAGGTATAGGGTAAATACAATATATATAAACTGGAGGTAAAGCTAAGCAGCAACAGATAATGTTTTTCCATCTGGGTCTCATATATATATATATATATATATATATATATATATATATATATATATATATATATATATATATATATATATATATATATATATATATATATATATATATATATATATATATATATATATTTATTTATTTATTCATTCATTCATTTATTTCATACAGTTAGCTTTATTTTTCTGTTGACTCTAACACAGTTTCTGTCTGTTGTTCTCACTGTCCATTTGAACTGTTTATTATTTTAACTGTGGATTGTAAATTCATTATCGCTGTATAATCTGATATCTTATGTTCAGCTGAAATGCTTTAATAAACTTATTTTTGGATACATTGGTTTTCAGATTATTCTAGACTCTATTTCAAAGATTTTTCTTTACAATTAAATTGTAAGTAAGTTGCTGCAACTCTACAAGCTCACTGTCTACATTACATAACAATGCAAACATGAAAACATAATTTTTTCCTTTGTGTAAAATATCATCCATCTTATATAATTTCATACTTCAACATATTTCAACTAAGAAGCTCCCATCCGAGTGCATCCTACCAAATTCAGTCTAGGAGCTGTCTGAATCATTTGAAAGATGTCTCAAAGAAGTCCAGAATTATATCAAGGGATATACAGGAAACTTGCCAAGATCACATTCAAAAAAAGGAAGGAAGAAAAAAGGAAGAAGGAGAAAAAAGAAGAAAACTCAAGAGTCAACCAAGAAAGGAAGGCCATATCAATGCAGCATACACCTGAGGTAAAATAAGGAAGAAGCATCTACTCTTCAAAAGAATAACTGCATGGATGTTGTTTGGAGGATTGGAGCAAAGAACAGGATTTATGTAACATTGTAATTAGGAGAAATACAGCACAGTTAAATACTATTAATATTATCCCTGAACACTGACGCAAGTTTAGTTTCTTTGACTCTGTACTACAGATCATTGCATTGGAAATGGGCTGGACTGCATACATTTCATTTGCAGGTATAAGCCATTTAAGAATCATAACCCTTTTGCACAATCTCCAACGTTCTGTCAAGATACATACAGACTGTATTGTATAAGTGAGCATAAGTAACATTTCATTGACAGGGACATACAGGCAAATGGTGGGTTAAAAGCATGACCTTATTTTTATAGAAATGCTTTTGAGTTACTTGAGTATGATCTATGTAATGAAAATGATGTGCAATCTGCATTTATATTCTTATATTAAGTATTTAGAAGGAAGAAAAATTGTCTGATTAGTTTTTCTAAGCATCTCAGACAATCTGCCACAGGCCTTCTGAATACATTGACTGTTACACTTCTGTTTTTGAACACAAAACACAAACGCCTTTAAAGTATACTTTTTTTTCTATAATGCATAAGTTATAAATTTATAGTAAAATGTGTTATACAAAATACACCCTTTTGCAGAGCACAGTATATATTACAATTCTGTAAATATATATATATATATATATATATATATATATATATATATATATATATATATATATATATAGCACTAATAAATATATTTTAAAATATAATTTTAAAAATAAATAAATAAATGTTTTTATTTTATTTATGCAAACCGAAATGCATGCCTTTTTGTTAAGCAGTAATCACTAGATGGAAGTGTGGATATTTCTTTTCAGGCTAACAATTCTCTTCTTTTCTGTTTCATGGCAAATTGCATAGAATCGGAAGAGTGCCATTAAATAAAATGTACAGAAATGTATTTAACAATTTAAATGTTGACTTATAAATAAACAAATGAGGTCACAAATATGTTTCCAATACACACACACACACAAAGTTAACAGAAATGCTGTACAATTAATAAATAAAGAGCCTTTATTGTCATTGTAGTGATACAACAAAATTTGTTTGGTAGCTCTCAGAGAGAGAGCAGCAAAAGGAAGTATAAAATCTACAAAATAAAAAATATATAAAAAATTTTTATATTTTTTTATAAAAATATATAAAAAATATACAGAGAAAATAAAGAAGATAAATAACTAGAATATAAAATATCACAGTATATACAGGGTGATATAAACAGTGCAAACAGTTATTAATGAGAGTGGGGAAGTATTGCACAGATTATAATAATAGCAGTATAGTTCTGGGTGTAAAGTGATCATTGCGTTAGCAGGAACTTGGTGGAGAAGAAGGGGGGTTAACAGCTTAACTATTATTTTAAAGGTTGTGGGATTTAACATATTTAGAGCGGATTATCTGAATAAAGGTAAGATAGAGGGTGAGCTTAAATGTCTTGAAAAAAACAAAAAGACTATCATACAGTCACATTCACATAGCTATACCTCTAATTTGTGCAATATTTCCAAACTGTGTTGTAAAAAGGAAGAAAATAAGGCATGGCTTTCTTAGTGAGAAATGACTCACAAGCAACTGGGCAATCATGTCTTTACTTACACTGAAACATAAAAGTTCAATCTGGTGACATTCAAGTTATTACACTTTAATCTGTTTCCTAAAATATACCATATATTATTTTGTGGTCCAATCAAGTCAAGTTAAACTTCATTTATATAGAGCATGTTTAACACAGTTTAACCAAAGTGCTTTACAAATGAAAACATAGTTTCCAAAGACAATTACAACAAAAACAACAAAAAATAAATAATCAAAATTCATAAAAAGAATAAAAATAAGTCTTAAGACTAGCTTTAAAGGCACTCACTGTTGGAGAGGCCCTAATGTTAAAAGGTAGATTGTTCCAAAGCTTAGGGCCAGCTACAGAAAAAACACAATCTGCCTTAGGTTTACAATGTGAAGAAGGAATAGATCAAAGAAGTTCACTACATGATCTTAGTAACCTAGAATACGGCTGAAGAAGATCACAGAGACATTTTGTGCCTTATAGACAAACGGAAGAGTCTTAAAATTTAATCAGGAGCCAATGCATTGAGGCAAGAATGGGGGAAATATGATCCTTTTTCTTAGTTCCCATTTACAGTCTGGCTGCTGCAGTTTGGACCATCTGTAGCCGAGACATGGTGGGCTGAGCAGGCCGACATACAGGGAATTACAGTAATCCAACCGAGATGAAATGAGCACATGGATCATAATTTCAAGGTCCTTCCAAGAAATGAAGTGTATTAATTTGGAAATAGATCTAAATTGGAAAAACTTTGACTCAGCATTAATTTGCTTCTCACATTGGAGCAGGGGATCAAAATAAACATTAATATTTGTCCAGGTTTGATTACATTAGCTGCCTTTCACCTCACTAGACATATTAAACACCTTAACTTCATGAATGCTCCTTGAGAATCTTTTAAAAATATTTTTGCCTCTATACATAGTATTGACCATGTATTACTTTATACTGAAGGACACCTGTTCTAGAAAGCTTAAAAGTGCCTTGATATTTTAGGAAGAGAAACCTGAAAAGTGCCTTTTTCACTCTTTAATTGCAGGTAGAGCCTTTGAAAACCATCCATGAGCAAAAATGATGCAATTATGAACTGTAAAATTCTGTACAATGACATTCATGTCCTGTACTGTAATTAAGAAAATTAACTGAATACAGCACAAAACAAATCTGCCAAAGAACTAGCTATTACACTGTATGTTAACAATGTAATATTTTTAGTTACACAATTATTCCATTATTACTGCTGCAATATGCCCATTTTGGTTGGTTGGTTGGTTGGTTGGTTGGTTTTTCTTTAACTACGCTCCAATCCAATTTTTATAAATACAATATTCATGAAACATTGTGCAGTCTAGACAAATAAACAAAACAGTATATTGGCTATATTTCAGCTTATACATCAGTTATATTAAAAATGTAGTGAAAGCTCTACCTGCCACTAAGCACAGCAGAGTACATCTGAACTGTATTTCATCACATATAGTTATTACATAAAACAAGAGGCATGCCTACTATTCCACACACAACTACAGAAATAAATATTTATTTCACCAATGTGTAGTTCAGAAATTAAGGGCATGATATTTTATGCTATAAAGTATTTAAATTGCATAAACTACTACCACAGCTGCCATTGTGCTGCTCCATCCTGAAAGGACTGTGACACCACTGTCATTGTGTTTGGACAGTACCTTGTGAATATGCTACACTATATTGCCATATATTTTGAGACACCCCTCCAAATCATTTAATTCAGATGTTGTTTTTCAGGGGTTGGGCTTGGCCCCTTAGTTCCAGTGAAAGGAACCCTTAATGCTTCAGCATACCAAGACATTTTGGACAATTTCATGCTCCCAACTTTGTGGGAACAGTTTGAGGATGACACCTTCTTGTTCCAACATGACTGTGCACCAGTGCACAAAGCAAGGTTCATAAAGACATGGATAAGTGAGTTTGGTGTGGAGGAACTTGACTGGCCTGCACAGAGTCCTGATCTCAACCCAATAGAACATCTATGGGATAAATTAGAGCGGAGACTGCGAACCAGGCCAAAACTGGGACGTCTGCCTTTAAATGCACATGAATTTAATATGGAGCTGACCCACCCTTTGCAGCTATAACAGCTTCAACTCTTCTGGAAAGAATTTGCACAAGGTTTAGGAGTGTGTTTATGTTTTTGACCATTCCACTAAAAGTGTATTTGTGAGGTCAGGCACTGATGTTGGACGAGAAGGCCTGACTTGCAGTCTCCACTCTAATTCATCCCAAAGGTGTTCTAATGTGTTGAGGTTAGGACTCTGTGCAGGCCAGTCAAGTTCCTCCACATCAATTTTCTTTCACTGGAACTAAGGGGCCAAGCCCAACCCCTGAAAAACAACACCTGAATTCAATTATTTGTAGGAGTGTCCAAAAACTTTTGGCAATATATCACTGAAGTGCAAAAAAATACACCCTTAAACCCTAATGCTGTTTGTAAATCCTGATCACCTTCATGATTTATCAATAGGCTTTCTGTCTTTTACACATAGCCTATTGATTTATTTTTATAATAACCCACATAAAACAAACCTAATATATGTCACTCACCATAAGGTCTTTAAGGAAATTACAGTGACTAGAGATCTCCTGTCTCCACCAACAGAGAGCCAGATGTGCTAAAAAAAATAAATTCTGGAAACAGACACATGGCATCAGACATACACCCAGAGATCTTATAGTACTGAAGACTTTAAGCTGTATATGTCTATGTTTCAACATGTTTGAACATGATAGTTGTTCATACTATAACATTATTTGTCTAAAATTGTTGAAATTACAGCAAAAAAAAATCTTTCATCTGATGACTCTGACTGAAGTTGTTGTTCCTATCTGAGGCAAACCCAACATGCTGTAGGGAAAAATCATTTCTAAAAACAACACGGAATGTGAATGTTATAAGCTTATGTACTCATGGGTTGCTTATGCTTATGGGTTGATGTGCTGTAAAAAATAAAAATAAAAATAATAAAAATTAAAAAATAATAAAAAATAAAAGTAAAAAAATTAAAAACTTTCTGATAGAACAGTGCAAACAAAAATAAATTAATTTTGCTTGAATTAAACGTGTAGAATTCTACTCTTGCCTCAGATTTAGTCAATCAGTATCTTTGAGCACTCAGGGTACGAGGTTAATGGAGATGGCTCACTGAGATGTTTACACAAAATCCGTGGATTTAATTTCACAGTTCAAAAATATATTTCGACGACTAATGCAGTCGCACAGATGACCACTAGAGGGGACAAAAAGCACTGGTTCAGACAAGTGATAATTCACAATACGATGCTTCACTCCTGATTAGTTTTTTCTGCTCGGATTGTTCACATCTGTGTTTCTAAGTGACTCATGTAAACTGATCTGATCAAAAATAATCAAAAGTAATGTCACAGGCAACGTCATTGCGGGGGGGGGGTGTCTGTAAATATACTATATTGCCAAAAGTTTTGGGACACCCCTCCAAATCATTAAATTCAGGTGTTGTTTTTCAGGCATTGGGCTTGGCCCCTTAATTCCAGCGAAACTTTGTGGGAACAGTTTGGGGATGGCCCCTTCCAACACCTTTGGGATGAATTAGAGATAGAGAGAGTTTTGGCGTGTGTTTATGGAAACTTTTGACTGTTCCTCTAGACTTTTGTGAGGTCAGGCACTGATGTTGGACGGGAAGGCCTGGCTTGCAGTCTCCACTCTAATTCATCCCAAAGTTGTTTTATCAGGTTGAGGTCAGAACTCTGTGCAGGCCAGTCAAGTTCCTCCACACCAAACTCACTCATCCATGTCTTTATTGACCTTGCTTTGTGCCCTGGTGCACAGTCATGTTGGAACAGGAAGGGGTCAACCCCAAACTGTTCCCACAAAGTTGGGAGCATGAAATTGTCCAAAATGTCTTGATATGCTAAAGCATTAAGAGTTCCTTTCACTGGAACTAAGGGGCCAAGCCCAAACCCTGAAAAACAACACCTGAATTCAATTATTTGGAGGGGTGTCCCAAAACTTTTGGCAATATACAGGTGCATCTCAATAAATTAGAATGTCGTGGAAAAGTTCATTTATTTCAGTAATTCAACTCAAATTGTGAAACTCGTGTATTAAATAAATTCACTGCACACAGACTGAAGTAGTTTAAGTCTTTGGTTCTTTTAATTGTGATGATTTTGGCTCATATTTTACAAAAACCCACCAATTCACTATCTCAACAAATTAGAATACTTCATAAGACCAATAAAAAAACATTTTTAGTGAATTGTTGGCCTTCTGGAAAGTATGTTCATTTACTGTACATGTACTCAATACTTGCTAGGGGCTCCTTTTGCTTTAATTACTGCCTCAATTCGGCATGGCATGGAGGTGATCAGTTTGAGGCACTGCTGAGGTGGTATGGAAGCCCAGGTTTCTTTGACAGTGGCCTTCAGCTCATCTGCATTTGGAATAAAAAGTGTGGAAGAAAAAGATGCACAACCAACCAAGAGAACCGCAGCCTTATGAGCATCAAGAGCCACCACACACAGACGTGTCAAGGAATTTGGCTACAGTTGTCGTATGATCTTTAAGATTCATTAGCACACTTTTACAAAAGCTTCACTAGACATTTTCTCACAAAAAGTTGCCTTTGACAAGCTCAATGTATACAAAACAACAAGTAAAAGTAATATTGACTCTAGGTGTGAGTGGGTGACTAAGTGAATGTGTGTATGTATGGTGCCCTGCAAACAGACTGGTGTCCTATCTAGGGTCTATTGCCCTGCATCTAGTGTTACTGGAATAGGCTCCAGAACTGGTGTGGCTCTGACCATGATAATGCAGTTAGTGAAGATGAATGAATGACAAATAAATTACTATTAAACATTACTATTTTGTACCTAATCATTGTAATGGTGTTGGAAAGTGTGTAATACCACATTTCCTACTTGACACTGCACCTGAACAAGCCCATTAAGCTGTGAGGAATGATGTAAGGAATGAATTCAATGACATTGTAAGGTATGACGTATTTCGTAGACCTTCACCTTTATCCAGCGGCTAAAGATATAGGTTGTCTGTCTGTCTCTCTCTCTCTCTCTCTCTCTCTCTCTCTCTCTCTCTCATAAATACATAAATAAATGAATAAACAAACAAATAAATAAATTGTTATGTTATGTTATATTGTTTCTAAACTATGTGTTGAGCGTTAAATCAAAGGAAGCTGTACTTGTTCAAGCCCAAAAATTCTGTTTGTTTTTAATATATTTTCATATATTCACCTTTTTTTTATTTCCCCGTTTTAGGCGTATCCAAAAGGATTACAGTCACACAAATAAAACCTAACTGTCAATGTTATCTCCAGCTTTCCACTGATGAACATCCGAGCGCTCTGAGGCGTTTCCGGTGTAGCAGAGCGCAGATTTTTAGCGCAATGCCTGTCGGGATACCGTTGGCCGATGGGCGCCATATTGGAGTACAACTATTGTTATAAAAAGAGACGGGGCTGCTGTTAGCTGAGTTTATGTTTTCTTCAAGTGTGGTTTAAAAATATACGGCATTTTCTACGAAGGGTCATGAAAGAAATGTCAGCGTAAGTCACTATAGCTCAGAAGCGTCCTTTTCATTGGAAATTTACGGTTTGTGATCTTGAAATAGTCTTGGCTAAGCTAATTAGCAGCCTAGCGTATTTTGTATTAGCTTACGTACGTGCTTTAGCAGGTAGAACATCAACAACCAAAACGTTCTTTAGAAAAATAGTGTTTTTTGTGCTATTCACAAATTCTCGGATCACAAAAAATGAAGTTGGCTTTGCATAGTATATGGGATGACATTTGTCGTGTTTTTGTATTTCGATTACCTAGTACATATTTGTTTACCAGGCAAAGTGCTAAGTTAGAGGAACGTTAGACAGGATAAAGGAGCTGAGGTTAGCACCGCTCGAGTGGTTAGACTGTGTTTGTTGCTAGCTAGCTAATTAACATAACCCGCTTCGTGTAGTGTCTTTTAGTCACTATTTTACATATGTAAATTGAACTGAATTGCATTGTATCGGCTTATATGTTAGCGTTTTAAGGAGTTTGAACTTGGTGGCCATAGCAAACGATCCTTTGACCTGCTATGGACTTGTGCTAGCATGCTTATTACACAAACTCATTTTAGTAGACAAAGGTGTATTTGCCTATTGGATGTATAGTTATATTACTATAGTGGCCTTATAATCCATAGAAGAAGCATGCCTTAATGCACTGGCGTTTTTGAGTAGCCTACTTTGTCCCAGTAAGTGTCATAGCCATCTGACCAGTTAATGGGCATACATTGTAAATCAAGTTCATAGGATATGTGGTTCCCCCTCTCACCATTCAACAAGTGCTTCCTGGTGCGTCCCTGCACGTAGGAATTCAACTTGATTGTTTTTTGGGAAACTCTGGAATCATAATAACATTAGTTCTAGATAATGGACAGTTGACATGTAAATCTTGAATATCCTTACAGTTTCTTTGATTTCTAAGTTTCAAGCTATAATTAACCTACTGGTGGTGAAAGCAAAAGAAGAAAATTTCTTGCAACATAGTTGTACACTTGTCTCTAGACATCCTTGTACATATTCCAGGAAAAAACACCCCCAGTTCATATTTTGGATATCGTGTTGTTTTAAGCTGATTGGGGTAAAAAGGAAACACTGACTAACATGGCAGTGTGCAGCGCCATTTATCCAAAACAGATTGTTTGATTTTGCTCTTAACAATGTCATGTTTTGTTGTGTGTTTGATAGCCACAGTGTATGATGAACTCACAAACACGCCATGAGTATCAGCAGAGGTAACAATGTAGCATGCTTCGAACAGTAGGAGATTACACAGCCTAAAGTTTTTGAGTGCAGTTCATGTCCTTTATGCTGAGAAGTGGATATTGCAATATTATGATTTATGGGGGTTCAGAAGAAGGAAGTTCCATCCAGCTGTGGCATCGCAACAACCCTATTTCCTTATAAATCAAAATATCAAAGGAAGTTGGCCTTTATCAGTATTGTCTATTTCTTGTGAAGTGCTGCAAATGTAAAGTTTGAGGTGACGATGATGGGTTAAAATTGGAACCGTGACACAACTTTTACTGTGGGTATCAGCATGTAGCCAGTTGGATATTCATTTGTTTAAACTATTTTCTCCTGTTGTTCCTGGTTAAATTTAATAACTTTTAAATGCTTTTCAGAAACTGGCAAGATATTTGTCTTTTTTCCCCCCTCAACAGTTCGGGAAATAATATGCTTGGCGGGCAGCAGCCTCTGAAACACTATGGCATCACGTCCTCAATCAGCCTGGCCTTTCCCCGGGAAATCGACCGCATGTACACTCAGAAACTTGTAGAGGCCATGAAACCTTTTGGAGTGTTTGAGGATGAAGATGAGCTTAATCACAGGTGAGTGTGGTAAGGTGATGATGAACTGAACACTGTTTGGATATTAAGAATATGTACACTGATCAGGCATAACATTATGAGCACTGAGAGGTGAGGAGATAATCAGCGTTATTCACTTCATCATGGCACCTGTTAGTGGGTGGGATATATTAGGCAGCAAGGGAACATTGTGTTATCAAAGTTGATGTGTTAGAAGCAAGAAAAATGGGCAAGCGTAAGGATTTGAGCGAGTTTGACAAGGGCCAAATTGTGATGGCTAGACGACTGGATCAGAGCATCTCCAAAACTGCAGCTCTTGTGGGCTGTCCCTGGCCTGCAGTGGTCAGTATCTATCAAAAGTATCTTTAAGTCCTGTAAGTATTCTTTAAGTTCTGTAAGTTGTGAGGTGGTGCCCATAGAGTCCCCACCTTGCAATTTGGTGGACTTAAAAGATCTGCTGCTAACATCTTGGTGCCAGATACCACAGCACACCTTCAGGGACCTAGTGGAGTCCATGCCTCGAAGGGTCAGGGCTGTTTTGGGTGGTGGTAGCTCAAGTGGTTAAGGCTCTGGGTCGTGGGCCCGGAAGATCAGGGATTCAAACCCAAGCACCGCCAAGCTGCCACCATTGGGCCCTTGAGCAAGGCCCCCATCCCACCCTGCTCCAGGGGTGCTGCATCATGGCTGACCTGCGCTCTGACCCCAACCCCCAAGGATGGGATATGCGAAGAAAAGAATTTCACTGTGCCATAATGTATATGTGACACATAAAGGCAACTTAAACTTTTGGCAGCAAAAGGGGGACCAACACAATATTAGGTGGTCATAATGTTATGCCTGAACGGTGAATATATATTTAATGGCCAACAAAAAATTTTTCCAGTCTTTGTAAGAGCCCACAAACTTCCTTTCATCATATAGCATAAGTACATTTAGGTCTAATAACCAGTATCAGTATCACTTGATCTACAGAGATCAGTTCAGAATTGTCATTTATGGCATGTTTTCTGTTTGCATTTTCTATTTGCATTTAAAGATCTGCAGTTAAAGATGGTGGAAAAGTGTTTTAGCTCCCTAGATCACCTCTTTGCTTGTGATTTACTACTTATAGGAACATGAAATAATTCTTACCCTCTGTTTATGAATTTGGATTTAATAGTTTGATGTTGCTGTTTGTTTATTTGATCAGTGGCTATATAAAATTCTATGCTAATTAACTTTCCAATTAATTATATAGTAATCTTGTAAGTAATTTGAATTCACATGCAACTGTTTTATTTTTGTAAAAGGCAATACAAAATGTGGGTTTTTTTAGTGAGTTAAATGGTCCTGATAACTATTGGACTGTATTTTCATTGGTGTGGTTTATTTAATAACCTGGTTATCATGCTATTACCATTTTGTGTGTATATATATATATATATTTTTATATATATATATATATATATATATATATATATATATATATATATATATATATATATATATATATATATATATATATATGTATATTTTTTGTTTTGAAACCTGTTGCTTTTCTGTTTTAAAACTTTCATATTTTCTTGCAAAATTTTCATGAGTTTTTTCATTGTAGACCCCTCACAGGCTGTTTTTGTCAGTGTACATTAGAATTAACGGTTTCTAACTTGCTACACAATTGGGAGTTGCATTTACAGTATACTAAGTTTTTCCTGTTAATGGTGACATGGAAATTTTTTTTAATCACAACAGGCTTGCAGTTCTTGGTAAACTGAACTTTATTTGTTAAGGAGTGGATTGCAGAGATCAGTGAATCAAAGGTATAGTCACCTACACATCTTCCAACTTTTGTTTGTCTATAAAAATGAGTACTTAAATGAGTACTTCTCTCCTAAATGATTGTTTACTCTTTCAGAATCTGCCACCTTCAGCTGTCGAAAATGTTGGCGGTAAAATCTTTACCTTTGGGTCCTATAGACTGGGAGTGCACACAAAAGGTACACTTGACTGTTGATTGGTGACTTGAGCATCATTTAAGTCATTTTTTCACACCACGTGGCTTTTGACTAGAATTAATATATGCCTTAAATCTCTGCATATGTGTTGTTCAGGTGCTGATATAGATGCCTTATGTGTGGCACCTCGCCATGTTGAGAGGAGTGATTTTTTTACATCTTTTTTTGAAAAACTCAAACAGCATGATGAGATCAAGGACCTACGGGTGACTCTTCTTCTTTACTCTCTTTTCATTTATTTCCTGATATTTTAACATATTTCCTTATTTCCTAATAAGTTGAATCCTGTGGTTTTATTTTTCCAAATTTTTGTATTTCAGGCTGTAGAGGATGCATTTGTACCAGTGATCAAATTCAAGTTTGATGGGATTGAAGTAAAGTGGATACACAATGAGATATTATCACTTGTTGATATGATTTTTCACATTACACAGTTGATATCAACTACTTCTTTTACAGATTGATCTTCTTTTTGCAAGACTTGCCCTGCAGTCAATCCCAGATAACCTGGACCTTCGAGGAGATTCTCTTCTCAGAAACCTGGATATTAGATGCATTCGCAGTTTAAATGGTAAGTCTTTTCGTCCCCTTGGCATATGCTTAATCTTGCCTATTTGCACTGATCTATTTTTAATCCTTCTTTTGCCTGACACGTCTTTTCTCTCAATGACTTATGTGCAGGTTGTCGCGTTACTGATGAAATCCTGTACTTGGTGCCCAACAAAGAGAACTTCAGACTTACTCTACGGGCCATCAAACTGTGGGCTAAGCGTGAGTCTTAACTGAACCTTTTTCCTTTTGCTAATTCTGTAAGGTGCAGGTTTTCTTCAGACTTGCTGTAAAATTAACCTCAGATTGACATGGCTTTGAAAATTATATTCTATATATGACAAGCACTTAGGTGTGTGATGTGCATTCTGTTGCACTCTTTGAGCACCAGAGGTCCCAATCTGCAAAATCCACAGAGATAAAGTATATACTCACCATCCACTTTATTAGGACCACATGCACATTCATGCAGTTAACTACTCGGCCAATCATGTGGCAGCAGCCCAGAGCCAAAAAGAAACCTTGCAGACCTGCAGATATAGGTCAGGTGCCTCAGTTCATTCATTCATTGTCTTCCGCTTATCCGGAGCCAGGTCGTGGGGGCAGCAGTCTAAGTAGGGATGCCCAGACCTTCCTCTCCCCAGACACGTCCTCCAGCTCTTCCGGAGGGACCCCGAGGCGTTCCCAGGCCAGCTGAGAGACATAGTCTCTCAGGTGTGTCCTGGGTCTTCCCCGGGGCCTCTTCCCGGTGGGGCATGCCCGGAACACCTCTCCAGGGAGACGTCCCGGAGGCATCCGAAACAGATGCCCGAGCCACCTCAACTGCCCCCTTTCGATGTGGAGGAGCAGCGGCTCTACTCCGAGCTCCTCCCGGGTGACCGAGCTCCTTACCCTATCTCTAAGGGAGCGCCCCGCCACCCTACGGAGGAAGCTCATTTCGGCCGCTCGTATCCGGGATCTTACCCTTTCGGTCATGACCCAGAGCTCATGACCATAGGTGAGAGTAGGAACGTAGATTGACTGGTAAATCGAGAGCTTTGCCTTCCGGCTCAGCTCCTTCTTCACCACAACAGACCCGGTACATAGACCGCATTACTGCTGCCGCTGCACCGATCCGTCTGTCAATCTCACGATCCATCCTTCCCTCACTCGTGAACAAAACCCCAAGATATTTAAATTCCTCCACTTGAGGAAGGACCTCCCCTCCAACCTGAAGGGTGCAAACCACCTTTTCCCGATCGAGAAGCATGGCCTCCGATTTGGAGGTGCTGACCCTCATCCCGGCCGCTTCACACTCAGCTGCAAAACGCCCCAGTGCATGCTGTAAGTCCAGGCTTGAAGAAGCCAACAGGACAACATCATCTGCAAAAATCAGCCATGAAATCCTGTGGTCCCCAAACCGGACTCCCAGCCCCTGGCTGCGCCTAGAAATTCTGTCCATAAAAACAATGAACAGAACCGGTGACAAAGGATAGCCCTTACGGAGCCCAACATGCACTGGGAACAGGTCTGACTTACAGCTGGCAATGCGAACCAAGCTCCTGCTCCGGTTATACAGAGACCGAACAGCCCTTAACAGAGGGCCACGGACCCCATACTCCCAGAGCACCTCCCACAGAATGCCACGAGGGACACGGTCGAAAGCCTTCTCCAAGTCCACAAAACACATGTGGACTGGTTGGGCAAACTCCCACGAACCCTCGAGCACCCTGTGGAGGGTATAGAGCTGGTCCAGTATTCCACAACTAGGTCGAAAACCGCATTGCTCCTCCTGTATCCGAGGTTTGACTAATGGTCAGACTCTCCTCTCCAGTACTCTGGAATAGACTTTCCCTGGAAGGCTGAGGAGTGTGATCCCCCTATGTTGGAACACACCCTCCGGTCCTTCTTAAAAAGAGGGACCACCACCCTGGTTGCCCAGTCCAGAGGCACTGTCCCTGACTGCCACGCTATGTTGCAGAGACATGTCAGCCAAAACAGCCCCACAACATCCAGAGACTTAAGGTACTCGGGGCGAATCTCATCCACCCCCGGTGCCTTGCCATCAAGGAGCTGCTGAACTACCTCAGTGACCTCAGCTTGGGTGATGAATGAATCTACCTCTGAGTCCTCGGCCTCTGGTTCTTCTGCGGAAGGCGTGTCAGTGGGGTTGAGTAGATCCTCGAAGTATTCCTTCCACCGTCCGACAATATCCCCAGTCGAGACCAGCAACTCTCCACCTCCACCATAAACAGTGTTGGCAGAGAGCTGCTTACCCCTTCTGAGGCGCCGAACGGTCTGCCAGAATTTCCCCGAGGCCGTCCGATAGTCCTTCTCCATGGCCTCCCCGAACTCCTCCCAGACCCGAGGTTTTGCTTCCGAGACCACCACGGCTGTAGTTTGCTTGGCCTGCCGGTATGCCTCAGCTGCCTCCGGAGTCCCCCGAGCCAACCAGGCTCGATAGGACTCTTTCTTCAGCTTGACGGCATCCCTTACTTCCAGTGTCCACCACTGTGTTCGGGGATTGCCGCCGCGGCCGGCACCAGAGACCTTACGGCCAAAGCTCCGGATGGCTGCGTCAACAATGGAGGAGGAGAACATGGTCCACTCAGACTCAATGTCCCCAACCTCCCTCGGGATCTGGTTGAAACTCTCCCGGAGGTGGGAGTTGAAAACCCCCCTAACAGAGGGATCAGCAAGACGTTCCCAACAGACCCTCACAATACGTTTGGGCCTGCCAAGTCTGTCCGGCATCCTCCTCCGCAAGCGGATCCAACTCACCACCAGGTGGTGATCGGTTGACCGCTCCACTCCTCTCTTCACCCGAGTGTCCAAGACATGCGGCCGAAGTTCAGATAACACGATCACAAAGTCGATCATTGATCTCCGGCCTAGGGTGTCCTGGTACCACGTGTACTGATGGGCACCTTTATGCTTGAACATGGTGTTCGTTATGAACAGGCTGTGACTAGCACAGAAGTCCAACAACAGGACACCACTCGAGTTCAGATCGGGGGGCCGTTCCTCCCAATCACGCCCCTCCAGGTATCACTGTCGTTGCCCACATGGGCGTCGAAGTCCCCCAGCAGAACTATGGAGTCCCCAGTCGGAGCCCCTTCCAGCACCCCTCGCAGGGTCTCCAAGAAGGTTGGGTACTCCACACTGCCGTTCGGCCCATAAGTCGAAACAACAGTGAGACACCTATCCCCGGGCCCGAAGGCGCAGGGAAACAACCCTCTCGTTTACCGGGGAAAACTCCAGCACATGGTGGCTGAGCTGGGGGGCTATAAGCAAGCCCACCCCAGCCCGACGCCTCTCTCCATGGGGCGCTCCAGAGAAGAAGAGGGTCCAACCTCTCTCAAGGAGTTGGGTTCCAGAGCCCAGGCTGTGTGTGGAGGCAAGCCCGACTATCTCTAGCCGGTACCGCTCAACCTCCCTCACCAGCTCAGGCTCCTTCCCCCCCAGTGAGGTGACATTCCATGTCCCAAAAGCCAGATTCTTTGTCCAGGGTTTGGGTCGCTGGGGCCCCCGCCCATGACCGCTACCCAAAACACATGTCACCGGACCCTTATGCTCCTTCCTGCGGGTGGTGGGCCTACGTTGTTTCTTCGGGCTGTGCACGGCCGAGTCCCACAGGCAAAGACTCGGCCACCAGGCACTCGCCTGCGTGCCCCAACCCCAGGCCTGGCTCCAGGGTGACGCCAGTCCGGGCGACGTAACGGTCCTTGATTTACTTTCCATAAGAGTCTCGAACCGCTCTTAGTCTGATCTGTCACCTAGAACCCGTTTTCTTTGGGAGACCCTACCAGGAGCACTAGGCCCCTGACAACATGGCTCCTAGGTTCATTCGGGTACTCCAACCCCTCCACCACAATAAGGTGGCGGTTCAAGGAGGGGGCCTCAGTTCATGTTCACATTAAACATCAGAATGGGGGCAAAATGTGATCTCTTCGACTTTGACAATGGCATGGATGTATATAAGCTAGTTTGATTATTTAAAAAACTGTAAACTTCTGATTACCTGGGAATTTCACATGGAACATTCTGAGTTTGTGTGGAATGGTGCAAATAACAAAAAACATCGTCTGCAGGCTGGAAACTACATGAATGTCTAGGTATTTGCATATTTTTGTGGACAGCCTGCATCTTTACAGAGCTATTGGGCATTTATGGTTACACAGCTGCATTATAACAGTTAAAAAGAGCTTTTCATTAACTTTCAAATGACTTCAGTGTTTTTAGTTGTAATATTACTTCATTAAAAGTTTTTTCGGAGTGATGTTTACGTTTTGAAGGCAGTATTGTGAATCAAATCATAACTAGTTTATAAACAGCCCTTATCAGCACTTAATTTTTCATGAAATGTGTTGAGATTGATTTTTTAAGTATTTTGATTTGTATAGCATAGCACTTGTTTTCTACTTTTTAACAGATAAAAGAAACCTTTTCAGAAATAATGCTGTTACAATCCACTAGGTGGCGCCAGATCACTACTTATGTACAGCTTCTCAAAGACCTGTACTGAAATATTCAGAATTGTGTTCTGTTTCTTGTAGGAGTAACACTGCAAATTTGTATTAAATAATTTGTACAGCTAAACTTTTTTTTAAAACAATTGGCCTGGACTGACTGACAATGAGAAAGCAGACATGACTGCTGAAGAAGTGCCTGACTGTGAAATGCCACCTTTGGACCTTAGATCATCAATTAACTTGTACATCAATAACAAAGGGCAGATGGAATAAGATGAATATACAAATAATTAACTGTATGATATGAACTCTAGCATAAAAAGAAGCGTCATCCATAACTTCAGAATAGGACATGACAAAGCCGTCTTCACTAGGTGCTGACAAGGTCATTCAAGGACTTGCACATGGACTTCTATTGATGGGAGAAGCCCCTCCTTTATGTCTCACATGTCAAGTTTCCCCGTTCTGTCAAACATATTCTTTTTAAGACTTGTAATTCATTTTATGATACTGCCAGAAAACGGTTTATTTAGAAACATGTATATGTGGACTATTCCAGAATGTCACCTAAATGTATTTTAGATTTTCTGTCCTATGTCGACCTAAAATGTTCTATATACCAATTTAAATTATATGGATTGAAGTGTTGACTTAGTGTTTGTCATGTAAATAGTCCTGATGATAACATGCCATTAGAAACCTAATAAACAAACAATTGGCCAGTTATTAATGTCTTTGCACTGAAACATGTATACACACTTTTAGTGTGATTTTAATCACCATGTGTACGTTCTGGGTTTCATACTTTTGTTTGTGTTTTTTTTTTTTGCCTTGAATCTTTTTTCCAGGTCGTGGAATTTACTCCAACATGCTTGGCTTCCTGGGTGGTGTGTCTTGGGCCATGCTGGTGGCCAGAACCTGTCAGCTTTACCCAAACGCTGTGGCTGCCACTCTTGTGCACAAATTCTTCCTTGTCTTCTCCAAATGGTATGACACTTAAAATCAGTTTCCAAGAGTAATAATTGTATTACAGTGACTAAATACACTAAATGTAGATTATACATAGACATAGGGATTATTAGGCTCACTCCATCAGGTGAAAATATGCCAAAGAATAATTAGTGCATGCTACCAGAAGGCAGTCACATCACTCAACATGTTTCACAATATTTGGGTTCGCTAATGATGGGATTTTTTTGGATTGTTTTTCTTGTTCCATTAATGTTTATTTAATGAGTGTCTTCTCAACTATAATAAAGAATAATGGTCGGAATACACACAATTGTATCTCCCATTATGCACCTGTACTGTGAAATAGCATCAGTTAGATCTGACCAGAAGACCTGTTACATTCACTGTGCATACTACATAACTCTCTTTGTATAATTGCTTTGGACACAATTTGTAGTACGCTACATCGGTATTCAGGTACAGAAAAACTACCTGTACAAGAACAGTTTTTTTTAAAATATAGTTTATAGATCAATAATGGTAATGTGTAATTCACAACATTTTTATATTGGCATTCTATTAATTATGCCTCTAACAGAATTTTGCTGGTTAGTCAGTTTAGAGACTGTGAAATTACAACAACCAACACAGTGTTGAAGAGATTTTCAAATGATACCAGCCACGCTGCAATCCACAGAGACCAAGAATGAGGCCACGGTAGTTGGGCTTTTTGTTTGTGTAAAAACTTTTTTTTTTTTTTTTTTTTTTAAATCCACCTATTGATCTCTAATTCTGGTAAAAACAAAACGTCAAATGCAGCCATGACGCTAATTATTTATCAGCCGTTTTCTCAGATCAGTCAATAAAATTTAGGAGACAATTTTTGTATTTATAAGATATTCTGATGATGTTAAATGTCTGATCATATTTGTCACTTTTTTTATACAGACAGAAATGCACATTGTATTGTTTATTATTGCTAAATAAACCAGGAGTCTTTTCAGTCAGTGTTTCCGCATCTAAAATTTGTTCGAAATATTCTGAGATTTTAATTGAATCTTGAATTGTGAAGACAGTATCATGAATCAATTGGATCTTAATAGGGTTGAGATTCATAGACTATAGGCCGCTTAAGCAAAGTCTGAACTGTCGACTGATGTAACTTGTCTGTTTTTGTTTACTGAGCCACAGTGAAAGTCACTAAGGTCACTTGGTTAGCTAATAACGCTGGTCTCCCTGATGTACTGCAGTCACAGCACGCATGACTTGATGAAATGTATAATTTGTGGAAAGATGGGTACTGGATTTGAAGGAATTAACTCTGTAAATATCTATTTATGTACTTTTTTTTTTACTTTTTACTTTTGGGGTTTTTTCTCCATCAGGGAGTGGCCAAATCCTGTCCTTTTAAAGCAACCCGAAGACAGTAACTTGAATCTGCCAGTCTGGGACCCACGGGTAAGTGTGCTTTGATAAACAAGAACACCCAGAGGCTAAGAATGGAAACTTGAACACTCTTCAAATTCCACCCTCTCAGATTATTACCTGTTTTGCCTTTAGGTAAACCCATCAGACAGGTACCATTTGATGCCAATTATCACACCTGCATATCCCCAGCAGAATTCTACCTACAACGTGTCCACCTCCACCCGCACCATCATGAGCGAAGAGTTTAAATATGGTTTGTTTTAAGTGAATGACACTGCTGCATCAGTTCTTAAATGTTTTGAAGCCAGGGACCCCTTTAACTAATGAATAAAAATAAATTCTGTGAACTCTTCAATGCAGACTTATTTCATGAACTTGTATGAATGTGTAAAATATTATTTGAAGATGGTATTGTATATAGGTAATAACAAACGGGTAATATTAATTAGTATTATTAGTAATCATTTAGTAGCTTTCTTAATGGTGACTAAGAATTGTACTTTGACTTGGCCCTATGGTTATGCATCACAGACCCCTAGTCCCCATTTTGAGAACCATTGTGCTGGAAACACTAATGCACTAATGCACATTTCTTTCTTGTTCTTTCAGGCCTTACTGTTACAGATGAAATCCTTCAGGGTAAGGCTGAATGGTCCAAGTTGTTCGAGCCACCAAACTTTTTTCAAAAGTACAAGTATGTATAATAACACATTCATTTAATAGTATAGTTTAATATTTCAATTCTGATTGGTTGATCAAATCCTGAGACCTCATCATTGTGTTTTTGTTACAGACATTATATCGTGCTTACTGCCAGTGCATCCACAGAGGAGAACCACCTAGAATGGTAAAAAAAAAAAGCATCACTGTTGTAATTTTATTAAAAATTACAATGAATGTTATGATTTACCACTTTACTTAATTAATCGAACATTTTCTGTTACTATTTGCACTGGATAGGTTATATGTCCAGTTATTTTGGCAACCTCTGTGGAAAAACGGGTTATTGCAAGCAACTTAACATATTAATAGATTGGTCTGGTTGCGAATGGTAATACACAATCAAGGAGTATTCAGGACTTCATTAATCATTTTAGTATTTTCTGAGGCTGTAATTGTGTTCTTTATTGTTGTCCTTTCGGAAAAGACTAGAACACTGTGGATAATCATGTTCATGCGTTCCTCTGCTTCCCTTAGGGTTGGGCTGGTTGAGTCTAAGATTAGAGTTCTGGTTGGCAATTTGGAGCGAAATGAATACATCACTCTTGCTCACGTGAATCCACAGTCTTTTCCCTGGTCAAAAGAGAGTCGTAATGAGTGAGTATCTTTCACCTAATGTTCACACACCACAAATGTTGTGAGGTCCTCTTCTGCAGAAAAGGATAAAAAAATTGGATGTTAGCTTATACAATAGGCTTAATTGACATTTTTCTGTCAACTTGTTTTTACAGAAATGACTTTGTTTCAATGTGGTTCATTGGAATCATTTTCAAAAAGTTGGAGAACGCTGACTGTGTGAACATTGATCTGACTTATGACATCCAGTCCTTTACAGACACTGGTAATTATTTTGGCTATTCTTTGTGTACATTCTCTATAGTCTACATAACTTAAAGTTAGAATGTTACAGAAATAAAGATTTGTTTTTTTACCCGACTGCTGCTTTCTGTGCAGTCTACAGGCAAGCCAGTAATATTAACATGCTGAAGGAAGGGATGACCATCGAAGCCACACACGTGAGGAAGAAGCAGCTGCATCAATACCTGCCTGCTGAGCTTGTACACAGAGGCAAGAAGAAGGTAGAGGCATTCCCTGAAAATGAGTGGGACAATTAGAGCAAATTAAAATGTTTGATTTTGTTTAGGGTATTTTCTTTGCTGGTTTGTCTTTAATGAGAAATATGGTGGCTAATTTTGTTGACTGGTTAGTTTTACACAGCTTACGCTAAGTGGTGTGGTGACCTCTTCCTCTTCCCCTCATCCACTCACCCTTTTCTCCTCTTCAGAGTTTGGGTGATCTAAATCGCAGTTCAAATGGTGGCGGGTCTAAACGCTGTTCACTGGATGGAAGTCAACTGGACAGTTCCAGAGACACAGATACAGGCACTCCATTCAGCTCTCCTACCCCAGTCACCAAAAGCTGCATGTCTGAATCCACAACTGACGACGGGTAATTCCAGTCAGAACTGATTTATCTTTTTCTGCATGTTGTATCTCTGTGAATATTACTGTCCTTTGGTTTTCCTCTCTTGACATCTGTACTTTTTTTGCTGTTTTAAATAGCGTTACCTCACCCAAGCCTTCAGTTCCCATATTTGTGGACAGCTCTCCATCCTCTGAGTCGTCATCTCCAAAGAAAGGGCCAGGAATGTCGATTCCAGTAATTGGAGCTAGTGAGTGTTTTTGTCCCAATTTTCTCTTCTTGATTATGTAGTGGTAATGAATCCACATACTTGGTGGTGGTAGGAGTACTTGTATAGTTTACATTAACTAATAGAGGAATTAATTTATTTTCCCTACTAAAAGTTGGTCTCATGTAATTTGGTCTTGCCACATTGTTTCATCTCTCCCACCTCAGAATCATCAGTCACGCAGGTGGCCAAGCCCACTGTGCCCGTTGCAGGTAGCACCATTCCCACAGTGGTGGGCCGAAACGTGATGCAACGTATGAGCCCACCCAACACCAGTTCATCTGACCTGACCAACGGCCTCAATGGAGCTGCACCTAAGAGGCCCCACTCGCCTTCAATGGAAGAGCCACACAAGAAACTGAAAGATACAGAGCAGGTAAACAGTCTATTTCCATCCAAAAAGATGTGTGTTTGTTGTAAATTCTTCACTGGGATTCAGATAAACAGTGCACTAGTGTTTTTTTTCGTATGAAGATAGGTTTAGCATTCCTTCTGTTTACATGGTGATCTGATGCATTCTCTTAATAGTTTCTGTTTATTTATTTAATATCCCCTCTCCTCAGTTATTCGTCTCAGTTTTATGATTGGAATGAGAAATATGGAGAGAACACATAGCTTGACTAAGAGGTTTCTGGTGTTTATTCTATTATGTGACTACTGCAGGTGTTTTCTGATGACTACACATTTAAAGAACCACACCCACCTTCCTCAAATGGACAGGAAACAGGAGATGGCCCAGAAGGGGTATGTTTAGCTTGCATGTTAATATCTACAGATATTCGGCAGAAGTATGTATAATTGGCAAATCTCCCTTCATTATAATCTCTTCTAAACAGGAGGATCATGTGATTACAAAGCCTATGCCCATTCCCACTATTGATACATCAAGGACGCAGGTATTTGGGCATGTCAGGATTATCATTTAAAATACTGATTGAAGTAGATATAGTGTGTATATATGTGTGTGTATATATATATATATATATATATATATATATATTGTATATATATATGTATGTATATAAAAAAATATATACAAAATATATATATATATATATATATATATATATATATATATATATATAAAATATATATTTTTTATATATTTTTTATATTTTATTTTTTTGTATATATATATATATATATATATATATATATATATATATATATATATATATATATATATATATATATATATATATATATATAAAATATAATGTAATCTAGTGTATGTGTATATGGTGTATTATGTGTGCATGTCTTTTTTTTTTTTGTTTGTTTGTTTTGTTTTTTTTTTAGAGACTTCCCAGTAAAGAACTGCCAGATGCTTCCTCTCCAGTACCTACAAGCAACCTACGTGTCATTAAAAACTCAATCAGACTCACTCTTAACCGATAGCAGTGAGCTCTCCAAGGTAATGGAAAATTTTGGCAGCCATTCCAGGATATATTTCTTAATTTGCCATCGTTCAGACTGTCTGCTTGGAGGCTACTTGAGCGAGCCAGACGACTGTGGACAGCATCAGTGCTTTTAATTTCAGGCTGCCACAGGTGCTCATCTGATCTTCCTTGAGACATTGTAAAACATTATCAGTATAAAGTATTAGACCATGTTCTTTTTATATATACTGCCTCAATGTGTCAAAAAGATTTGCTAAGTGGACACCTATCTGAGCGTGTTTTGAAATGTAACTTGTACAGTAGATGTAGTTTGTATATAATGTCTTTAAAGTCACTGTTAATCTTTCTATATCATTCTATTGTAGTTTTTACTAACAAAAAAAAAAGTTTAAAAAAATGTTTTGTGTAAAGATGTTTTGGTGTTTTTTTTTTTTTGTTTTTTTTGTTGTTTGTTTTTTACCCCCTTTTCTTTTCTTTTTTTACCCCACCACTTCCCAGTCTTTTGCTGTGACTGTCATGGTTTCAAATAGTGTTTAGACCAGGACATTTTTGAAGGCTGAGTGGTAGTTGGCCAGCCTTGTCCTAAACATGGCATATTTACTGATCTCAACTGACCCAGCACAAATGTATTTACTGTACCTACAACATTTGAAGGCTGAGGTTGGATATTGTTTGTAAGGCCAGGGTAGACAGATCAGGTCATGTTACGCTTGTGTTTTGATGAAATGGGTTATATTATCGCAGTATGAACTCAGAGTGAAGTAAGTGTATGTGTGTCGGGAGTGAAAGAGATTTATTCCCTGACATTAGGGCTTCACCCCTGCGCCTCCCATGGAGGTTTCGTTGGCAGCACCATATTACTTTCAGCAAATGGAGACAAATAGAGGAAAAAAATATTCAGTGTTTTCTTTCCACAAACCACTGCTCTCCCCATGGATGTACAGTTTAAAGTATTGAAAACAAGGCTTGCTACTCATTTGGGGTTACTTCACCTTTTATTTATTTGCTTATTTGTACTGATTAACTTTTATATTGCAGGCATTGCAGTTTGAGATTTCTTCAAACCTCATTTCCACAAACGGGTTTTGACAGTTGCTGTTGAAATTTGTTTTGGGGAAAATACAAACTATATATACACACTTGTCCTTTTTTTTCTTTGGTAAGCAAAAGTTCTATTTCAATACGTATTTTTGTATATAATGTATTCTGCCTCATTGAAACTGAGACCATAAAAAAGTTACAAAACCCCATAACGTGTACTGTCTTCACTGCTCATCTATTTGTTTATATACTCCGTAATTTCCATCGTGGTGCGCGCACACAAATCCATTTCCTCATAGGAAGTTTGGTGGAATGGTCCTGTCTTGCTTCTTTCGTCGTCGAAGTAAAAGCACAAAAATTTTGTATGGTACTTTCTTGTTTGTTTTAATGCTTTTCAATACATTTTTTTGGTAGAATTGTTATTTCAATTAAATTTGTATGAATGTTCGGCGCCACCTCTTTGTGTTTGTAATTCGGTAAAACGACATAATTCTCTCTCTCTCTCTCTCTCTCTCTCTCTCTCTCTCTCTCTCTCTCTCTCTCTCTCTCTCTCTTGCTCTGCAATGTTCCCGAATATGGCTCCTGATATCAGAATCACGTCTCGCTAGCAGTAAACTGTGCAGTAATACTTATGTCTGGTTTGTATCAGATGCAATTTGTATCCGTTCATTTACTACTCTATTTACTAACCTTATCTTCTGAAGTAGCTGTAGTTAACTAAGCGAGCAAAGGGTTCATCTTTAAAATGGTATGGCTATATAATAGACAATACAATAATGGTCTGTCGTCCATCTCTGCGTTTTATTTTGACTTGCCATTTAGTGGGTTAGTCTGACCTTTTGGGCGTAGCAAGTGTATTTAGGTTGTTCAACATTTAGGTCAATAACACCACTTCGGCAAATGATTTTCACTGTTTGTTATGAAGTGTGCGTAGTAAAACTGTGTTGAATTATTAATTCATTTTGTGTTTTGGATAGTCCGCGAATCCCTATCTATTTATTTTTCTATTGTCTCAAATAAACTTCCTTGTTCTCGTTTTCTGGGAGATTCCCATTTCTCCGTGTAGGTGTATGACGTTATAGGGGGATTACCCTTGATATGACGAAGGAGCCGTACAACGCTGCGATTTGGTTGATTTTGGACGATGTTTATGTTCATTTGCGTAAGTTACTGAGACACTGCCTAACGTCAAAACTATAGGCTAGAAATATGTTAGTTTTTATATTAGTTTTTAAATGTCCTAATATTTATGTACATATGTATTATTTTAATGGTTTCATTGATGTTTTTGTGTCGATTTAGTTTTCACACTTGATTTAGAAACGGGTTGTTGTGGTTGCCTGTTATAATCCTTTAAAATTTGTCAGAAAAATGTTTTTTCTGACACTCCTTGAAAATCATTAGAGTTAAGCATTTGTAATAATGTAGAGGTATCAGTAGGCGTCATGCTGGATTAAACTGATTGGTTGTAGAGTGAAGGGGTGTGTTTTTAGGTGGGGAATTCCCGAGACCTGACAGTAACGTGACGTTCGACTCTTCGAAGATCCGAATCTTTTGGCTCCCAATAGACTCATGACTAGATTCAACAAACTTATTAGTCTATTTGATACTCAAACCTTTATTACACAGTGGATTATATCTGTTATAAAATCTATTCAATTAAACGCATAAATAGCATTGTACTACACACCTGAACTAAAGAGGCTAAAGACATAAACTGTTTTTGCTGCCATGTTTGTGCTTAACCACTATTAAATTGAATACAGTTCCTGTCTTTCATTCTGATATTTCATTCATTCATTGTCTACCGCTTATCCGAACTACACTCGGGTCACGGGGAGCCTGTGCCTATCTCAGGCGTCATAGGGCATCAAGGCAGGATACACCCTGGACGGAGTGCCAACCCATCGCAGGGCACACACACACACACACACTCACACACTACGGACAATTTAGTGATGCCAATCAACCTACCATGCATGTCTTTGGACTGGGAGAGGAAGCCGGAGGAAACCCCCGAGGCACGGGGAGAACATGCAAACTCCACACACATGGCGGAGGCGGGAATCGAACCCCCAACCCTGGAGGTGTGAGGCAAACGTGCTAACCACTAAGCCACCGTGCCCCCCTAGTCTGATATTTGCTTCCCTTAAACACCAGACTTGCACTACACGTTAGCAGTATGCACTCTGACTTTCCTGCATAGGGGAGAGCGAAACATACGCCCTTGCCCTGGCTTTTACATCGTTTATTCAGATTTCGAAGTGATTTTTGGATGCTTCTAGATGAATGCACTGTGTGCGTACGGCATCACAGAATCGTGTGTGTGCACGGTGAATATTTGAAGAATTACCAGTGGGAGTGTCACATGATCTGATTGACTCTTCTGTAGAAACGGCTCTTCAAAAGAGTCGACTCGTCCGCTACCGACGGACTTACTTAACATCAGTGTCGAGTTCATTCGTCACTCATTCAGTGGAAGCCAGACGTACGTACTATAAACTGTCGCAAGGGTGTCCACAGAAATGGATGGTAAGTCTGAGATCATTTAATTACCTGATTAAAATCGACGAGCGCTGTTTTTCTGCTTTAATCTGACAATAACTAATCATGATAATTACCGGTAATCTTTACAGCATCTCATTTACAGTAATGAACTAGTTTAATTGATTTCAGTTATCGTTAATGGAATTGTCGGTTTGAAAAAAATAGTGTTTTGTCTCACAGCTGACAGGACGTTGCTACGTTTATAAACTTAATAAATAAATGTAATAAACGTGATTTAGTCCAAAAGATACAGAAAGTGTGATTTTATGAAATTCGTGGCAGACATATCCGCAGTTGGAAATCAAAATGAGGAACATCTGTCAACTGCTTTCGACTTCAAGTTCCCATTAGCTGCGACGTTAACAAACTGTGCGCTTGTTTCTTTCACGTAACGATTTCCTCTCGCCTTTTCTTGTACAGCTCATTTCCCTGTACTGAACAGTAAGTTAATAAATGCTACTGATATGCCAAGTTTCTCCTTTGCTTATAACTCTTGCTTATTTGATTACTTCCCTCTTTTTCATTTTACTATGGTTTGCTCGCTGATGTTGTAGTGTAGGTCACTTCCTGTGTGTTGCATGCAGAGCAGGTAGCTGTGACTGGGGTCAGCTGTATGTACTTACTGCTTTATAGCGTTTTCTTCATGTGTCTGATGAAGAGCTGGGCAGCAATGCATCCCAAATTCACACATCAGCTCCCATGTTTAAATATTCCCATGTGTTGATATTCAAGACTTTAAGATTGGCTAAAAAAAAAAATAAAAAAAAAAACTGGCCAAGATGTTTGGGTATTTGTTTCAACAGTAATTGAGCTTCTCATGCCATGCACAGCTGTGCCTGAACATCTGTGTGATAAAGCCTTGCTAATCATAATTGTACTCCACTGGCACATCAGAGGGCATGTGAGCAGTGTATACAGACAGGTGTAGCAATGGGGAAATTATTTGATGTTGGCTGTGGTTACAATCAGGGTCTGAGGAAAAAACGTTGTGGTGTTGCAGATGTTTAGATGTTGACAATTTTGAATTGTTTCTCAGGACATAGGAACATTCTGCTAATGTATCACATTGCCTGCTTTCTGGCATGCTGGTATCTTTAAAATCTGGTTGTTTTTCTTTGTAAAGGGGATCTGTACATGTCTTTATTGTTTCTTTAACAGTTTCTTAGGTTGCTGATATACAATAGATTACTGGATTCAGCACTCACTGTCTAAGCTGTTCTTTTTTTCTCTGCTTAGTGGGAGAGCCCTGTGTTCAGATCTTTGAACAACCTAAACAAAGAGGCATGCGCTTCAGGTATAAGTGTGAAGGACGTTCAGCAGGGAGCATACCTGGAGAAAGAAGTTCCGACAATAACAGAACTTATCCAAGTATCCAGGTATACAGCATACAACTCATATCTCATATAGATCTCCATTCCTTGATCATGCTTAATAAGCAACAATCAACCATACTAAATTGCTTCATCCTTGCCATTAGATTCTGAACCCCTGTGGAAGAGGAAAAGTGCGAGTGTCATTGGTAACCAAAAATGAGCCATACAGACCACACCCACATGACCTGGTGGGGAAAGACTGCAAGGATGGATATTACGAGGCAGAATTTGGACCTGAACGCAGAGTTATTGCGTAAGTTTAAAGTCTGAATTATTTATTAGCTTACTAAATTTAACTGCATTATAAATTAACTGCATTCACACATACTCACTCACTGTGGATAAACAGACAGCAATGATTTTATACATTTTTACGAAGCAGGATAGTCCAAATAATATCTGGTTAACATTTTTATGGCTAGAAAAGTTAAGTTGCTTATTTTTGTGTAAAACATTTTTGTATGTATATATGCATGGTATTGCATCAAACCATCTCCCCCTGCCTGCTCACTGTATGGATTTTAATATCAAAATGCCTTATGTCCACTTACTGCCCCACACTCCACCATGCATGTACTGCAACACATTTCTTCTGAAGGTCTGTCCATCTATTGTTTAATACAAAAATGTTTCCGAGAATGATTGAAGGGGATTCCCCTGATATGCAAAATTTGTAACTTAAACCTGCAGTGTTTTGTCCAACCACTGTCCACTACTCTGAATGTTTATCCTGTTATATGATTTGCTAACTGCACATGACTATATCCTTGATCGCTTTTTCACTGTTTATTTTTGATAGCTTCCAGAACCTGGGCATCCAATGTGTAAGGAGAAGAGAAGTCAGGGATGCCATAATACAGAGAGTGAACCGAGGTCTCAACCCCTACAGTGGTAAGGTTTTTTTAGATATTTATTGTGTTGGAAAAATGATAAGAACATTTTTCGTACAAATGAGAGGAACCTAAAATCATACATTTTAGCAGATCTGACACTATAAATCACTACATCCTTTCTGTTACTGCTACACTGCTTGTGTTTAAGCAACAGTGGTATAATTAGGAAAGAAAAAAGGTTACTTCTCGTTTTAGTAATGTTGTTGCACAAGTGACTGCGGTGTCACATGGCATGTGACCAGGGGAAATTTATTCAGTGCAGAAATAGAGGACTCATTTATGCTGCCTGAAATATCAAGAGAAAGTACAGCTATAAACATTCTTGTAAAAACTAGACTTAAGTATTAAAAATAATTGAAAAAATAATTTAAATGAGCTTACTAAGGAATGTCGTATAGCATGTTGTTGCATGTCGTTGATGGCACACTCTTAAACAAAAGTATTATTTGTAGGACCATTATGATGCTCATGGGTTTGTCCCTAAAGAGTGCAGTTTCCTAAACCTGGTCCTGGAGTCCCCCCTGTCATGCATATTTTAGTGTCTTCCCTGCCCTAACACACACACTTCAATTAGCTGAATTTAGTTGAATCAGGTGCTTCAGGAGCACTAAAATGTGCAGGGCACTGGGTACTTCAGGAGCAGGGTTAGAAACCTGCGCAACAGAGGGTTCATTCATGTATCAGGTTGCACATTTTCACAAAGATGTCTTTAGGATTGCTTTGTCAACATGGTTCATTATAACTGCAAGCAGGCCTAAGGAATTGACACAGAAAAGCATTTTAGATCCAGAAGCCGACAACACCACTTAGGACCTTCTAAAAACCCTTTAAGTAAATGTATAGACTCTTAAACAGTGTAGAAGCAACACTTCATGTCAGACTGGGTTGTCCTGTTATTACTTCCTCTTGTCCACTTCTTTTGGCTTGAAGATAACTCTCACTTCTGCTGAAAGCTCTGTGCTTCCTAAAGTGATTACATGGTCCATCCTTTTACTTCCTAAAAGTAGCTAAATGTTTTTTCTGTTCAAATACAACTTAGGTAAAATGTTCATAAAACAATTTTTTTGGCTGCATCATTGTAGTGAAATGACTCTTGATAATAGTTTGATCATGCATAGAAGGGAAAGCTTGCCATCAATGATCTCACTTTTCTATTGCTGTCATGAGTTATTAGCCTTTTTGACTCATCAGGTATGATGTATGGTTTGCAATTAGCATTCGCCTAATATCTGTACAATATTTGAATGACATTTATGTAGCTGAAGGAAAGAAACATCAGTGAGGTAAGAAAAAGTGTAGACAGCAGTGGCTGGAGATATGTGTAGGTTTCCCTGTCCCTATTCTATCCTCCCATCCACCCACATTCACCCAAATGCTCACCACCCACAGGGTTTTCATCGATGTGTTACCGTGTCCCTTTACACACATACACATATGCAAAACTGTGCACGCACATCACCTCCTCATTTTCACACTCTACACCCACTCACCCCCTCCTACCTTCTCTCATGTATCAGTGTGTCTACAAAGCCGTTTTTCTATCTGCTTCTCCTTCTGTGTGTTCTGCTGTCTCCGTTTCTATATCTATCCACCTCTCCCTCTCATTTTTTTTCCTCTTTGAGGCCTTGTGGTTTGAGCAGAGGCAGAGCTCCGAACGTCAGGTTAACAGCCTCTTCACTGCAGAGTCGTCATCTATCCTCAGAGCTCTCTTGATTTCGGTTCTCTGTGATATTTCCACCTGCGGTGACCTCACCTCGGTTGTCAGCGGCACGTCACACTGCCAGTGCGTGGTAGAGTCCACTGCAGTCACTCTCCTCAAAGAGAGAATTGAGTGGGCCTATACACGTACTGAGAAACAGCTTCACACGCATTTTGTGTAGGATGCGAAGTGACTGCATCTAGATGTGAGCTTCTGTGTGCGTGGGTATGTCTTACCCCGGGGATACCGCTGAGTAGCTTGACGTAGAGATGGCGTCACTCTGAGATATTCAAGAACATTAAGCGTTGAATGAACATTTTTGGTATTTGGTTTGTCACATGACTTCACGCTGACTCTGACAGGTGATGCTTAACCCATTCTGAGAGACTGGAACTGTGCTTTCTTCCATCTTTCCTTCCAACTTCCTCTGACTTTTAAAGTAGTGAGATAATACAACAGTGTAATTGTCATTCATACTAACATCTGTTCTGTCCACATGTCTGTTTGCATGTCTAGTTCCCCGGGAGCAGCTTTTACAGACGGAGGAATACGACCTGAACGTAGTGCGTCTATGTTTCCAGGTCTTTCTTCCAGATGAGACTGGATGCTACAGCATTGCTCTGCCACCTATCATCTCCAATCCCATCTATGACAACCGTGAGTTGCCACAAAACACACCTCCTGCAGTCTCTAATAAAATTCACCCCCCTTAAAATAGGCCTAAATGGGACTATATGTCATGAGTCTACACAGAATAACCCATAATACTGAACTGGAGGGTAAAAATCAATAGAGTTAAAATGCAGAATTATTTAATTTTATTTTATTATTTTTACATTTTATTTTTTATCACCCACATGGTTGTGAAACTCCTAAATTATTTCTGGTGCAATTCAGTTGCTCCAAGTCACATGAGATGATTTGTATGTGTGTACAATTGAATAATTGTAATGTCATATAATCTCAATATAGTTTATTTTAGAGAATATAACTAAACAAGTAGCATAGTGAGGAGGAGCCATCAAAGGTTCTTGAAAAATTTATCAATCAAGATTTGATTATAAATAAACAATTTCCCTTTAAACATGCCACAGTGCTTATTAGAGCACAACAAAAGCAACATAGTATGTTCGCCAAAATCCATTAGTGAGAGCAGCAACGAAGTGTGGTATGTATATAAAATCAGTGTTAAAAATGGAGCAGGTTTGATTTTGTTTGCGTTTTTGATTGGATTTAATTTGAAAACTTTATTGGCTTATCCACAGCCAAGTTTAATGAGTTCAAATACACAGATGTCACAGAGCTGTTAGTGGGACTTATCACATTACAGGAAGTGAGTATGGCCCCATTTAGCACTTCCTGAGTTGCTAGGTAGTGTAAGTACAGTGCGTAAGCGGAAGCCACTCTTCAGAGGGTTTTATGGGCCAGGGTTACATTGGGTAACCCAGTGCACGATAAAATGAAGGAAAAAGTGTTATGCGTGTGTAATACACGTGAGGTGAGTTCTTTTTGTTGTGGTCTCTGATAGCGTATGAACCAATGTTAATGACATACACTTCCCTAAAGTAGATACTTTAATACACTTAAAACACTTAAAGAGGAAGTGCAAAACAGCCCCACCCTCATGTTCTAAAACAGGACCTGCCACTCTGTTGTATAATTTAATAATTTATTCACTTCGTTTCAAAGCAAAAATCTCAAGATTTCTTTGCATAACTCGAAGTGACTGTAGCACAGTCATTGTTCTTGAAAAATGTGTATTATAGTGTGTTCTGTTTCTTTTGACCCATTACAAAATGAGACACTTCAGAGCTTTCACTGTGAAGGGTGGAGTTTTTAAGGGAGTTGGACATTGTCATAATCACTTTAGAATGGAACACAGCCGGAGAGTAAAATAGGAAATCCAAGTGAATAACAGCTCATGATTATATATGATCTCATGGTCTTGTGTACCATTTGTGTCCTAAATGATGACATGAACTTTTAATCGATGATCTCACTGGCTGTTCTGCAGGTGCCCCAAACACAGCTGAGCTGCGCATCTGCCGTGTCAACAGAAACAGTGGCAGTGTGAAGGGTGGAGATGAGATCTTCCTGCTCTGTGACAAAGTCCAAAAAGGTAAAACATTTACTACATTTATTATTAACACTCAAAAGAATTTACTCCTGAACCAATCCACACTTTTTGACTCCCCACAGTGTTTCATTTTCCATTAGTTTCTTCATATACTCATTCATCTGTATATCATTCTATTATACTGTATTTCATTGCCATGCTTGTAACAGTCATTCACTGAAAATAATACACTCCTGCTTTCCTCATGCTACCATGTAAGACCTAATTACATCAGTCATCTTTCACCTCATCCTTCCATGCTTGCTTCATCACACTAGATGATATAGAAGTGCGCTTCTTCACCCAGGCCTGGGAGGCCAGAGGTTCCTTCTCCCAGGCAGATGTGCACAGGCAAGTGGCTATCGTTTTCCGGACGCCTGCCTACTGCGACACCTCCATCACATCTCCTGTCACTGTGCACATGCAGCTGCGCCGCCCCACTGACCAGGAAGTGAGCGAACCCATGGAGTTTAAGTACCTGCCTGATGACAAAGGTGAGACTACAATTGGTCACATATCATACAGAATGTCAGCCAGTTCTTTGTTACAGATTTACACAAAATGTATAAATCTTAGCCCTTCTTGCAAATTAATATTTCTTTTATAATACAAAAGTTTCTTTTACTGTGGACATTAAGCTTAGATATCCAATCTTATAGGTGTTGCATACTTAGAATGTGTGTTTTTTCTTTCAGATCCATTTGGCTGTCGAGAAAAGAAGCGTAAAGTTGAGAATCTTTTGAAGTCCTTCCCCAGTTTCGTGTCTGGAGCTATGGGACCAAAAGTTTCTCATCTTCATATGATGAACCCAAGGATTAAAAGTGGTGAGAAACTGAAAGATATGCAGTAACATTTCAAGATCATTTAATGGTTATAATGCATCACTTTCCGTTGTGTGTCTTATTGTGCCTGAATTTGTGTTCCACAGAGCCAAATTCCTATGTAAAGACCTCTCATCATAGTATGATTAGGCCAAGTCAACAAAACATGTACAACAATTCCTATCCACCCGAACGTATGTTGCCATCCACTTCAGCATCTTCAACTCCAATATCATACAATCAAGGTCAATGGGCTCAGCTTTCATTCAGCAACAACCCTGCCAGTAATGTGCCACAGGTTAACCCAGTTAACCCAGTTCCTCCCTCCACTGGGGAGAGTGGAAACCTCCCCTTACTAAATCCAATGGACCTGGATTTTCTTAACACTTCAAGCACTTCCCCCAACCAGCCTCAGCTAGATCAGCTGGAGCACAGTGTCCAGCATTCACAGCAGCCTCTCAACAGGAAGGAAACGTTGCCTGCTGGTGAGTGCATCTGGTCAAACTTTGATTTCTCACAAGCATCTGGAACACAAAATGGGACTGCAAACCAGGGGATGATTGGGATAAATTACACATATTCAAATAATCAGGATGGAAGTGAAATGTTTAACAACCTTGGCCCTCAGACAAGTCTTCTTTTAAAACAAGAGCCTCAAGGGCAAAGTACTTTGACAGTGATGGAATCTGAGAACTACTTCTATGAACAGTCCAACCCCATGCTCAACTATCCAGTGACCAGCAGCAGCAATCAAGAGGCCATGAGACATGCAGCCAGCAGTGGAGCCAATGGATCAGGACAAAGGAACACACAGAACCCATCCTACGCTGATACCCTCAGCTGGCCCTACAATCAATTTAGTGGTGAATAAAAGAAACGTTCAACACTGTTGTAAACTGTGGATAACAATATATGTATGTTTGATAGTGAGTAACTGAAGATATATTTTTTACTTTTTATATAGCTTTGCTGGATGTTTTCTGGAATAATCTTTAGCCCTTACAATTTAGTTGCATCACTGATGAGGCACTGAGCTTATGGTTATAGTGGATGATACAGTAGCTGGAACACGTAACCTCTAAGCAATTGCTGCAAAATCTACTCTAACAATAAACTTATTGGGCCTCCAAAGCCATTACCACTGGGCACCACTGTCATATTAGAAAAGGCAGCAATGATTTCAATGAACATGTACATAGATTTTGACGAACAAGTTTTGGGAATTCTGGAAAACCTGTCAAAACTTTCTTAAGTGTGAGGAAGTAATTCTGTTCTCTGGAACTTTCAGGGACCCTCAGACCCTGTGTAATGGCTATGTCATAATAAACACACATTCTATCCAAAGTTCTCAAAATACTGGGTTAATCCTTAAATAAAAATAATTGAAGTTATTTTATGCCTTCAGAACATGATGCTGATATTTTCAGCTTCTTTTTTTTACAGACATTTACACGAAAAGATTGTGTTGATTGTGGTGTGTTTGCTTGTTTTAGCTTTTACAGTGAAAGCAATCTGTTGCAATTGTTTTTTGTTTTGTATTTTTATACAATAAAAAAATTAAATATTAGTTGTGTTTATCACTTTTATGAAATACCTACTGTTGAGATTTTAATTGATTTAGAAGTTTATTTTTGTGCCCCACAGTCAGGAAAAAAGTAAGAATTAGCTATCAAGGGAATCACAATGTTTTGTTTGTGGCGCTGACCTCTATGATAAGAAACGCCATTGTAACATGCTACTGTGATGTCTCAACTGTCTGCAGTGCAGAGCATTTTTTTTAAATGAGCATGTTTGACATATAATATGATGCTCATATTTGAGCAACTCTAATGAGAAAATGTGTTTGACACATTGTTCTGTTTCAACAATTTCTTTACAACTGTGTCTAGTGTTATGTGATGTAACGCATGATGCATTTTGGTTAGCCAGTTTGCTCAACCTATTTTGCAATTCTGGATAGTTTGTAACTTTGAAGCAATCACAGTTCCTTTACCTTTTTGTTTTTCATTGTTTGGTTTTTCTTTTGCATTCTGAACATTTGCAATGGTGAAGACACAACACAACTGTTTTAAGAATATGATTTTCATTGCTTTTTATAACTTTTATTGCAGATTTAGCAAAATATGAAAGACTGTTACTGAAGTCTTCATATTGACCTGCTCTATAGACATATTTACTTTACCATCAATGCCTGTGCCGTTTTCCCCCTGATGGCATGTTTCATGGTAATACATTAGCTGTAATTTACTATAGTGAACTGATCAAATAATGACTTCTGTTAAAGACAGGATAATAGTAGGTTATCCAGATTATTGCTGTGCCACAAACCAGTTCTCAGTAATTCAGTAAGACACAGACCCCTCTTTCTTTCTTTCTTTCTTTCTTTCTTTCTTTCTTTCTTTCTTTCTTTCTTTCTTTCTTTCTTTCTTTCTTTCTTTCTTTCTTTCTTTCTTTCTTTCTTTCTTTCTTTCTTTCTTTCTTTCTTTCTTTCACTGGATGTTTTCAAGACAAGCATTGTTAACTCTGTATAAACTCTGATGAACAAATACAAGCTCATTTAGAGACAGTACAGGCTTCCAGACTTTCTGATTGTTCTTTTATGACACCCCATTCCTCAAACTCTCAGCAACAGGATCTGACATGTTATATGTACCAGTGTTCTGTGCTGCACGTTTGGGTATGTGGTTGAGAGAATCTCACTCACAATCTCTTCCTTTCTAGGTTTTAGATTAGTCTAGATTAAAAGAATATCCCAAAACCTAGGCTGTGTTTCATACATTACATGGCCTTGTTTGGAAAGGCAAGAAAGAAAGACAAAAATGGTTAAGAAGTCTTGTCTGAAGGGTTTACTGTGAAGTTAGACAGAGAATGACTTTATTTCACAGGCACAGAACAAGTTCTTCATGTATTTATATTGGTTTTCAAGGTAAATTATTGTATTTATGGTACAAACATAAATGGATGATACTATTTACATTACTAGTACATTGACTTGAGACAAAGGCAACACTGACAGAGCTGGATTTGAACTCAACCTTTTAGCCATTAGCACAGAACCTTAATCACTGAACTACTACCACTGTCAAGGTTCTATTGTCTGTCACATGATGGTTATAGGGAATTATATAATGTAAGATATATAGTATAGAGCATCTGTGTAATATGTTTCTTCTAAAAAAAGTGAGAATGCATTTCTTTAAATAGATGTCACTACAAGTGTTGCATGACCCTTTTTTCTTTCATCAAGAACACTTGCAGTTCAGTCGACGCTTCCTGCCAGAGCGTAGCACAAACCACAACCAACAATCAATTCAAACATGTGCCGTGCACAAACACATAGCAAAAGAGAGGGACATTAAGGTGTACTGGTGATGAGGATGCCACTTTGGGATTTCCTTTCTTGTCTTCTGCCTATACAATTTAGTTGAACGAGCAGTTTTTATTATCTGCAGTATATGCGTAGCTCAAATAAGGCAATAAAGCATGGGGAAACCCCTTGACTAAAGAATTTGCATAGGTTGACTATTGGGATAAAATATTTATTTATTACTCTTGATTTAAAGAGGAAAGCCTCAGGAATGATTCAATGTGGTAGTCATTATGAAAAATGTAATATTTTTCTACAGTGTTCTTGTGTTATATGCGTGTCTGAAAGAGGAAGGAATTACACCAGAGTTTAAAAGAAAGGGAAAAAAGAGGCTGCTACTCATATTACATCAACCTTCTTGAAAATGACATACAACTGAATTTTGTGCGTCTTTTGTACGTTTATGGCGTTTTGAATAACATATCTGCCCTGGAACATTGCCAGGGCAAAAACATCTTTACAATCAGCTCTATCAGTTTTCAGTCATGCTCCTCCCATGGCCTTCATCCTTCAAGCCCACACACACACACACACATCAGTCTTTGATGGTACACCTTAAAAACCTGCTTGGCGTGTGTTTTAACCCTCTCCAGTGGAATGAGGAAGTTACAGGATCGGGTTACAAATCTATTTCTAGTGTTCACAATTTATATAAAATACATGACTGAGAAAGAGCACTACAATATATCAATATATAACAATATATTACTTTCAATATATCAGTAAATTCAATTCAATAAATTTCAATAGTTCATGTATTAAAGATGTGACCTAGTGAAATACATACAGGTTGGTAAAACCAAACCTAATTTGGGACAAATTTGATCTTATTTTACTGAAGGAAAATATTTCATATTTTACATATATAAAATATTTCATATTTTGTGCTGCTTTTATGCTGTTTATTCCCTGGAGAGAGTGTAGTAGAAAATAATATTCTTTGAGCTTTGCTTAATTACATATTGGCTGCTTGTGCTTACATCATACAATGAATCAGATCTCTGAGGCAGGGAAAATCCCTATATAATGTAGGCACAGCATAACATTCAGTGTTCTCGGGCATTTCCTATGAGTTACCAGATAAACACATAACATATCATTACAAATAAGGATGCACTCTCACTTTTACACTGATCATTTTATTGTAAAATCTTATTAAGAAAAAGAGTAAAATTAAAAAATCTACTTGCTGGTTGCTCAAGCTTTCTTTGGATAGTTAAGGGTTCTCATTCATTAATTCATTCATTTATCTGTAGTAACTGCTTTATCCTGGTAAATACATTTTAATGGGATACACTATACTGTAATGTTCTACAGATAAATTTTAAAGATTTAATCCTAGATTTAACCTTTTTTCCTCAAAGAGTGTGAGGCTTAATACTGCAGAGTCTTGAATTTGCAATGGAAAGACTGTGAAGCAAAGAGGAGCAGTATTAATATTCAGCTCTGGAAAAAATTATCAGTTTATCAAATGAACATTTTTGTTTTATCCTATAAACTACTGACAACATTTCTTCCAAATTCCAAATAAACAGTGTCATTTAAAGCATTTATTTGCAGAGTCAAAGAGTCAAAGTTGCTAACAAAAAAAGTTGCGGTGTTTTCATACCTCACATAATGCAAAGAAAACAAGCTCATATTCATTTTTAAACAACACAATACTAATGATTTAACTTAAGAAAAGTTCTAAAAGCATTATTTGGTGAAATAACCCTGATCTTCAATCACAACCTTCCAGCGTCTTGGCACGCTCTCCACCATCTCTCTTCATCTTTCACATTGCTGTTAGGTGACTTTACACCACTCCATCTTCCTCTTGATCACATTCCAGAGTTTTTCAGTGGGGTTCAGGTCTGGACATTGGGCTGGCCATGACAGAGTCTTGATGTGGTGGTCCTCCATCCACACCTTGATTGACCTGGCTGTGTGGCATGGAGCATTGTCCTGCTGGAAAAAACAATCCTCAGAGTTGGGGGACATTGTCAGGGCAGAAGGAAGTGGGTTTTCTTTGAGGACAACCTTGTACGTGGCTTGATTCATAAAGACAAACTTCCTCACAAAGATGAACATGCTTGATGCCAGCCTTGCTGAAGCACCCCTAGATCATCACCAATTCTCCACCAAATTTCACAGTGGGCATGAAACACTGTGGCTCATAGGCCTCTCCAGGTTACAGTCTAACCATTAGACAACCAGGTGTTGGGCAAAGCTGAAAACTGGACTCATCATAGCAGATGGCCTAAGTCGTGTCTTTTACGGTCCAATCCTTATGGTCATACCGCAGCCTAGCTCTTCTTTGCTTCTCATTCATGAAGAGCTTTTTTCTAGCTTTGCATGACTTCAGCCCTGCCTCTAGCAGCCTGTTTTGAACCTCGTCGTGCACTTCACCCCCGCTGCCTTTTGCCATTTTTTTTGTAGGTCACCAGAGGTCATCCTACAGTTGTTGAATGACTTTCGAATGAGTTGATGGTCATCCCGGGGAGTGGAGAGTCGTTTTCGCTCTCTGTGGGTAAGGCTCTGGGTTGTTGATTGGAAGAGCAGGGTTCAAGCCCCAGCACTGCCATGCTGCCACTGTTGGGCCCTTGAGCAAATTTTTACTGAAAATAAAAGGACATTTTTTGCAGCCAGAGACCCCTTGTACTGTGAATTAAATTCCTCTGATGCACTTTAATCATAATCAAATTGTTTAAATATTAGGCCCACTATTCAAATATTTGTAAAGGTCTGTGCATAAAATAGTTATGGTAGCCATGGTGTTTTTGTATTCCTCCCGTTCTACACACAGAGGAGAGTAGATTTGATTTAGTTAATATTATTCACTATTCCATTATTTAAGTGACCAGTCATATAAGCTAATAACAACCAGAACTCAAAGATATTATCATAATTTAGATAATAGTGAGTTGTGATGTCTATAGCACAACCCTGACTATAGCAAATATATCCTTGGATCCCAAGAACTACAATAATGGTATACTCTGTGATGATCTGAGTTTTATGGTCCAATGAGACCTGGGTCTATGGTGCAGACATGCCAGACCTGTACTACTGCAATTTTCAGTGTGATACTGCCTACTGGAAAAGTGAGCTAGTTTCACTGGCAGGTGTACATGCTCATACAGTCATGTTTCACAGATGAAGTGGGTTAGTCTGAATCATGAGCAGTTGCTTTTTTCCTCTCTACTTTGGTAGAGAATGTGTATCATTTTAGTATATAACCCATCAGTCCATTTAGTTTTTGATATAACTTTTAACATAATAAAATCTAACATTTAACATCAGTGAAGTACTTTGGAAGGAGTATGTGAGTATATAGAGACAAAACCTGCTCTCACTTAGGTTAACGTTAGATAGCATTTCACTTTGTGCATTCTAACACCGTGGTCAAGCACATGTATGTCAGAGACAGTTATGGGGGAGGCTAGGTGGGAGTGTGAGAGTGTAAATACAACTCAAAATGTCACTGAGAGCCCTGAGACCTAAAAAACCACAAGCTTCGATCTCACTCTCACACTCTTACAATGCCATCAAAATAATACATTAAAAAGGATTCCTGTCCGTAACTGAGGACATGTGGACTATAGATCCAGGTACTTTCTGAAGATGGCAGTAACATGAGAGAGCACCAGTTAGTTTTGCCTGATAAAAAGCCAAACAGAGCACAGAGGCTAGTGCAAACCAACCTCCCATGAGTCACAAGGCTCACTTCTGCTTTTCTGCTATGCACATTTTCACAGCGGAAACCCAATAACAGGTACACCTGCTTGACTAAACAAAATTGCCAAAGACAACATAATCTCATATACCTAAAAGAATCTATTGCTACTGCTTTTCTTAAAAAACATCTAAACTGAAAAAACATCTAAACATCTATTTCATTTACCACTCAAACTAGTACCAGTGCTTTGCTTTTTATATGGACAAACAAATAAACCCAAATTGTAAAATTACACTAAAATATAAACATCTAAACTGATCCGCATTAAGACACTACTTCAGTACTGAAGTTCTATTTTTTCTGCTATCCTTTACACTGTAATGGAAGAGAGAGTAGAAAATGAATGAGTTATTAGAACTGCTCATGACTGTCAGTAGGATGACCTTGACCTCTGCTGGCTTAAAGAGGATATTACATCCAGTAATAATACAGTATTGCATACTTTTTTCACATTAGAAAATAAATATTTTCTCAAAGATATTTTCCCTAAATCTCCTTTAAATGATACTTGAATAAATATAATGGTTTTGTTAATGGTGATGTTAGCAAAATTGTGCTTAGGTGCACTGGTAAGATGGGTGATATAGCAATATACTGAAAATGAGACCACTTATAAATACAGACATTTTTTTTAATCAATTCCAAACATTTAGGTCAATGCTACATTTTGGAAGCTATCCTATGTATTTTATACAAGTTACTCCTTTCTCTTTTTCTATTTTTTAAATCAAAGGTTACATACACCGATCAGGCATAACTTTATGGCCACCTGCCTGACCAGTCGAGACATGGACTCCACTCGATCCTTGAAGGTGTGCTGTGGTATCTGGCACCAAGGTGTTAGCAGCAGATCTTTTAAGTCCTGTAAGTTTTGAGGTGGGGTCTCCACAGATGCTTGATTGGAATGAGATCTGGGGAATTTGGAAGCCAAGTCAACACCTCAAACTCATTGCTGTGCTCAGCAAACCATTCCTAAACAATTTTTGCTTTGTGGCACGGCGCATTGTCCTGTTGAAAGAGGCCACAGCCATCAGGAAATACCGTTTCCATAAAAAGGGTGTACATGGTCTGCAACAATGCTTAGGTAGGTGGTACATGTCAAAATAACATCCACATGGATGTTCTTCAGGTAAGCAATGCACACGCACCTGGCCATCCATGTGATTTAAAAGAAAACGTGATTCATCAGACCAGGCCACCTTCTTCCATTGCTCTGTGGTCCAGTTCTGATGCTCACGTGCCCAATGTGGTGCACAGGGGTCAGCATGGGCCTCCTGACTGGTCTGCAGCTATGCTGTCCCATACGCAACAAACTGTGATGCACTGTATTCTGACACCTTTCTATCAGAACCCGCATTAACTTCTTCAGCAATTTGAGCAACAGTAGCTTGTCTTTTGGATCGGCCCACACAGGGGCCAGCCTTCGCTCCCCACGTACATCAATGAGCCTTGGCCGCCCATGACCCTATCACCGGTTCACCACTGTTCCTTCCTTGGACCACTTTTGATAGATAATGACCACTGCAGACCGGGAACACCCCACAAGAGCTGCAGTTTTGGAGATGCTCTGATCCAGTGGTCTAGCCATCACAATTTGGCCCTTGTCAAACTCGCTCAAATCCTTACGTTTGCCCATTTTTCCTGCTTCTAACACATCAACTTTGAGGACAAAATGTTCACTTGCTGCCGAATATATCCCACCCACTAACAGGTGCTATGATGATTCATCTGTCAGTGCTCATAATTTTATGTCTGATTGGTGATAACATTTGGGAACTTTTCTGCATCTAACATTCAAACATTTAGAACAGTTGTTCCTTGTATTTGTTGTTGGCAGTGCTCCTTGTATTTATGAAAACATGTGTAAAAGTGATGCAAGAGAGGAAGCAAAAGAAAAAGATATTTTCATAGGCTACATCTATTCAGGCATGTTGTCTTAATTGTTTATTCCAGCAGTTCTCAGCTCCAGTCCTGGAAACCCACTGCTCTGAAAATTTTAAAAATTTTTCCCCTTACTCCAACACATTCACAGTTTTTGTTGAATGAACCACAAGTTGTATTAAAACTTAAAAACATTAAGAAGGTTTTTCTACATTAATTTTTCTATTCTTTTAATGTGCACATAGTGTTCCTTTACTTTACTCTAACAGGAAAACTATGAGTTTGTGACTGAATCACAAATCCTGTGACTGAACCCTGAAAACGCCTCAGCAATGGCTGTGACTGAGAGCCAAGGGAGCAAAAAGATAGATGCCATACTCTTGCTCTTCATGTTAACTACAGTATCACTTTGAGCTTGTGTATGTGAGTGAGGGCAGATATTGGGCAGATGGTGCAGTAATTGGGTTCATATGTCTCAGAGGAAGTACCCTCATCATTTAGTACCTGTTGAATGATGAGAAGAGCTGGCTGGTGTTATCTGGCAGGTGAGCAAATTGTGAAGAAAAATTTGAAAAAACTAATTATGGTCTATTTCATTCATTCATCTTTAGTTACTATCCAGGGGTCCAACTGGTGAAAAGTCACCATGCACACACATTCACACAAAGCAGTAATTTAGTGTGTTTTTTGAACAGTGGGAGAAAAATGAAGAACCCAGAGGGAACCTGTACAGATATGGAGAGAACATTTGAAAGACAGACAGTAACCTGAGATCAGGATCAAACCCAAGACACTGGAATTGTAGCTTCAGCTTGCTGACTATGTTCCATTGTACCTTAAATAATTTTTAAAGGTGAAATGTACCCATCTTTCCAGGTGAAGCATACTAGTGTGTAGGCTAGAAGGTCTGAATGCTAGTGCAAGAGATAGAGCTTTATGACTTCGCAGGCAAGTAGCAACACATCTTTGTCCTGATTAGTTAGTTGGTGGAAGTCCAGATAATTTGTTTCCAGGGAAAACATGAAACTGTGCTGGGTAGTGGTTCGATAGAACTGGAGTTGAGAAGCCCTGTGCTAATCAGTGTTTTTCAGTCGTGTCAGACTCCAGTCTTTGTTGGCCACAGCAACCGAGTTTAACATTCTGCTTCATTTAACACAGCTGACTCAACTTATGAGCTAAGCATGAAGGCCTTCATGGATTGAACGTGGTGTGTTAGACCAGAGAAAATATACCATTTTTGTGGTCTGTGGCCCTTTTGGGACCAGACTCTGACACTCTTGCATTCTTGAGTATCATTTTCACATTCAGCATAAAGATGTAGGCAGGCAGACCAGACAGTGCATATTTCTCACATTACACCTTCTTGTGCTTTAGTCTAAACTAACTTTTGCTAGGTCCAGGATATGACCAACAGTCTAACATGTTTATATCTGCCTTTGCCTATCGCTGCCAGGAATTCGATGTCGGGAGTGGCACATTCCACATCCTGGGATTTGAGCCCTAACCATAAATGGTAAATTTCAATAGGATTACGTAACGTCCCTCCCCTAAACAAACATAGGAAACTAGTTCTTATCAGCAACAAAACCTTTAGGCTGAATCCCAAAAGGCGCCACACTCCCTGTATAAGTGCACTACATGTGGTACAAAAGTAATGATTTCTCCAGCCAATGTAGTTCACTTTGTACCCAATAGGAGGCCATTTGAAATTCAGCCTTAAAATCCATTGGGCCCTTGTTTGTAGAAAGTCCCGCCCCCGTCCCCCACTTTTACAAAGTTACCGCCCTGAGAGATTGAAGATACAGCGAAAGTTACACGTTTGGTATCGCAAGCCTCGTTCAAGAGGATTAGACCTGTCTTGTTTGCTATTAAGCGTTTTTGATTAAAAAGAAAATGTCTCTGCGGATAGTCTTGGAGGGTCCTGGACCTTGGGGATTTAGACTGGTCGGTGGCAAAGATTTCGAACAGCCCCTGACTATTTCACGGGTAAGTGCAATGTATCACAAAAGCATGCTCTTTATCTGACTTATGCGTTATAGTTATTGTTCAAATGTTTTCTTTTATTTTTTTGGAGAAAGCTTTATGCGAAGTGTTACTAAAATCTGTTTTTCCCCCACATTGACTAAATTGGCATGTCATGTCGCTCATTTAGCTAACTAATCTTGACTAATCTAATTCTAATAGAAGTTTTTATTAAGAGCCAGACATGTGGCCTTTAATAACAAGTAGGAGTTGTAGATATGTCTATTTGAGCTGATCCGTGTGTACTTAGAAATATGAACAACATCAGTGTAATGCCATTGTAGGCTATATCGCTAGCATGAAAGGGTTCCAGAGATATTACACAGCCCTCACTTTTTCCATTAGCTAACAGTAGACGCTTCAGTGGAAATTATTCTGTGAAGTCAATGTTTTTTTTGTTTTGTGTGTGTGTGTGTGTGTGTGTGTGTGTGTGTGTGTGTGTGTGTGTGTGTGTGTGTGTGTGTGTGTGTGTGTGAGAGAGAGAGAGAGACTGTGTGTGTGTTAGCTATTGCACGACTTCGTTGTTTAAGAAGCTAAAAGCCTTATGATGACTCGTTGTTTTGGACACTACTGATAAGGGGAGGCTTGCTTCCTCTATCATTTTAAGAAGGAAATCCTCTTGTGACATGTGAAAGGATGACCAAGAAACCTTATCGCATTGGTGAATTTTATATTTCTTTATTTGTGCACTATTTATCTGAAAACAACGGCTCATCCAGTCTGTTTCTATTCAGGTACAGCCTTAAAAACACCTGATCTAGGTAAATGCTGATGACCGTGTGTGTGTGTGTGTGTGTGTGTGTGTGTGTTAGGAATTAAACTGTGGACTGGCTAGAAAAAAAAACATCTGGTCTAAATTTAGTGATTCACCAATCCTATATTTTTTTATTTTTTTCAATACAACACCAATAGTCAAGCTTTGTGTATCAGTGCACATTTTCTGTCCCGCATTAACACACATCTGTGTCCCATGAACCCAATTCTTGGGAATAAAAATTATACACAGTGGAATACCTTGTCAGGGGGCACAAAATTCATATGGGTAGCCATGTGTGCCAGTTCGCATCGCAATGGTTTGCAGCACAATATGCCAGTGGATGAATTTGGGAGACAAATACTGATCTAACATTTCAGATTAGTATCAGTCAGCGCCGATACGAAAACTCTGATTAAATTAATAGTGCCCACTTTATTCACCAGGTAACCCCAGGAAGTAAAGCAGCCCAGGCCAACCTCTGTATTGGTGACATTATTGTTGCTATTGATGGAGAGGCGACAGAGGGAATGACTCATCTGGAAGCCCAGAATAAGATCAAGGGTTGTATGGAAGAAATGGTGCTCTCCATAGACCGGTACGCATCATAATAAATCTCTAATAGCCAAAGAGAGATTGTTGAGCCAGTCTATATGATGTGTTTTGGATGGTTAGTGGACTGCATTCTTCTTTTTCTCCCAGTAGCTAGGGTTTATTCCTACATACTATGTTAGTGATCTTTTCGAAATGTAAACAAGATTGCAATTAAATGCTTAATGAAGAGTCATTATGCATGTTTAAGGTTGCTCATGTCTAGAGGTTTCCTGCACTAGTATCGGACCATTCTGTTTTTACTGCATCATCAAAGATTTTTTTCCTCATTGGGGCTGTGCTTTATTTTCTTTCCTTAGATCAGAATCTAGAATGTGGTCTCCCCTCGTCTCTGAAGATGGGAAGACTCATCCATACAAGATGAATTTGGCATCAGAATCGCAGGTACATATTATTCTTGCTTGCAGTAGTTAGCATTCTAAAGCACTGGAAAGAACTTTGACCAGGCCAGGCCTTTTACAGTGACCTGTGAAGAGAATGAGAGAGTCATAAATAACAGAGCCTTTTTACATGGCAAGAAAAAACAAAACAAACAAAGGCAGGGTACAAAATGAAGTCATTATTTACATGCTAACAAACCATATCCATGGAGACAAAGGTTTATGAGCCAGACCAAGACGTAATGCAGCGTTTCTGCCAGTTCCTGCAGGCAAACCTAAAATTAAAGGTCAAATAGTGAGCAAATGCCGGAAGTATGCACTTGTGGGAGAGTTGTACTGGGAATGTTTTAAAAGTTCAGAACTTCATACAGTGTTCTACATTTGATGTGCTTAAAGGGTGCATTTGCTAGAATTCCCGTAATGCTTTATTCATATTTGGTGTATTATTAAACATACTTTAAGGCAGAGATGTCGACTGAATCTTTAGTTCTGTTAAATTAAGCCATTGATGGACACCTTATTATTACATGCATATTTTGTTATTTTTATTTTGTAGGATTTGTGGTTTTGAAGATTTTAAATGAAGTTGTATTTAATTTAGATCTATTTGAGACATTGAGGGTGTGTCTCAGTCAGCTTCCTAGGTCCTGTATCAGCATAGCATATTCACAAGTTCAGGCACTGGCTCGCTGCACATTGGGACACTGACTCAATTTCCATCTACATAACTACATACAGACATTGTGAAACATCACCACTGACATTTATCAACAACAGGCAGGACTGATATCTTTCTGACATGATTTCATCTAAAGTAAATTAATGAACATAAAATGATTGTTGTGCTACATATCCTTGCAGCATTTCAAGTTAGTGTAATAGTTAGACTCATGCATACCATACAGAGAATGTCAAATAAATGGGAAAAGATATCATATTAAGCAATCATGTGAGAGCTACAACAAGAAGAACAAGCTACTCAACATTTTAAAGATGAAGTTGGCTGAAAGTTTGTCTGTCGTTCTGATGCTGAGAGGCATCAGAAAATATGACCTCTCCAGTAACAGAACATAGTGTGCATTGAAGCACCCTGGTCTTTTGGGTTGTGTTGTGGAATTTTTTTAGGGAGTGAACATTCCAGTTCACTTGAAGGATTTTGCAATTGAGGCATCTTTTAAAATGTTCGACTCCCTGATCAATGCCCTGAGTATTGAACTAGGAGCTAATTGAGACACACCATTAGTGTTTTAGTTTCACAGATGTACCCTTATCACTTGTAACCAAAAATTAAAAAAAAAAATTCCCCATTTTTAACTAGAAACCAAGTCCGAATGCACTTTTTGCATTTATCTGGAATTTTCTGTTCATTTTAAAGTTTTTATTTTATATGCTTTTGGATGAATTGGTAGCTGTAGCTGAACCTTTCTTTTTTGTTGTTGCTGTTGTTGGATGGTTTCTAAACCATGTCAATCACTTTGATTGCACTTTCTCTTGAGACACTCTGACCACTTCCTTCATCTTCTATAGGAAGTGAAGCACATTGGTTCTGCTCACAACAGGAGTGCACTCCCATTCAGTTCTCCAGGCTCCAAGGTGGTTACAAGCCACTATAATAATCCAGCGGGCTTGTACTCTTCTGATAACATCAAGAACTTTAACAGCGCTGTTGGTGGTGCCAAGCCTACTGTGACTTCCAATGAATCAAGTAATAAGTAAGAATTGCTTAGTTTCATGTCTCAGTAATCACATTTTTCCATTCTGTTTTTCACTATCTCTTGGCTGTACTGCCAATTATAGTTTACCTATTTTTTTTGCTCCGTTTCAGCCCAGATCTCCCCAAGCCTGTCCAGCAGAAACCATCAATTGCTGTTGACTCAGAGGTGTATAAAATGCTGAACGAGAACCAAGAGTCAAATGAGGCTCCACGTCAGTCTGCATCATTCAAAGTCCTGCAGGAGATCCTTGAGACTGGTACTGCACCTTTTACATCATTCTCGTCATTTCTTGCACACATACACTGTAGATCTCTGATACCTTTTTGGGAAAGTAAATATTTGGAGCTGTAGCTTTTCTTTTCTGAATCTTTGCACAGGTGATTCTGACAAACCCTCTGGATTTAGAAGTGTGAAAGCTCCCACTACAAAAATTGCTTCTACTGTGGGCAGCACTGAGAAACTCTCCATCTGTGACAAATGTGGCTCAGGGATTGTGTGAGTTAACTTTCATGATTTTAAGATTGTGTTTGAGGGGAGAAAAAAATGATGTAATCTGAAATAAGGAGGATCCTTGGGTGGTTTTCATACTGGGGACATTTGTTGAGGTCCAAATCAGATTGTGATTGTTCCCGGTTCTCATGCAGTGTTGGTCTGATTTCAGACTCATTTGATTCTATTGAGCTCCGGTACATTTGCACTGCTCTTGCATCGTCACAATCTCATGTGTAGTACACAACATTTGACTTTTGGTGCTATTACGTGCAGTGAGGCACCTCACATCATCTGCGTCCCGCAACGTTCCCCTGCCACTGCATGGTACATGTTGTGGAAACGAATGATTGTGTTCAGCTAAAACACATGTGCAAGGTTACTTTTTCCAGTGCAACTGAAATCAGACCACCTTCTACAGGTAGTCTCGGGTTTGTTACCGCAGTGTACTTCCTGGTTCACATGACCTGCAAACCGCGCTTTGTTAAAACTAAACTGCCTGTGTGAAAGTACTCAATGTAAAAGAAAAAACCCAAAAAAACTTTCATGCGGTGGTGTTGCCACCTAGTGGAAGGTTGTGGAACTCTCAAGTCATTCAAATTTTAATACAGTAGATACTTTATTGATCATGCGCGGTAATATGTTACAATTTCATGGGCTTATGTGTACTATACATTATCTTCTCCCATCTATTTAATATTTAGTTTGATTTACGAAATGAACATGGTTTAAAATTTCAATTGGACTATTTATTTTTGTTCCTTATATTTTAACACAATACCCATATTTTTTTTTTTTATTTTTTTTTTTTTTTAAACCTATAGGGGAATGTTTGTCAAACTGCGAGATAAGTTCCGGCACCCAGAGTGCTATGTCTGCACTGACTGTGGAACAAACCTGAAACAGAAAGGACACTTTTTCGTCGAGGACAAGATTTACTGTGAGAAGCACGCACGTGAGCGAGTGATCGCTCCCGAGGGTTACGATGTCATCACAGTCTTCCCAAAATAGACACTTCACCAGTGATGCTTAAAAACTGCACATTGCCCTGTTTTTGAGGAATTCTGTGCAAATTGGAAACACTTCATGCAGATAGTGTTTTTTTGTTTTTTTTTTTTGTTTTTTTTCTCCATTGGGTTCTGTCAGTATTTTGAAAAAGTAAATGGTTGCAGCAACTCGAGTTAATGCACTAGATGAGTGCTCATCGTATCAAGGAGAATATCTTCATGAAGTGCTTCTAATAGAAGACATTCCAGTTTCTTAGACATTCCATATGTAAGGCAGTGGAACAAGTGCTTTGGTGCTTTAATTCTGTTCAGGTCCTTTGCAAAAATGCTAATACTAAAAGGGCAAGGTGCCACATTGCCTACAATTTTGCATTTACATATAAAGGAAAGTGTGAATGTTACAGTGGTATACTGGTGTTTCTTGCACATTTACTGTAACTGTAAAAGATTTGACTTACCTGGAAAAGTGAAAAATCTCAGTGCTTCAGCTTTCTCTGGAAACTACATATATGAGCAATAATACCAGATCATTTCATAATCTCATGTTTGGACTGTTCATTTCATGTATAGTATCATGTCCTTGTTTCCAATCTCTGTTTTGCAACATTTTATGTAATAAATGTGACTGAATTGAATAAAATTTTTTAATGCCAACCTGTTTACCTGCTGCTACTACAAGTTCTTCTAACTCAAACCACAACACGTACAATAAAACTGTCCATCTCTCAACATTTAATGCTGGTGTAGGGAACGTTTTCTTACTTTTTTATTCAAAAGTAGTTCTATAACTGGGACATAGAAACGTTTAGGAAAGGCAATTTATAAATTACCTTAGATTTGTTGTTAGGGCAAATTGTGGAATATGTTTTACAACATATGGGCTGAATGTGAAGGGGAAAAAAATAGTAAAATTTCTTACTGGACTCTGGGTCTCTCTGTCAATGGTCATAAATAACTGTGATTTGGGAAGACTCACTCACCTCTGTATTTGATTCTTTTCATGAGCCTGACCAAGCTGCTCCGACGGAATCTTCCTCCAGTCCATTTTGCCATCATTCTGACCACTGGATTTCAAAACAAATGAGTAAAAAGCAATTTTAGCGTTTAGCTTCATGATGCTTGGGGGGGAAAAAAAAAAAAAAAACAGAATAGGGTAAGAGTTGGATCAGTAACTATATGTGGCAGCAGTGACTTTGTATAAACACAGTTCCAGTCACATTAGCATCTTTATGCATGAAGCTGTTTAAGAGAACATATTTTCTTGGAGTGTTTAGACACAGGTGTATGGAGTCAGTAAAAGCAAAGGTAAAGACTTTAATTGAATGTAATTGGTTTAATTTTGCATTCCACAATTTCTGTTGGATTTTTAGGCATATATGTTTGAAAAGGACTCCTTGACCTAAAAGCGACAAAATATTCTTCAACAGTTATGTATGGAACACATATTGCTGTGAACACATCAATCCTGAAGAGTCAATACGGCTGCATGCTTGTCATATTCTTTCTACATATTCTTGTATCCCAGTTTTTTAAGGTTATGTCAGGGACAAGGAAATGGAAAGTCTCACCACACATTGTAGCGTCTTAAAAGATTTGCTTCACTTTTAACCAGTATACTCCTGACAGAATTAGCAGGCCAAGGCAAGCTTGCAAAAGAGTCACAACTATATCGTGCAAGCTTTTTTATTTTTTTTTATTTTTCAATATGTTTGGCAGCATATCTGGCATAGCTGTAAGCATTTTGATTGTATCTTTCACATTATCCTGTCTTTCACATGGGGATAAACAGTTTGTCACTGTTCCTTTTGTTGTTGTTGTAAAGGTCTTAGATATACAGTATGTACCTAAGCAAGAAGGTCTTGATGGGTTTCAGGTCCTTCACATGCCCACACACACTTTTATTAATAGTTCCTATAAAAATAGAAAAGGTCATAAAGTCAAACTGATTTAAAATGTTATGTATGTAAAAATGTTAAGTATAAGGGTCTCTGAGGGCTCTGAGGGATTTCAAGTAGTACATAAGGGCTATACATAATATAGGCAGGTTTACCAGGTAAAGGACCAATGCTTAAAAAATTCTTTGTGAACTTAAAAAATATATTCAGTAGAACAAAATCAATAAAAATATGATTTCAATTCAAATGTGTGGGCTTTTAGACTTGTTTCTTTGCCTAATCAACTCAGCAGCTTGAACACGGTAAGGTGACTACCACAAATTACATATTATTAATAACAATAGAGAAGAGATCGGACAAGCAGTACAGACAATGGGGAAAAAAATCTCATTGTTGGGCTAAAACTGAAGGTTAGGTATAGTTCTGCACTCAAACACTTCAAATTCACTTTGGCGCTGACGTTTTAAGTATAAATCACGTATACTGCTGTTTGAGATGTGGACAGAAGCAGACCACTTTGTCCTGAAGTGCAAAAAAAAATCTCTCACTGTTTATCAGTAAACACAACATTAAACATTTTCCATGTCACCGAAAGGCAAAAATGACACATTGAAAGACGAACTAAATTTTTCCATTGTCTGTACCGCTTATCCGATCTATTCTCAAGTCACGGGGAGCCTGTGCCTATCATGTCATTGGGCATCAAGGCAGGATGCACCCTGGAGTGCCAACACATAGCAAGGCACACACGCTCTCATTCACTCACGCAATCACACACTACGGACAATTTAGAGATGCCAATCAACCTACAATGCATGTCTTTGGACCGGGGGAGGAAACCGGAGCACCCAGAGGAAACCCCCGAGGCACGTGGAGAACGTGCAAACTCCACACACACGGCAGAGGCGGGAATAGAACCCCCAACCCTGGAGGTGTGAGGCAAACGTGCCCCCTTACGACCTAAATTCATTTTTGTCAAATTGACTCATACATGGGGTGGCACGGTGGTTAGCACGCTTGCCTCACACCTCCAGGGTTGGGGGTTCGTTCCCGCCTCCGCCATGTGTGTGTGTGTGTGTGTGTGGAGTTTGCATGTTCTCCCCGGTTTCCTCCCCCGGTCCAAAGATATGCATTGTAGGTTGATTGGCATCTCTAAATTGTCTGTAGTGTGTGATTGCATGAATGAATGAGAGTGTGTGTGCACCCTGCAATGGGTTGGCACTCTGTCCAGGGTGTATCCTGCCTTGATGCCCAATGACGCCTGAGATAGGCACAGGCTCCCCGTGACCCGAGTATAGATCGGATAAGCGGTAGACAATGAATGAATGACTCATACATTTGTAAAACTGCATCCAAAACATTCATTGGGTTGCAAACCTTCAGTTAATCTGCACTCTTAAAATATTTAAACTCATTCTGGAGGAGTCTGTAAATGTCAAGTGCTTTTCTATCAAAGGGGAAGAACATTTTTCAATAAATTATCCAGTGAGCATGTGCCATAACTGGGTAATTACATTTCAGGCATTTTAAAGGTTAGGTAAACCGTTTTGGTACTTGGTTCAAGAATTATTTGAAGTTTTATCAAACAGGATAGAATCCTATTCAATAGAATCATTGAATATTATTTTTTGCAGCTCCACACATTACCATTCATTGCTATTGATGTATTCACTATATATGTATTTATAGTAAATTTGCTACTTCTTGTATAGAGGCTATACATGATGAGAGCAAGTAGATGTCAAACACATTGACCCTGCTGTGATTGACTGGCCCCTGGATACCACTTTGTCAGATGCCTTTTCTAGTATAGAAGCCACTACACTTTGACTTGACTTTCTGTATTCTGTAAACATTCAACACATTTTCTAAAATTCCTTACAAATATTTTCTTCAAATAATGTATATTTAAAGAAATATTTAGATCTACAATTCAGTGAAGGATTTCTTTCAGCTTTACATAAATTTTGCTAGTATTTGGTGGCATTACCATTTAGTTTTGTTAAAGGTTCTCAATTCCTCCTGAGGGAACTGGTGTAACTGAGTCAGGTTTGTTTATTTTGCTTGAACGTTCCTTTTCCATTCAGACCAGACATTTTGAATGGGATTCAGGTAACATTTTTTTTTTTTTTTTAATGTTCCAATAATTTAAATTTCTTGTCTTTAAGCCATTTTGTTACAACCTTGTGATATGCTTAGGATCATTATCCTGCTGGATGACAGTTAAAATCATGTGTAAAATGTCTGGCTGAGGTTTTGAAGTGTCCTCAGGCCATGATGATGCAGTAGGTCTCTCTTAGTGGTAAAGGTACATATTTTGGTACCTGATACCTACAACTCCTTCACCAGTACCTTTGTTGCTGTCTTTGGGTTCAGTTAAATAGTTTTGAATTTGTTCAGTCCCCTTCCGCTTTCCCTTGGAAATTATTTGTACATCCTTCCCGAATGATGCAGTGTATGTGTGGTGCAAAGAGTTTTAAATGTGCATGCAATTGTTTGTAAATAAAAATGCCTGTGGTACCTTGTTTGGAAATTGCTAAATTCTGATATAGGGAATAGATTCCTTTTGAAATTTATTCCCTATATCAGATTATTTTAAAATGACCTCTGTAGATTAACTTGCCAAATTATAAGCATAAACATGTGGCCTTGACTATATGCAACATTAATTTAACTATAGAGAGTGTTAAAACTATAGTGGCTTGGACATGGCCAGACCCAGGGGTGGTTCCCATTTGCATGCTCCACTGTTGTAATTGACCCTTACAGTGTCAGCAAACTGGTTAAACAATACTATAATATATTCAAATAGTGGTCAAAGTAGCATATACTAAGACTGTGAAAAGATTAAACCAAACTGAGCTTGCACACAGTGAATGGCACCACTGTAGCTTGATCGTGATGGAGGAATTGGCAGCTTTAATCTCTTCCAAGGCATATTATAGTAAGCAGCTGTGTTAGGTATTTTGTTCCTGTATGCCACACTGTGATCATAAACTATAGGCTATAGTATATAGCTATGTGTAACTACATGCAATAATTACAAAATATTTTACAATATAGTATTTCATAATTGAGATATTAATTCCCATACATTGTATAAGAGTATTAAAGGCAAACTATAAAAAGATGTATGGTCACAGGGAGTAAATATCTACAACAAATAACAAACTAAAGCATTATTATTTCACCTCAAAATTTATTTGAATGTGGATAGAAAATGTATACACATCTAATCCTTGCAAGAACTATTGCAAGAATAAATACAGAACACGGAATATTGGGAAGTAGTGAAGCACAAAAGTTCATGTAAGAGACGAAATATTCCCGTTACTTCAATTAAAGCTTCACAAAGTGCAGCTACTAATACTAGAGCTCTGTGGGTGTGAAAAACGATCAAATCCTTTACTCATGAATACATCATCTTTATCGCATCCAAATGTCAAATGTTGTATAAAAGTGCAGTCAAATTCTTCCAGTAGCAGATCTGTGTAGTAAGTCTGCGCTCCGGTCCAGTTCGCTGGAGAGCTGCTTGCTGAGGTGCAGTATAAAGTGAGTGAACCGGATGCATGTGGATGTTCATCAATATCCACACCTGGTGTGTGTCCCACGTGCTCGGTAATTCTGAGAGTTTCCTTAAGTGCCCAGATATAATTGTGCGCGAATCTTAAGGTCTCTATTTTTGTAAGTTTGGCGTCATCGGGGAACGTGGGAAGCACTCTCCTCAGCGCATCTAGAGCAGAATTAAGATTGTGCATACGATGCCTTTCCCTGTCGTTCGCTTTCGCCCTACGATTTCCACAAGCGGAGAGCTTTCCAGTCTTCAGCTGGCTTTTTATTGCTTTTCTTCTGCATGACGTGAGTGAAAATACATTGTTTTTTGGCACTTTCCCTTCTTGGCCAGGTTCACTGACGGTCGAGATGATTGATCTTTCTTTGGTCATGCTGAGAGGGCGTGAAGTCAAAAACTCCTGCTGAGTGAACGAGAGAGGCATGTGCCCTGGTTGTCTCCACTGATGTGCGCGTCGACTTGGGGAACACACTGTAAAGTTAAACAATATGTCAATATGTTGGAAAAACCAAGAAAATACGTAAAAATCTATTCAGACACAGTGCCATCTTACCTTATAAAGAGTAGCAAGTCTTACTGAACTGAGTGCTAGACTCAGTAAAGATCTTATCCACTGTATATAAATACACAAGGACAATAGGGACGTGACGCGTCCTCTGCTTCGTTTGTGTTCCTTTTATCCAATCTGCATGTGTGGATTGTGTGTAGAGAGCTCATGACCAATCAGACTTGCTCAAGCACTTTCTTGTATTAACCTACCATCTTATTTTATATTTCTGGAACGCAGACCTTTTCTGACATAGAGGTTTGCGTAATTTCATTTCAAAGTCATTTAATTGCACACGTGGCTCATTGCAAATACATTATTCCAAAATGATCAAAAAATTTTTTGCTCAGAATGTCAAATGTTTCTCAAGAATATATACTGATGATAAATATATAAATATATCATATTGTCCATAAATGTGATTAGGTTAATTGTAGTCTGTACCCATTCGTCTCCAAATCAGAGCGCACTGGAGACCTGCGATGTTTTATAAAAATGCATTAAGATAAGATATTATCTACATAAATTAGCATTTACAGAATTACTAATGAAAATTGCTCTAGCTAAGGATTACATGAAAAACAACAACAGCAAAGAGTTTTATTAACGATTAATCAAGTTAAAACCTTGTTGTAAAATTTACTGTGTCGTGCGCAAAAACCCCAACAATTTAATTGTGCTTATAGTCTGTTTTCAACTAAAAATGATGTAGAAATATCTTTGGGTGAAGATGTTTACAAAGAGCTTTATCAGCCTAATTGCTGATCAACACAATAAACACACTTCTTTTCCAGCTTGGATGAATAAAGTGGCGTGCGCCCTGTGGTCTCCAAATTGCTCCAAATTGTTTTCTAAGGCCAGTGCGCAGTTTGTCTTTGTTCGTAGTTGAGGATAAAAGACCATTAAAGGTGAATGATTGGCCTAAGTTTACTCTCTGCTATAAGTCTTGATAAATCTTAGTTTATAGGACAGACGTCAGTGTGTTTCTGTGGACAAAAAATATTTGCCAATGTAGACGACATCTCCGCAAAAGCACTCATCTACAGTCTAAATAAATATGTATTTTGTAGGGTATCTGATAACCATATGCTTTCAATAAACTAGACAAATAAGTCAGGGAGATATGGGATGTTGTCGTGCTGTTATAAAAAGCCTTGAAATAATCCAAAGTAAACCAAATCTCGCCGCTTTACAAATAGCAATTGATGCCAGATCCATGTTCGGATAACGCAGACAGGTGTGAGTTTGGGGCTGTCAGATTTGTCGTCCGATTTTTTATCAGTGCCGTGTAATATCCTGCTTGTTATGCAAAGTATGGGCAAACACAGGAGAGCAGTTGCTGTGGAAATCGGAGATATCGGCAAAGAGTTGGTCCGAACGCGATTTAACAATATTTAACAATAAACGAGACTTACTCGAGAGCAGGTGATACCTGCCCTCAGCTCCTTGATTAATACTTCCTCAACTACTCCACTTTGCAATCTGTTGTAATTCTATATTAAATCTATTTATTATTATTTTAGCAAACAGAAGTACCAGGTGGGGCTTTATTTTCATCCTCAGCTTTTGTTTGAAGGAGGCCAATGAAGAGGCCAATGAAAGACTGAAAACTCGCTGACCAGCTTTTTGCCATCCATTTGTCCTAAACTGGCAGACAAGCTATTGAAATCTTCCCTCTTGTTCAGACGCGGGAAAAGGCTGTATATAAAGAAGAAAAGGAAACTTCGCTCCGGAGAAGAAAAAAACACACAACTTAAAACATTTAATTGCAACCCGGATGCCATATGTACACCACTTGTACAAAAAAACTCAAACAATGTCAACTCTTTTGTGAGCTAAAACGTGCGCTTTTGGAGACGTGTGCGCTTTTGGAAAGGTGTGCGCATCGAGATCAGAATGACCTTGAGTACACTTCTTGGAAGAACTAATGCTAGTTTAATGTGCTGTCGAGGTTCCTTTTAGAGTCGGTCTATTGTACTATAACGCATATGCTTGTGATGACCGAATACACCAATTATAAGTGAATAGCTAAGAGCACTTTGGTAAACCTCTGTTTCGTTTAAGCACTTGGGGCTACACAGATTAATCAAGCTTTAACGTTGCGAATGATTGTTTATTCAAACCAAGGAGTTTCGACATCGGGCCCCATTTGAGCAGTACGTAGTGCCTCTAATTAATTTCTATTTTCAAAATATTTATATTCTTATTGTGGTATATTTTTATTTGCAAATTTTATGCAACAGCGTGCACAGAGAACAGAGAGTACCTCAGGAACACACCAGAAAATGAACTTTTTAATTCACCTAAATCACTGACTACATTTGATCAGTTATGTTTTCACGTTTAGCTTTTTAAATGTTCTTAGGGGAAAATAAACAAATGTAATACTTGATACAGTAATATTTTTATGGAAGAAGAAGAAGAAGAAGAAGAAGAAGAAGAAGAAGAGGTCAATTAATATAAAATTCAGTATGTTAACAAAGACGGTGAATAATTCTTTTTGTATATATACAATATTTTAATAAGAGATATTATTCTACGAATAACCTAACCTATATTAGAGAAAGGTGACATTAAAATAAATAAATAAAATAAAAAAGTCCACTCTGCTATATGCTATTTGTGTCATTTTGTCCTAGTCAGTGTCGCAGTGCATATGAAGCCTATGCCAGGAACCTAACCCAAGGCAAGAATACACCCTTGGATGGGACGCCAGTCCATCAGGTGCACACACGCGCGCGTTCACACACACACACACACACACACACACACACACACACACACACACACACACACACACACACACACATTTAAACCATGCATAACAGCAGAACCCGTTAGAAACCTACATGCACAGTGCAGAAGGGGCATGAACTGAGGGCCGTGGAGCTGTGATGGAGCAATTCCACTGGGCCATGTCACCAGGCTATTTTGCCATATTTGTCTTCTTGTATCCTGATTTCAGTTCTGTACTATAGACTTACAAAGCCTTAAGAGCTTATCCGATCAGAGCTTATAATTACCAGTCATTCCATATATATGTATATATATATATATATATATATATATATATATATATATATATATATATATATATATATATATATATATATATATATATATATATATATATATATATATATATATGTGTGTGTGTGTGTGTGTGTGTGTGTGTGTGTGTGTGTGTGTGTGTGTACATAATGGAAACATGTCCAATTCATTATTAATTAGGCTACTGTACGTAATCTCATCCTTTTCCTTAAATAGAATGGTGCACGATTTTTTTTTTTGCACGAATTTAATTAAAACGATCGAATTTAATTAAAACTAACGTCTTTACTAACTAAAATAGATTTAATGGTAAGAAGAATGCTAAGATTTATTAAATATGCAGTCATGTGACAATTAGATTTTAACTGCAGAGCTGTAGCACAGCGACCTCACGCGTTCTTCACGCACTACTGTAACGCATACTAGTTCTCAAATGATTTTCTTACCGTGATATATTTATTATATGTTCAAAACATTTATATTAGGGGTTGCACAGATGGTATTTATGCTATTTATCCATGCTATCCTCCCTTGAAAAAATGATCAATGCAATACATTTAATATGATATCAAATTAATATTTCAATTAAAGCCCAGGTTCCAATCCTAGCTCCTGAGCCACCCTATTTTAATGTTTCCCTGCTCCCAACACACCTGGTTTAATTAAAGTTAATTAGCAGTCTTTCCTAAGCTGAAGTGTGTGTTAGATATTTGAATTGACTTGTTTATTCAATCTCTTCTATACATTTGAAAAAAGAAAAAAAAAACCTTTTTTTCAGTGAAAAAATGTTGATAATAGTGTATACAATCAAATAGTTTTCCCAGAATCATCCTAATGTTGTTACAAGTTCTAGGTTTTTGGTGTTCTATGGTAGAAAATGTTTGTAAAGTCTTGACTTCCCTGAGTTTCACAGAAAAAAAGGATTCATTTACGTTGATGTATTGATTCACAGGAGAGCCAGTAATTTATGTTATGGCAACACATGCTCTAACACTTTACTTTTCTCACATGATGGAGAAAAACCTTGTGTTTAGGCAGAACAGAGTCATCTGGCTACCAACATATACAAAGCAAGCTTATCACTTGAGCTTGCCATGGCTATTCTGCAGCTATTTTCTCTGATCATTAGTGAAAGTCAGGTTTCACATGTTTTAGTTTTTTTGTGACATTGTGGCAGATGGCGGCCCCTGCCCCTTATAGTAAGTCCTAAAATGTCTATGATCCCCCAAAGTGCCTGGCATGCCAACTACATGCCCCCTGTGCCCCTGTGGCACCACACTGCTCCCTATAGCCAAGTAAGGGTGTCCATGGTAACTGTCTGTCTCTGTAGGGGCACTGCTTTCAGGCTGCCCCATTTTGTTAGAAAAGCTTTGCAGTTCCAGCAAATGAGAGAGTGTGCCCCTCTTGTGAGACAAAGACATGACTTGTGGAGTGTGCTGTTTTAGCTATAGGCTAATATCCCATTTATGAAAAGCTTGTAGTTCCAGCAAGCCCAAAGGGCTTCCACTGAAGCTGACATAAACAATCCTATTATCCTTAACACAAGCTGGTACCACACATAGCAACCGGGTAGAATCTGATTTGGCAAGCATAATAATGTCTGCCACACAAACATTATAATTATGTACCAAACTGTGGTATACAGTTTAATAATAATAATACTCAATGAATCAATCAATTATCATTAATTAATTAATAGTGTGGTGATAAGGTGGCTTCAAGAAACAACAAACAAGAGTGGCTTCAGAAATAGGTGTGGTGAGAGGAAGTATGGAAGAGTAGACTTTGAATCTGAAGCCTGTCAAAGACAAACCCTAACAAAACATCTGTTTTATGATATAATTGTCACATGAACATAGATAAGATGCAGATCTTGCTACATGGCATAAAGAAAATCTAATAACCTTTTTATATGGATATGATAATCTATAGAAACTTTTTCAGACCTCAGGAATGGATGGAAATTGCCCTTCATCTTCTTCTGAATATAGAAGCACATTAAGTAAAACCCTTGTTTTGGAACCATGTGGTTTACATTTATAATCTTGTCTGTGTCTAAGAAGGAACATTCTTCTTGGGTCAGAAGAACACCTTTATTGGGGTCGGATATCAATAAAGCCCTGAGCCCCAAGAAGCCCTGTAACATTGTTGTTAACTTACAAATCTGATATAGTAACTGCATAATAGGCAATATTTCTGGTTCTAAACATCCTGTCACCAGCCTCCCAGCTCTATGGGACACTTTTGTGGTAGTGTACACTGTTTAAGGCCCACCACAGGAGATGGAATGGAGGGGGGTCCTGGGGGTCAAACAAATATGGATGTCGGCATACTGAAACAGATTGCGAGAACCTTAAAGCATTACATGGATATCCCATGTGGCATTGCAGATTTCATGATTTTTAAACCAGTGCTATCCTCTCCAGGGCCTCGTTGGCAGCAGGCCCAAACACTGACCTTGGTACCCAGGGGAGATTTCATACTGTTGTTTTGAAAACCCAGCAAAGCAGATTGCATGAAACACACCTGGCAGTGTGTGGAACCCACGGTGGCAGACGGTCGCCCCGTATCCTGACCTAGCTAGCTTCCACCCTGCAGACAAATCTACTTCTGTACAATGGGCTGTTTGGTTCAATAATAGCAATAAATAAAAAAAATAAGGTTGTGAGTCTGCCTCTACCAGTTTATCTACAAGGTCATTATCATTCCAAAGGAATCTGGACATGGCTGTAGAATTTGCATCCTTGTGATCTTCCTATGACTAGACTTTGGTCTACAAAAGAGTTTAGTTGAAAAACATTAATCTTGGAGTTGAAATCATGCATAGTAGCTTAGAGTATGGTAAAACTATGCCAGCAACATTTAGCCACATTTGGCTAAATTACTCATCATTAGCCACTGACCTGCAGTGGTCAGTATCTATCAAAAGTGCTCCAATGAATGAACAGTGGTTAACCAGGGTCATGGGCGACCAAGGCTCATTGATGCACGTGGAGAGCGAAGGCTGGCCCGTGTGATCCGATCCAACAGACCAGCTACTGTTGCTCAAATTGCTGAAGAAGTTAATGCTGCTTCTGATAGAAAGGTGTCAAAATACACAGTGCATGACGGGTCAGGGATGTTTTGGCAGCAAAAAGGGGACCAACACAATATTAGGCAGGTGGTCCTAATGTTATGCCTGATCGGTGTAGAACACAATGTGGTGTGTCTAACAAAGGGTGAATGGAAAGAAACCTGACTCCAGCCCCAGAACAGTGAGTTAGCAGAATCCAGATAGCTTAGCAGGCTTGGTAATGAAACCAGTCAACAGCTCTAGCAGCACATAGTATATAACAAATAAACCAAGAGGTCTATATATTTTTAGACAACAAATATTTTGTCAACTATATGACTTTTATTTAGTATATAATCCGAACAAAGATATTTTAATCCAGTGAAGGAAGGGCTGAGTTCAGTCCAGTTTTATTGCTGAGAGGAATAAAAGGTTCAGGTTATGTACCGAAATGCACTAATTCTAATAAAATGACTGAATGACACAAATGACAGGAACTGGACGCTTTACAGAGACAGTCTAAGACGACGTTTATCGGAATAAAACCACAATAACTCGAGCATGTCAAAAACTCCACAAGTCTAACACACAGAGAAGTATCTAACTATCCTGTAACTAACGTTTTTTGAGCTTATATATACTCTGTGCTTCTAACACACAAACGGAGAGCATAAAAGCAGCCAATCACTGAAAAGAGCTCGAGCGCTCTTCCGGGACAACGTCACGCGCCACCGAAGTGTTTGGGTAACGTTGTAAAGGATTGAGACACTGCACTGATCTATAGCTCACTGTTTCAGGGAGACCTTGTGTGCCTGTGGACAATCCCTTGGCTTGTAGATCTGTGCAAAGCAGCTCTGCCTACCGGTGTGCACTTCCTGAGGTCGAGCCCGTGATTGTTATGTAGCTCAATCGACCGTGGCTCTTTATACACAACGCAGACAAAAGACCTCAGCAGTTGACTTTTCTCTCCGGTATCAGCGGCGCCTGTTTTCCACTGAGCTGAATTAGAGGAGTAACATGGACTACACGGTAAGTTTATTTAATGCCACTTTGAAACTCATTAGTTTCCAAAGCCGCGGCCGTGAGTATGGTCAGAAACGTATCTAATAACAAGTTTGTTATTTCTCGTCGTTGGTTTTGTGCACTTTTACAGTCAAAGAAATGAGATATAGTCGCTGTTCAGTTCTCGCAAAGGGGTGAAATTATTGCACCATCTAATAAGCTTGCAAGCAGTTAAGTCATTGAGTGACATTGCAGCTCATCATAAGACGCGTCTTATTTACTTGGAGCAATAATTATATGCTTCTTTTGTTCATGTTGGAGCTTCATAATAAGCAATCTCTTCCTAGCTGTCAACCAGTCGATACACTACGTGCTATATGTTGAGTTAAAAGTACACTCTCAGTAAAAATAATTTCAGACATTTTCTGGTCGATGGGGTGGTACAGCATATGTACCTTTAGTGTGTATCGTGTAGCTTTAAATGTGCATGTCATTTTATGTACTTTAAATAATGGGTATACTATATCTAAGTTTCTAGGTAAAAGGTACATGATTAGGCATAACATTATGACCACCTGCCTAATATTGTGTTGGTCCCCCGTTTGCTGCCAAAACAGCCCTGACCCATCATGCACTGTGTATTCTGACACCTTCCTATCAGAACCAGCATTAACTTCTTCAGCAATTTGAGCAACAGTAGCTCGTCTGTTGGATCGGATCACACGGGTCAGCCTTCACTCCCCATGTGCATCAATGAGCCTTGGCCGCCCATGACCCTGTTGCAGATTACATCCTTGGACCACTTTTGTTAGACACTGACCACTGCAGACCGGGAACACCCCACAAGAGCTGCAGTTTTGGAGATGCTCTGATCCAGTGGTCTAGCCATCACAATTTGGCCCTTGTCAAACTCGCTCAAATCCTTACACTTGTACATTTTTCCTGCTTCTAACACATCAACTTTGAGGACAAAATGTTCCCTTGCTGCCGAAAAGATCCTACCCACTAACAGGTGCCATGATGAGGAGATAGTGTTATTCACTTCACCTGTCAGTGCTCATATTGTTATGCCTGGTTGTTGTGTATATATAGGATAATACCACAACAACCAGTAAAGGTACAGTTTATTGCTATTCTGAGAGTGTATTGTAGAGCTCCTCTATACAAACAATGTGTTATAGCAGTGATATCCTAGTTTTCAAAAAGCCTGTATGTTAGTTGTGCAAAAAATATTGAGCTTTGAAAACAAATAGATTAGGCTCAGACTGTTAGGTCAGTTCTGTCAACATCACAGTTTATTTGTGCTTTGTTGTATTTTTATTCACTTTCAGTCACTGATGTGTTTCAGTGGGAAATTTCCCTCACCACACCTGCATTGTGTGCTTCTCCATCAGGAAACTCCCTGTATATGCCACAAACATACAGGAAGTGCTATTATTGCCAATATACAATGAAGTCAGTGGGCACATCTACTTTTACTGCACTGTTTCGAAATTTTACAGGCTGAGTCAAGCCCTTGTGATTTGTTAAGTAATACAGTGGTTTTGAATGTCAAGGTTTACTATGTCATACACTGATACATGTCTGCCATAATATCTGGAAATGAAGCAGCACACTGTCGTGTAAATCTTTGAGATTCTGTGAAATTCTTGTTTTGGGCAAAGTAAAATTCTAGTTTAAAATTCTATTTTACAAAATGTTTTTGGGGTACATAAAGCCTGAGATTTTAGCTCATTTAAACATTAACCAACAAGGAAGGAAAAACCTTGGTGTTAACAGTTTTTTTTGTCTTCATAGAAATATGATCACCATTCAGACTCAACATTCTTGCAAAACTCCCCAAGCAAGGGTATAAGTAAGCAATTGTACAACACAATGAAAGAAAAGTTGGATCTTGTTTAGTTGTCCAAAATCAACTTTGGTATTACAAATATGCAGGGGGAAGTACATTTATTTGCGAGTTGAAATAAAATACATCTATGTATCTTTTAAATTGGCATCTTATTGCATATATGTGTGCATATAAACTTACCAGATTATTAGTTATACTGATTGGACACATTAGACATGTGTTGATCTTCAGTATCTGCTTTACCCAGCACAGGTTTGACTATCCTGTGAGCAAAAGCAGACATGTATAGTGTCTTGAGAAACACTGATCTCTTTACCTTTTGCCCTTCAAAGATAACTTAATATCAGCCTGTTTATTACCACTGAAGCTTCAGTTTCTGAGTTGATCTCTTTTGTGAACCAAAGGAGACGTGACAAAAAGCCTATGTTATTGGTATACATAATACTGTCTTATAAGTATCTTTATAAATTTTAGTGGTTATTTTGGGAGTTTTAAAAGCCTCTTTGAGAAACTGCTTTAGGAAATTGTGCCACAGCACAAAACCCAAAAAACTAGCTCTGTGACTAGCTCTGTGACAGCTTGATGAATTACACAACAGAAGTTCTCAGCCTGGTCTTACCTCCTCTTATGTTGACAAATCTTGCTTGAAGACTAAAAATATTGAATTTGTGGGGAATGAATATTGAACCTACATGTATAACGGTTATGCAGGGGCTTGGTGTATGATCTTATGTACATATGTGGCCTCTGTGTTATGTTGGATACTTTCTTAAAGTCACAAGGGCAGTTCATCCCAGCCAAGAGTTTCTGTTGTTTTCTGTTACCTGTTTAACTGCTTTCTAGTCCTGGCTTACCATGTCAAGCTTGTCAGAGCTTAGAGTCTAAACTACTTTTGACTGGGCGTGGTCTTGGGCAGGAACAACTTCAACAACTTCAG
>JAUCMX010000002.1:19497659-19573294 GCA_033459395.1 Hemibagrus guttatus
AAATGGAAAAGCTACAGACACAGCAGTAGCAGTAGTAAAATGTAAAAACAAACATGCTCACTTTGATGAACATGTCAGTTTGTGCAAACCCATTTTCAGCACAAGCCCAGACTGCACTGATTGATGACATAAGCAGAACCTTCACATGCAGGTCTATCATTAGAGGACCTTCGTCATATAAAATGACATGCAGAACACACCGCCCAGTCTATTATGCTATTCGGTTGATTTAATCTGGATGATCTCATACATGAAAAGTAAAAATTTTAAAAAGACCAGTGTACACCCGGGTTTTAAAGCATGCATCTGTATTGATTATTTTATATGTGCATGTGTGCTTTATGTTGATGAGAATACTTTTCACTAAATAAAGATCAGTTTAATTTTAAACACCAGATTTCTGATTCTGACTCCTTATAGAAGCTTTCCCTGATATAGTAGATGATTGTTTTTGTTTGTTTCAGATGAAGTACAGTGGTCCAAAGGCAAGGTTTCAGGGGCAGTCTACTGGGGAGATGAAAAGCTCACAGATCTTCTGGTGAAGGTGCTGGTTTATTTAAAATAATTTGTGGTTACAATCTGCTAAATCCCTGATTCCAAACAGCATTTGATCTAATTCCATCTGGTTTTAGCTTTAATACAGGGTTTATGAGTAACATTAGAGTATGTTGATGATGAGTCTCTTTATTCTCTATAACCAGGTATATGGTGAGTTTGCTTGGAGTAATCCCCTCCACCCAGACATCTTCCCTGGAGTGAGAAAGATGGAGGCAGAGGTGGTGCGGATGACTTGTTCTCTCTTCAATGGTGGGCCTGACTCATGTGGCACAGTAAGCTCATTTTCATGGCTCATTGTTAATGACATGGCATTATTAATTGTGCCTTTATGTAGGACCAGGGTCCTGGAGGAACATTGTTTCATTTTGTCATGTTTACTGCATCAGCTATATATGGCTGATGACAAACCATTTTTGATTTGTAGCCAAACTCTTAATTCCAGACTCTTACAGTGTACAAAGGTTTGTAATTCTCTTGGTTTCTGGGTGGAAAAATTATGCTTGTACACCTACCTGTTACCATTCATCTAAAAGCACAATACCATTTTTGCTTAATTTGTTTTTTTCTTTTTACTATTATAATACCATTACAATATCATTCAAAAATCACCTATGCACATTTCCTTATTAATACGCTCAAAATTTTGTATTCTCATTGACATCCTCTAGATAATTTTTTTGATGTGTCAAAATGTCTTCCTTAAAAGCATGAAATATTCTAACAGTCTTAGACTCTCAAAGCAGTTTGTAGTCAAGTTAGGAGTCAGTGGGATCAGGAAAATAGGTTTTGCAAGACCTGAAAACAGAAAATATTGATGTTTCACAGAACTGTAGAGGGATATAAACAGATACCAAGATTATTGTGAAAGCACTATTTTGGCAATGTAAGAATAGAGACACGAAAACACTACCGAAGAGTAGAAAGAAAATAACTTAAAATCTCCATTAATAAAAACAAGCAGGAAGAGTGTTGAAAATGGCAGATATATGTGAATGTTAATCTTTAGGCAGAAATATTCAGTCAAATACTTAGGGAACATGTTAGCTTATGTACTAAATAGGAAGACTTCATTTGTGTCATTTCACTGCAGACATGTGATAAATGTGAACATGTAATAAATCTGCCTTGTATGGCTTGTGTTTTTTTATCTAGGTCACTTCTGGTGGAACTGAGAGCATTTTGATGGCCTGTAAAGCATACAGAGACCTGGCTTATGAACGAGGAATCAAATATCCAGAGATGTATGTGGGTTTTTTTAGTCACCAACAATCTGATATGTTCCCTAAACTGTGTTCCCTATCCAGCATAGCACTGTTTATTAAAGTCATAATGTTTGTTCTATAAATGTGTGGCAGCTTGGGGAAACCCTTGGGGTGATATTATAATTTTATTTTAATGTATGAGGTTCTGAAAAGTTTTTGAGGTAGTCATACCAACCATTAGTTAAACTGCCTTTGTACTGAAAGTGATCTCTGCAGCCCAAAATCATAAAGCAGTTAACTCATTGATACGATGTGTTATGGTGAATTGTATTTACGGTTTCTTAAAGTATAAGTGTCAAAGCATGTTGTAGGCATAAAAACCCACAAACCCCATAATAATTTCCCACTGGCTACCTCTGAAAGATTTTCCCAGGCTGCCATACAAATAATGGCATGTCAAACCTGTTGATTTACAAGTATACAAATCCTACAGAACTGCTGGAAAGTAAATAGGTTTCAGCCTAACTACATCTATGTTGTGCTAATTTTTCTTGTTGAAGAATTGCACCAGTAAGTGCTCATGCAGCATTTGACAAGGCAGCACACTACTTTGGAATGAATTTGATTCATATACCTTTGGATAAGAAGACTATGAAAGTCGATGTAAAGGTACGGTTGGAAGTGTACATATGATAAATAGATAGACTACAAGGTGTTTATGATCAATAGTCATTAGATTATTTTTGCTTGATTTCAATCCAGGCCATGAAGAGAGCCATCTCTAAGAACACAGCCATGCTGGTTTGCTCTGCTCCTCAGTTCCCTCATGGGATCATTGACCCCATTGTGGAAGTAGGGAAGGTAAAAATGTCTGATTATCAGACATTGCTTCATATTTGCAATGGGACAAGCTGACCACATTATTATATAATAAATATTAGATGTCATAAACATGTTTGTGAACTAATTATTGATCTCATTTTAAGTTGGCAGAAAAGTACAACATTCCCTTCCATGTGGACGCCTGCTTGGGTGGGTTCCTTATAGTATTCATGGAAAAGGCTGGGTTCAAGCTGGAGCCATTTGACTTCAGAGTCAAAAGCGTCACAAGCATTTCAGCAGACACGCATAAGGTCAGAAATTAAAAATGGGTGAAAAATTGTATTGTGCTGATTTTGGCGATTAAATGGTGCAAACCAGCTATTTTTATAAATTGTTATTTAAAGGTTATAGAATGTTTGCTTAATATTAATTCACATAACTCAAAATGAGAAATGTATAACCCTGTTCACATGGAACATGTAGTTGTTTGCCTGTTATTTGGCTTTGGATAAATTAAAATGTTAGGCAAACTCTGTTAAGTTGATTTATTCTTTACAGTATGGCTATGCACCCAAAGGCTCCTCAGTGGTGATCTACAGAGAAAAGAAATATCGCCACTACCAGTACTTTGTAGCCCCTGATTGGCAGGGAGGAATTTACGCATCTCCCTCAATTGCTGGTTCTCGGCCTGGTGGGATCATCGCTGCCTGCTGGGCCACTATGATGCATATGGGAGAAAGTGGCTACGTGGAGGCCACCAAGAAGGTTGTTCAGACAGCCCGCACCATTGCAGCAGGGTAAGACTAACAGGATAAAGCTCATGTGTCATCCTTGCATCATTGCATTTTTAGTATATATTGGTCAATTGACTGATTTTTCACTGTTTTTTTTCCTCAGTGTTCGTAAAGTGGAGGGCATGTTTGTGTTTGGAAAGCCTGAAGTTTCAGTGGTGGCTTTAGGTTCCAATGTATTCGATATATTCCGTTTATCCAATGCACTCGCATCAAAGGGCTGGAATCTCAATACTCTCCAGTTCCCATCCAGGTAAAACAACGTAGATAACCTCTTGGAATAATGTTTTTGTCAGTGAGGTTAACAGACTTGCCGTTCTGTGTATGTCTTACTGTTGTCTGTTCACAGCATCCATATTTGTGTAACTATGCTGCACACACAGCCTGGTGTTGCAGAGAAATTCATCAAAGATGTAAAGGAGGAAGTAGCAAAAATTATGAAAAATCCAAAAGAGAAGACCACTGGAATGGTGAGTTTTAAACATCATTTAATTTATAAGCGTTTTAAAAATGTTGTGTATTCAAGACACTAAAACATGCAGTGATTCTAGTAGAATGCAAAGTTCTCACTGGTTCTGGAATAAAAAAAAAAGGTAAACTGGTTAACTGGTTCTCTAATAAAAAGTCTAAAATCTATAAGTAGAACCAAATGCAGAACTACATATTCTAATGGACATGCAGTACTGTGTAATGTTACCCATAAAATTTCCCATCTTCATTCATGACAAATAAAATGCTAATTCTGAAAACAATGTTGACCTTTGAAAAGAACCCTATAAAGTGTCACTGGTTAAAGAATGAAAGAAATGGCAGATGGTGTTGAATAAGGTCACTGGTGTAGCAAATGTTTTATTTTCACCCATCTGACTAGCTTAATCGGGCTCTGGTGTCTTATTACCCAACCCTCAGAGCTGTTAAAGTTTTGTTTCTGGCTGATTAGGTGTTGATTAATTTTCTCTAACAGTACAGATCTGAGAGTAGTTCAGCTACAAGGAAAATCATAGGTTTGTTTTAAAGTACTTGTTGAAATATCTATATCTAAAGTTACAGAGGGACTTGTAGTAGATGCTCCTTTAAATTTTCAGATTTAAAAAGGCTTCAGGATGGAGGTCTCTGAACTCTACATTTTGTCATTAACATGACAAGACACATTTTTTAAAGGAAAAAGAGAGGCTGGTGAGGGAACATCTGTTTATAGCTCTAACAGCTGCCATTATATGGCCAAACTGACCATCACACCCATATGTGCTTACTGAACCCTTTGCTGTTATACTAACCTCCAATTTTCTTGAATGACTTTCCACTATATTTAATGACACAACTAAGGGGATTTGTATAAGTATTAGTGAAGTGCACTCAGCATTCCAATTTATCCCAAAGGTGTTCAGTGAGGTTGAGGTCAGGGCTCTGTGCATGCCACTCCAGTTCTTTCACTCCAAACTTAGCAAACCATATGTTTGTGGAGCTAGCTTTTGTGCATAGTGAAATTGTCATGCTGGAAAAGGTTTGATTCCTGTGAAGGAAGATTGAAATGCTACAGTATATAAACACATTTTATACAACTGTGTGCTTCCAACTTTATGGCAGTAGTTTGGGGAAGAACCAAATATGGATGCGATGGTCAGGTATCTAGAAACATTCGGTCACATAGTAAAAGTGATAACAGGAAATTGCTTCACAACATTAAATAGAACCAAAAGGGAAAAAAGTGTGGTTTCAACTCTTATTGTATGGAAAACGGTGCAATGTGTTGTTCTATTATGACTAAAATATTTTTTAATGTCAGAAAATTGCTGTGGTATAACAGGAACAAAACACGTTGGTGCATGGATTATTTACCTTTAACAGCATAATTCTGTCATTTAAAAATAAGGCATGTTTACTATTTTTCATTGATCACAAATTGAAATCTGTGTTTAGGGAGCAATTTATGGCATGGCCCAGACCATCCCTGATCGGTCAATGGTGACGGAAGTATCATGTGGCTTCCTGGACTGCCTCTACAGCACTGAGGTTAAAAAGGTCCAAAATAACCACTATACCAGCAAGAAGAACCACATGAATGGGAACTCGAAATCACACTGAGTCTAGCATGACTGCTGGGGTCTGTGCCTGCAGCTGCCCTAGGGCTGCTCATCACATTTATATACTGGTTTTTTTTTTTTGGTTTTTTTTTGTCCGTCATTTCACTCACTCACTTACTTATTTCTAGTTAACGCACAAGCCATATAACCCCATTCACTTTGGGCATTTTCTTCAAGATGATTTACTATAGATAAATCTGTCCATAAAATCTGTGGTATCAATGTCAGAGCAGAAGGTTCAGGGACTGTTAGTTAACATGCGTCTTTATATCTTCAGCTTTTGTTATATGGGTGTGTTGACACTTCTCCTTTCACATTCCTCCATCCATTTTGTTGGAGGTAAATGCTCCAGCTGAGCTCTCAGGTTATCACTGATTAACGCATTCGTTAAGTTTTTTAAGTACATTTACACAGTTTAGTAAAAACTCCCAAAACTTTTATTGCTAACTGCAAAATTAAGTACACTCGTCACAGATGGTGACCTCATGCAAGCAAAACTTTTTTTAAAAAGCTTTTAATTTCGAGTCCATTATTTGTGCTGGTGAAGGTCATAATCAGATAACTGTGCAGCTTTATTAGTATTGGTGAGAACATGAAAATGGACTAAACAACATTTTTAGTTTTTCTTTTAATAAATATTTCCAACATCATCTAATGAAACTTGAAGTACAACTCAGGTGTACTTGAATAACAAAACAATTTCTCATTTTAATAGATTGTTAAAAAAAAAAAAAAAACTTGTTCATTATAATTTAAGCAAATTATAAGATGGGAAATTCATGTCTTATTTCTAAAATCTTCTCAATATGATTTACTGGTATTTCTGAGGTGGATCCTGCCCCTATGTTATGTCTACCTCAGAATGTGTTCCAACTTTAATACATTTAAACTTTTTCTTTATAAACACAATAATTGGAATGTTCTCATCCCAAATATTAATTATTCAACCTACTGGCCAATTAATAAAATTGTTTGAAATCCATGGGAGATGGTTGGGAGAATGATCATTTTAAAGAAAAAAAATCCTTATTGGGAGAAATTTTATATTTTAATGACTTCTTATCCTAAGAGGACAGATGTGTAAGAAATAGTTATGCTGTCGAAGTTTCTGAACTATAAAAAGGGAAAGGAGCTCTTGGATCAGTAGTGAGATGATGAAGATACGGTACCACTGAATAATGACTGCAGACCTCACCAGTTTTAATTCTGTATGTATTCATAATGTTTGTGACCACTATGTGTGTTTTTACATTATGCATCACTAATATAGGGTCTCATATTTCAATAATGTAATTATTATTATTTTTAAGTGTGTTTATAAATGCTATCACAGGGCTACAATGGTTCATAACATCATAACATTTTGGTTTAACTGTTGATGTGCAAAGTTCTATGACTTGTAATAGCAAGAATATTTTTGAATCTTATTTTCATATCCAGTATTTTATAATTAAAGCAGTTGTCCCTTTGCCTCCACAGAAACTTTAAAAGCACTGAGCTAATCAATATTACTACCTAATAGTGAGGCATCTTCATTTTAGAAATCTGAAGTATCCATTGACTTTCATGGTTGTGATTATCTGTATGACCCACGCTGTTCACGTGTATGCCTTTTGGCAGGCTCTAGTGCAGTGTTTAAATCAGCCTCAGGGAGAGGGCCTTTTCCAAACCATACCATATCCACTTACCATACTACCCTGTTCATGTAAACAATAAAGTTGTATTTTGAAAATCTATCTGTCTGTTGTTGCATCATTTACATACTGTAAAATTAAGTGAGAATAAAATAATGGAAGAGTGCATGGAAAAATTAATAATAATTCTCAATAAGTCTACACTATGACTATGATCTTGATCTAATTCCATGGGATATTGCTCAAAACCATATTTGTATACTTTAAAAATGTAATTTGATACAATAATTATGAATTCTTATTGAAAGTAGCAGATTAAAATTGTAAAATGTTACAAGTTGTACATTTAGTGTTTAAGAAATAACACATTTGTATACATTTAAAAAACATGATGAAAATCAAGTATATGTTTTTAGGTCTTCAGTTGTCATAATCTTTTTGCCCACCCATAGTCTCCTCTTAATCTAAAACTGTAATCATTAGCAGCATAAAGGATCTTGTGAGTTATTGGTGTTGAGCAGGGGAGTTGAGTTGTCCCATTACTGGTTTATGTGAATCACAGGTGGAGCTGAGCTGATGGAAATGCGGCTAATAACATTGCATACTGTTAATGGTGATATGGTACAGTTTCACACTGGTTTATAGAGAAAAGTTTTTATAAGATAAATTACTAGTATATTGTATAAAATGTATATATACCTATGTTTTTAATGTTCATTTTCCTAGTTTAAAAGCTTTATATATCATTGGTGAGAAGAATAGAACATATATTTAATGTTATGTGATATGCCAAAACTGATAAATAGGAATACTGAAAAGGTTTGACTGCAGTTAGTTAAATTAAGCACTTAACACAGAAACTGAAATAGTTCCACATTGAAGTAGAGCTCCTATTCCTTGATTTCTAATTCAACCTAATTTGCATATGGGTGTCAACTGCACCCAGTGAACAATTCAAGCTCTATTACTCTCTCATGCTATCTGCTTTGCCTATTTTTTGTGTAACAGGTATGTGAAAAGATTGGCCAAGCTAATGTGTATGGGGATATGCAGATAAATTCAGAATCACTGGACCAAAAGCTGTTTATTTTGGAAAACAGTTGGAGGCTTAACCATCACAGTGGTTGAAACACTTTACAAGGTCGATTTTGTAAGGACAGCAGTACCCTGTGCACACGGAATAGAAAATAAAGGCACAATACTGTGTCAGGACAGAGAAGATACAGGGCTACAACTATAAGACATGAGACCATCCTGTACAGGTAGCTCTTTATCACCATTGAACTATTCATTTACAGATCCTGTATCCTGTGTTTTTATTAATACTCTGTGCAACAGGCCATCAAAAATATTCAATTTGGGTTTGTATCCCTGCCACTAAATACATTTAATTCAGCAGTGTGAGACATATAGGTTATGGTCTGTTTCTGCCTAAATAAAAGAATGATCCTCACAACATTGAGACTTGATCAATGAAAGTAGCGAGAGTAATGTCACGCTTAGACAGTCCTCCACACTCGTGTGTGCTTAAAGTGATGTGGACCTGGAAAACAGAAAATCAGGGAGGAGGTGGTGTTACTGGCAAACTCTTAAATGAATTACCATTGCATAAAAATGCTTAATTTAATAGTACTCATATACCTTATTATAAACATTGAACCACTCGGGATGATGGTCCATCTTCTCAGCCTGTAGTGCTACTCTAGTCATGAACCCAAAGGCCTAAAAGAGAATGTCATTTATATCATTCATCTGAAATGATGCTATTTATGTGAAAACAAATTGTGTTTTACAGACAGCACATACACCGACCAGGCATAACATTATGAGCAGTGACAGGTGAAGTGAATAAGACTGATTATCTCCTCATCATGGCACCTGTTAGTGGGTGGGATATATTAGGCAGCAAGTGAACATTTTGTCCTCAGAGTTGATGTGTTAGAAGCAGGAAAAATGGACAAGCGTAAGGATTTGAGTGAGATCGACAAGGGCCAATTTGTGATGACTAGATGACTGGATCAGAGCATCTCCAAAACTGCAGCTCTTGTGGGGTGTTCCCGGTCTGCAGTGGTCACTATCTATCAAAAGAATCCTTTAACTCCTGTAAATATCCTTTAAGTCCTGTAAGTTGCGAGGTGCAAGGTGTTTTGGCAGCAAAAGGGGGGACTAACACAATATTAGGGAAGTGGTCATAATGTTATGCCCGATGTATGTTGTGCTCTCATTGCAAACTAATTTCATGTGGATACTCACCTGGTTAAAGTCCTTGAAAACAAACTCCTTATAGAGGGCATCCCTGCCTACTACTTCGGCCCACTGTGTGCTGCGGAGCATAGGGAGGAGCTGCTCTCTCTCATCCAAAGTAAGGGTCTGGTTCTTACCAGCCTGTGTAGTTACAACAGACAGCTAGATTACTGTGTTGCCATAAATGCAATATAACTACAGAACTTGACAATAAAATTAAAACAATAATGGTCACTTTGTCCATTTCACGTGAGGTTACACACCACCTAATTTCATACCACACAGCAGGTTGTCTCTAGTGACATGTTGCGTGCATAACATTTATTACAAAATAAATGTTAACAAATAGAAATAAAATATGAAATTCTGTAGTAGTGAAAGTACTAAACATTTTGCATTACCAAAATTTAAACAGCAATGCAAGAGTTACAAATTTCAGCAGGGGGACGTTACATAAAGCAGCTCTGTGATTGGTTGCAGTGGAGCCCATCTGGATGCAATGATGACTTGTGTTTCCAGGTTTAGGAGATTTCACCATGTTTCACTTGAGGTCACGCTTTAACTGATTTGTATAGTTAAAAGAGCATTGATGCATCATGACAAATTGATCATCATGATTAACAAACATCCCGTAATCTAAGACCAGGGGCATTTTCTCTGTAAAGACTGTACAGCTGTAAGTCTGAATAGTTAGAGCATCAGCACTTTCCGTGTGTGTGAAACGGCCTTGTCGTGCCTCACAGCAAACTGTGACACAATGAAGCTGATAACACCGTCACACGTCAATCAACACGTCTCTTAGCAACAACATAATCTGGCGACGTAATTTCAGGCGTCCAGCACGCAAAAACGTGAGCGCGTGGATCACATAAATATAAAGCCCATGAAAAATCAGTCACACGAAACATGTCTGAAAAGTGTAATATCGGGATATCAACATGTGCTGTTAATTCTATAAAGACAGACAGGCTGAAACTCCTTAGTTTATACTGATATGAAAGGAATAAATTCTGCATATACAGCCTGGCAGAGAAACAACAGCAACAGGTGGAGCACATTTTCTCCTGTTTAGACTTACTATTAAAATGCGCACTATCTGTTAGGCATAGATGAATATAATGACTGAAGTTGTAGGATAATAAATTTATGCAATATACCTACCATGTTTTCTTTCAGAGAAGGACTGTTTTTCAATCTCTTCTTCTCGCCTCTTCTGAATTAAAACGTCCCCATAACGCGTATTTTCACAAACCCCGCCCCCTGCTCTACGATTGGCCAATATCCCACATTTACACGCATCCTCCCATGTTTATTCGCCACCTACTGCTTTCTCTACATCTGGAGGCGGGGTTTATCACAATACTGGTAGGGAAAGTAAAGAAGCTTGAGTTACTAAAAACCGCCTGTAGCCAAATATCCAGCTGCAGCGAAGCACGCCGACGATTATAAGGCAGGGCGGAAAATGTCTAGCTGGTCCATCGTCTCCTTATATGCCAACCAAATAACCGAACTCTACAGACAGTGCTTGTGTGTTTGTTCCAAAGTGAACTACTGAAAACGATTAAAAATTAATCATTACGGAGGGCATAGATGAAGAGGCCTGAATTAAGCTAGACACGTCAACAATGCCGCCATCTTAGAGAGGTCAAGTTTAGCTCATTCACTTGAAGTCAAATTAAGATTTTGCCCTTGGATGTGAAAATTGAGCTTAGAAACCAGAGAACAATGCATGACTCCATATGCCTATTAAGATAAGCTTTGTCTACTTTCAGTACAGTTTTCTCATGTACATTATGACAATGAGCTAGTTAAGGTGTTTTTGAATAGACCTCGAACCCTGCTGTACTTCATCGCATGCACAACATGCTTTGAATGTGTTGTGTACAAATAACAGATGGCCTTGAATAATATTAATTTTTTTCTCTCTGTTACATACGGTGTAGGCGGAAGCAACAAAAAAAATAAAAATAAATAAGTAAGGTTTTAAAAAGTGCTGAACTCAGGGAACAAAGGCACTATGCAACAAATGCGATAATTAATAAGAAGAAGAAGACGAAGAAATAATTGTTAACAAAAAGACAGTAACCTCAGGAGGATGCAATAAATCTGCCTGTGGAAGTAAGACATCTAACTAAACGAAAAAAGAAAACAAATAACAACCACTTTTCCTAAGCCCTTCCTGCCACAAAACAGGAGAAAACTGAGATAAACAAAAATGGCACCCACCTCCTTACAACCACCAAATAAACAAATTTAATATTTTAACTGATATTTTTTTACCGGTTGCAGTAAACCAACTAACTGTATATCATAAACCCAACCCTTTTTTTTTTTTATCAAAGATTGATAAGTGGATCAATGTTGCATTACTCTATAGCTTTGAAAATGCCAACACTGCAGGATTGCTCCATAAGTCAGTACAACAGGCAGCACAAAAATGCTGTACTTAATATTTCAAATGACCTGCTCCCAAATTCTATTCTTTTTGGCCTGGGTTTGGCTTTCAAAGCAGTGAAAAGGGTTTGGGAAGATTCAGTATTGAAATGTTTATATGTAATGCAACATATTTGGAGATGGCCAAGGTTCTACAAAGGTTCTGCCTTAGATTATAAACTGTATAAAGTTGTCTGATGTGTTTTTATCCAAAGGGTTTTACTATTGAGCCAGGATTTAAATAATTCGCTGAGTAGTTAAAGGTTAGGAGCCCTTATCACAAACATCTGAGCAATTACTAGCTCAGAATCTTTAACAGTTCACCTTAATCTCTCTTTTAAAGTCATTGTCTAAAATAGTGAAACAGTGGTTCTGCCAAGCAGAACAGGAGACAGGATATATAAATATGAGTCATATATGCCAAAAGCATGAGAGCTGGCAGTGACCAAAATAGTGCCATAATCACCTTGGGGAATATCCAACACTCCTCTTTGCTCTTTGAACTCTTTGTTTATATCTTTTGTAGCCTGCAATAAATGAGTCCAGTAGTGAAGCAGGTTTCAGCTGACTATGGAGATTTGCAGCCTTAGAAACATTTTCTATATTGTTCTTCTCACAGCAGGACAGTGTGAGACGACCATGAATACAGGTATCATACATATAGAAATCTGAAAATGAATTATTTGTAATATTTTAATAGTTTTCACATTTCAGTGCTTTGTAAACCATTAGGTTTGTCATTCCAGAGTTCTGTATGCTTTTACAAGTGACGCATTTTCATCATATCACCAAAAACTTTATGTGCAAGATTGTCAAGTAACAATGTTCTGTCGGTGGTCTGAGCATGCACCATCTTTTGGAGAGTTGTGTTAATCCTGGTGATGTCAGCATGGGTCATATTTATTTTTACTGACTGCGCCTTTTTGGCATTAGTTAAGAAAGGCTAGAACTAATTATTTTTAACAATTACTAATTAAGAAAGGCTAGAACTAATCTTTTATTCCTCTTAAAAATTAAAAAGTGGCATAGAATTATTTTTATTTATTTTAGTTTTTCAATAGCAGAGGTCATTTGTCATTTGAGAATTTTAATTGAATTGTTATCTCATTTATAATATTAATAACAAATTCCCTCGAGTCATTTAAATTATTACCCAAAACTGCAAATGTTGATAAGTATATTCTGTATAGGCCAGCATGAGAGTTATAAAGACAATCAGTGTCTTTTTATAGCAGCGTCATCTTTAACTTGCAGAAGTGACATTGAAAATGGATGAAGCATTACTAACAGTCTGTAATCAGATGTCCTATGGGCTTCAAGTTCTCTACACCTCAGATTACTGCTATAAGGTATTTAGAAACGATACTACTCACTTTTGCTTAGTGATCTTTGCATTTGTTTGCTGATTATTGTTCCTTAATTCTAATGTTTTAAAATAATAATAATAATAATAATAAATAATAATAGTAATAATAGTAATAATAATGATAATAACAATTAACATTATTATTTTTATCTATCTATCTATCTATCTAACTATCTATCTATCTATCTATCTATCTATCTATCTATCTATCTATCTATCTATCTATCTATCTATCTATCTTATCGTACCAGCTCATGGTACTGTAAGTGCTTTGACTGCAGAGCACTTCTTTGAGTTGCTTTGGATAAGGTCATCTGCCAAATAGTGTAATGCCAAGCATAGTTTTAAAAAAGACAGTTAACAATAAGCAATTAAATAATTAGCAAAGAATTTTAGGGATGTTAAATATTATATATCATAAGAGCATAACACTAATGACATTACATCTTTCAAAAGCTAATACATGTCTGTGGTGTGCACTGAAGTGGTGTAAAAAATAATTTTCAAACACATAATGTCTGCAGTGTCTGTACCAACCTTTGGTTAGCATGCAAGTTGGACCAGGAAATGTGTCTGTGGTCCTAAGAACACCTTTCACACTAACTTTGAAAGCCTCACCTATAAATGCTACTTACACTTTGTGCAGGTAAGACTGAAAGTTACACTACAGCTGTACACAAATATCCAGTCTGTTTCACTTTCACATCTAAATATTTCATGTTTGAATTGCAAATTGTGTTAAATTGAAATGATTCACCTTTTGTTCTAGAGTGCAAAATCCTTTTCCATTTGGATGGATTACTTAGCATCAACATCACTGTCTATAAATCACTGTCTATATGGACAGGTTCATTCCATTTATGTGGGCTGAAGTACCTTGACATGGACTAAATATACAGCTTTAATAGCAGAAGATTCCATTTGCAATCTCTCAACCTACATAGACCACAGTGTGTCAGCATTTGACCTGACTTTAGGTCCAAGGTGCTGGCCTTTGGATGATATCTCACATACTATTGATCTTGCTGCCATTTGGGGTGAATAGGAGCAGACATATAAAAAAATAAAGAAATGAGCCATTAAGACATCAGCACTAAAATAATCCACAGAAAACTCACCCTGGATGTTAAGAACAAAGATTCTGTAGCCATATTTATATAGAGTCTAAGAGTCCTAAGAGTCTGAACTGAAGCATTCCATGTGGGGTTTGTTATTAAAAGGGTGGTGGGATATTAAACAGGTATCTGGTTGCAAAAGATAAGGTGCTGTGCCTTTACTGCATGGCCCCAGGCTGGGGTCTTGTCTTGCGATTCTTAAAGATCAATAGCGAGGTCCCTTTCCAGTTGAAGCCAAAATCGATTTACCCTCCCCCTCCAATGAACATGGCTGCTGGTATGTCATCCCCAGAACGATCAATGAATGCTTGTAACACACATTTTAGGGATGAAACAGGAGATGGTAGAATGTGGTCATGAAGTGCATTTCTACTTGCCATGCTCTAGATGGCTCCCTCAAGCCTCATGAATACTGGGCCTTATCTTTTCATCATACAATAAAATAAAAGCTTTCCTTACATGCAGTCTTAAAGTTCAGAGGTTAATAAGTGAAGTTTTGCCTAACACTTGTGAATACTGTTTACACAGTATGTACAATAACATGTTACATTCCAAGAATAATGTAGACTAATGGCATAAGACAATGTATGGTTTAAAAAAAAAACTGTATAAATTATAGTAGTTGATCAATAATATGCTTTAAATTGAATGACTGAACAATAGCCTGCAATTGAATGGATTAAACAAGAATTTAAGCAAGGAATTATTTGATTTAATAATTCATTTCCTAAGACAGAGTAAAGTTACACTATATAGCCATAAGTATGTGGACACCTGACCACTACAGCTGCATGTGGTCATCTCCAAACTGTTGTCACAAAGTTGGAAGCATGCAATTGTCTAGAATGTCTTTATACAGTATGCTGTAAAATAAAAATTTCCCTTCACTGGAACAATGTACCTAGCACAAACCTGTTCCAGCATTATACTACTGCTGTGCACAAAGCGAGCCATGGTTTGCTAAGGTTAGAATATACAGTGTCCTGACCTCAACCCTACTGAACATCTTTGAGATGAATTGAAACTCTGGCTACATGCCAGACCTTCTTGCCCAACATCAGTGCTTCACCTCACTAATGCTCTTGCAGCTGAATGGGCAGAAATTTCCACCAACACTTTCCAAAATCTAGTGAAAAATCTTCCCAGAAAAATGAAGGCGGTTACAGCAGCAAAATAGAGGACAAAATGGGATGTTCAGCACGCACATGGGTGTGACTAGTCAGGTGTCCTCACAGACTTTAAGCCATATTGTGTAGCTCTGGGGCATTTAGTATTATTAATAATCATGTTTAATGACTTGTGCTATTCATTATATGTAGTCTATAATTATTACATTTTAAATATTATGTCATGGAAATGATCACAATTTATACTATGTAAAAAAATAAACCTTCCAAGTATAACTATAATAATATTATTATTATTAACATTTCTTCTTTTTCTTCTTCTTTCGGATTTTCCCTTCAGGGGTCGCCACAGCGAATCATCTCTCTCCACCTATCCCTATCTTCTGCATCCTCAACACATGCACCCACTAGCTTCATATCCTCATTAATTCCATCCATATACCTCCTCTTTGGCCTTCCTCTTTGCCTCCTGCCTGGCAGCTCCATGTCCAACATTCTCCTACCAATATACTCACTCTCCCTCCTCTGAACATGTCCAAACCATCTTAATCTGGCCGCCCTACCTTTGTCCCCCAAACGTCTAACATGAGCTCTCCCTCTGATGTACTCATTCCTAATCCTGTCTAATCTTGTCACTCTCAAAGAGAACCTCAACATCTTCAGCTCTGCTACCTCTAGCTCTGACTCCTGTCTCTTCCTCAGTGACACTGTCTCTAAACCATACAGCATGGCCGGTCTCACCACTGTCCTGTACACCTTCCCATTGATTCTCGCTGATATTTTCCTATCACACAAAACTCCCGACACCTTTCTCGGCATCCTCTTCAAAGCCTTCCTGACTTCATCCTTTCTAATCTTATCTACTTTCTGTTCCACAGAGTTCACCCCTTCTACTCTTTTTTCCCTCTCATTTTCCTCATTCATCAGCTCCTCAAAGTACTCCATAACCACTAACAACATTCAACATCACCTTTTCAATCTCTAACTTCAGACTCATCACCCTGTCTGACACTCTCTTCACCTCCAGAACATTCTTCACAAACTCCTCCTTCAGGACCACACCTACACCATTTCTCTTACTATCCACACCATAATAAAACAGCTTGAATCCTGCTCCTATACTACGAGCCTTGCTACCCTTCCACCTGGTCTCCTGTACACACAGTATATCCACCTTCCTTCTCTCCATCATATCAGCCAGCTCTCTACCTTTCCCTGTCATAGTACCAACATTCAGAGTTCCTATTCTCAGTCCTACACTCTTACCTTTCCTCTTCTCTCTCTGTCTGTGCACTCTCCTCCCTCCTCTACTTCTTCGCCCAACAGTAGCCCAATTTCCACCAGCGCCCTGTAGGTCAACGGCGCCAATGGCGGTTGTTGTTAACCCGGGCCTCGACCGATCCGGTATGAAATTTAGAGTACTGACGATTCGCATGGTTAAATTTGGCAATGTTTTACGCCGGATGCCCTTCCTGACGCAACCCTCTCTATTTATCCGGGCTTGGGACCGGCACAGAAGTCACTGGACTGTGACCCCCATGGCTAGATTATTATTATTAACATTTACCTTTTCATAATTCCAGCTTAAGCTATCTATTTGAAGAGGGAGGACATTATTCTCTTTGGGTCACACCTGGAGATGCCCTTACTGTGACCTGCTATATTTCTCTGGATAAGTTTCCACATAGCACCTACCAACGTAAGTACAAGTTACTTGAATTATTGTCGAAAAAAAAATGTCAACTTATGTCTGCTTTTTGTCAGTTTTTGTTTAATCTGTATAATTAGCAGACAGGCTCCTTCTGGGGGAACTTCTGGGATCTCTCCTTCTCATATAAAGGAGAGGCCAATAAAGACATAACCTTGAAATATGATTTATATGTCTATGGTTGTATAACAGATGTAAAGTAACATATAAACACATTCACAGTGTAACACATTAACCATATATACCTCTGATTGCTTAATATCAAATATTCTCTTTGATCTGTATAAACCTTGATTGAGTCAGCAGAATGGAAACATGTAACTTGTGATCTAGACTTCTATAGAGAAGTACTTTTTTGAATCCCAGAGGCCGGATCCATGCAATATCGATTCAATAAACTGGCCCTTTCTTCAAAAACAGCTCAAAGAAAAGCTTTTCTGCCATGTTTGTTTTGGAAAATGCCCCTTGAGAGGAACATTGTGGGAAATACATTAGAGGAGCAAGAAGGATTAAGACATAATGGGATTTTGAAAGCAAAATGCTCCATAATGTAGAGTCTATTTTACAATAGTGCAGATTATGTTGTAGATCAGACTTTAAGGGTAAGTAACCATTATCTGCTAGCTATATGGCCAGTGTTGCTAAACTCTGGGCCACATGATGAGCTTCCATTAGCTGCACTGTCCGGTGATTATATGCAGTCTCCGGTGGGCTCTCACAGCTTAAGTAATCAGCCTGGTGATCAGCAGGCTAGAGGCAGAGAGAACAGGAAGAAGCTTGAACAGATCTACACTAGACCTATAGAGTATTTTTTTCTCAGGGTTATTAACAGAGGCTTAACCATTTATGTATTTATTCATTCATCTTCATTTAGTCATTCATCACTAACCACTTTGTCCTGGTCCGGGTAGTTCAGAAGCTTAGCTAATGAATGTATGTTTTTTTTAGTGTCACTGGACACCATTATGCTTTCTCGCTAAATATTAAAAGGGACCTTCAGTGTTTTTTCAGTGGCCCCATAATTTGTTGAGAATTAAACAGTCAAGCAGAATGTACAGACCTGAATTTATTTGCATTATTTGTAATAGGATCCAGGAGTCTTCTTTTATATGTCAATAATATGTTAGTATATTTGTAATAGTGTAAAAGCCTGTCATGGTGTCAGGTTTGGTGTGTGTACCATGCATTAATTGTAGTTAGAAAGAAACAAAATTGACCAGAAGATTTAATATTTTATACTAAATATCATATATTACTTAATATTATTATTTTATACTAAAAACATTAAAGATCTCTGACATACAAGCAGATGAATTCATAATCATTTTTGTTTAATGACTTTCTGTGAAGAAGCTATTAGAGGCTTTAATTGCTTTCTATTACTGTCTATCAGTTCTTGATAAGTTCTTGATACGTTTCTTCAGAAGAATTATTCAAAATGCCTATTTAAGTGCTTTTGTCTTATTCTTATTCAGTAGTTGATTTGTGTAATGTTGTAAATAGTGCTTTAGTCTTTTCCAGGCCCTACAGACTTCATTAAAACATTCTGTAAGTCACAAAATAATGTCAGTTATTTTCTTTTTAAAAAAAATACATTAATTTAATTATAAAATCACTCTTGGAAATACTGTCTCTAGATAGATGAATAATTTCTATTTAAAATCTATTTTTTAGACACCCTGAAGTTGTTACAGTTTAAAACAAGCAGCATGTGTTGAATAATTTCCTGGTGATGGAACTGTAGTCTTTCAACTCAGTCATCAGGACAGGGTTTGGGTACATCACTGCTTTTGTGTCATGGTCTGTATTTACTTGCTGATTGAACTGCCATTTTAGTGTTTGTTTTTCCACACAAACGCCTCTCCTTTTACCTTTGGTGGTTGCCAGTGTTTCACTTTTTCTTCTTGAACCTTTATTATAGATGATACTTTCTGGAAGACTATGTCGTGTGTTCCATCATGCACTGAAAAAAAATATTCTTCTCCACACTCTCTTACTGGTGATCCAGGGTTTCGGTTGCACAGATTGATTTTGCAGTGACAAGTTGTCTTTTTGTGCTATGCAACAGGAAACTATTAGGCTCTTGAGAGTCTCTCTGTGATACAGAGTGATTGAGTTTCAACCCTGCCCGTAACAATCATGAAATCATGTAGGCATGTAAATGTATGGCTCCAAAGCAGAAATAAAAAAAACAAAACAAAAAACATTAGGGTGTTGTAAAGGTTTGTGTGGTTTTGGTAGGAAGAGTCAGTGGCAAAACCTGACTGCAAAATGCCAAAATGCACTGTGGCAAAGTGGTGAACATAATGTCTTTTGCATCCTGAATGAGATTGTTGTTTTGCTAGTATTGATTCATGTATGGGTCAGCACTCCCCAGAGGCTATCAACACACAAGATTCCTTTTAAATAATTTGAGATGATTTCTTCCCATGAATGTTGAATCCTAATAAAATACATATTTAATAAGAAGTTTAACTTGTAGGTAATTAGCTTTAACATTGAACCAGGTGAGGAAAATGATCTGAGAAATTAAACTTTTATTCAACTAAAAGCTGAAGTATCTAGCAAAAATGTGCTCATGTAAAAAAAAAAAAAAAAAAGGTCGCTTCTTTTAAATGTACTCAAGCATTGAAAAGGAAAAAGTACATGCTTTTAACTTATCAAATGTAGTTAATGTCTTGTTTTCATGTGAAATGTAGCTTTTATTACTTATCTAAACCTGTTAAAAGATATTTGTTTTAAAGCAAGTGCACATATTCCTGTTAATAACCTATATTTACCATTAGTTAGTATTTTAGTTGCTAACTAGCCAATTTATGTTAGATCCTAGTCTAACCCTGTCATTAGTAAAGAAATCAGACAACCTAGCTAACTATTTCTAGCTAACATTAGCAAAAAATAGCATGCTGAGGTAAGTTTTACTGTTAGATGGAGTTCATGCTGTTCAGAGGGATGATTTATTTTATTCTTTATTCACTGCAGCATATTGAAGCAGTGGATCTCACCTTTAAGTTTGACACAGTAGTCTGGTGGTTTGTCCATCTTCAAATGCACACAGATAGCTAAATTGCTACATTACTACATTAATTAGCATAAAAATGTCACCACAGGAGACAGGTTGGCATGGATGTTGATATGTTTTTTATTTTTATGAACATTGGCTGCTAATCTGAATTGTCTGAATGCTAAAGTGAGCTCATTCAGCTGATAAACAATTACGTCCACTAGCGAAAATGCATTTATTTTTGCATTATTTTCTAATTTAATATAACAATTACATTAATTTCATTTTGTTTTAATGACAGTGTGCACGTGAGCTGGCATGGACTCCACAAGTTTGTCATCTGGACTCATTTTTCAGTAGAAGAGAATAGACATGAGACAAAATCTGACCTTTTGTTCAAAGCAGTTAACATGGTCAATATCACACATGTGCTTACATTTAAATAGGACCCTTGAAATAGTGCAGAATCTTGAATAAAAATATATATATTTATAGAACATACTAACAGTGTAACAGTGTAACATTAGCTAACATTATGTAAAAAAAAATCATACTGTAATAAGATGACAGTCTCTTGTGGTTTTAAAGTTTTATAAAATAATCATGCTAGCCAAATATATCAATAATTAGTTCATTCATCTATCTATCTATCTATCTATCTATCTATCTATCTATCTATCTATCTATCTATCTATCTATCTATCTATCTATCTATCTATCTATCTATCTATCTATCTATCTATCTATCTATCTAGCTTTGTGGGTAGCTGCTCTTGTTCTAGTCCTTTTGGCATGTATTTGGGCCTCTGTACCTTTTCTGTCCAGGTAACACCATTTTATCAACACTCTTAGTTCGAGATTCCATTGCTCTTGAATCAATAAAATATAAATATAAGTGTATATAATCATCTTAATCATCAGACTCATCATCATAATGAATTACAGTTAATATTCTTTTCTTATTTTATTCTAAATATAGGTACTAAGGTACTAAGGTTGGAGTACCTTGGAGTATTTTCCATACAATCTGAGTACAGTTTAACTTTAATAAAGTTGTACTGAATAATAAACTTTGTTGCTTGTAATTGAAATACAGTGTCTTACAATGAGTGTGAGGTGTGATTATGTTGATTCCTATGTTGATTCCAATGGTGTCTCTGGGCTACTCTGAGCTGCTGTAATGACTTCAGGAAAACTTGTTGTACTTGTGTAAAACTAGTGTACAAGTGCATGCTACAGATACTAGTAGTCAGATATTGTAATTGATTATAAATTCCTTGAAAAAAGTCCTTAACATGATATATATTCTATACAACCATATTATATAATTTATTTTATGTATTATAGATGTAGCTGCACATTAAGACTCAAAAAGTTCATTTGCTGTTGTGGAGCTAAATTCTCTATGGAAAGGGTAAGTATTGTAAGAGACTAAATAGTTAAGTCACAGGACTACTGGTTCAATGCAGAGTAAAAAAAATACAATTACTATCTACTACCAGGTATATTCCAAAAACATTAATACCAGATACACTATTTGATGTCTCTTGTGATTTTGTCTGTTCAATGTACAATGTGCTCTAGTTTGATTTGGCTGGTCAAGGATTCCTAGTTTGATTAGCCTTGTCTGTAGCATTACATTCAGCCATTGAAACAGCCAGAGCAGGAAGATGTTTGTGTTAATTTCTTTGTGATGGATCTCTCTGCCAGCACACAGCCATATGGGAAATGGGAAGCTCTTCCTTGTGAAATAAGAGAAACTGTTCATGCTCACTAAACATATTCATCTAGTTCACTATATTAACAAAGGCAACAGTTTAGACCACAGATATGCAGACTATTGCACATTTGCTCAAATGTTTTTCCAATATATCTGTCATATTTTGCAACCTGTATTTTCTTTGCATAGAAGTGCTGAGCTGATTCAATAATAATAAGATTGTGTTGCTTTTATCTGTTTCTTTTACATTTGTTGTTTTCTTGTTGCATAGGAAGAGGCCGCAAATGGAGCTAGCATGGACCAAAGCCACCCAAAATCATCCCGTTTAAAATCATTAGACACATTTCGAGGGTAAGTTCTATAAAACTGTGAAATTCTTTGATATTTAGCAGTCACCTACTATTAGATTATTTATTCGTGGAGATTGCTGTCACTCCTGTATGTTAATTGTTTTCTCATCCAAAGTGCGTTTGCAGAGAGAATCTATTGGATATCTTCAAACAAGATAGCTGAAAGGTCACAGTCTGGACACATGCTCACTTGAGCCATTGTTATCTAGAGGTTGCTCGAGGCATCATCTCTAATGTCTTATGCGTCTGTGGTAGGGAACAGTAGATTGCTGTTGGCTAGGGGTGATGCGATTTAATCTGGAGGCCCAGCACGATGTAATAGTGGCTTCAGGGCAGACACAAAACATGTCTCTCTCGAAACAGGAAACTGTTGTGGCTTTGACCTCCCTCTTGCCTAAAATTTGATGTAATAATACTGGCGGCATATCAGCACATATTTAACAGCCTGTGATTTTAGAGTTGGATAGGATATGAGTTCTCAGATCAGTACCTGAATAAAAGAGATCATATGTCATTTAGCTGGAAATATCAGCCAACAGTCATTAATGGTAATTTATTTTCCGGACAATATGAAAAAACATTTCAATCATATTTCATGTTACTGGCACTTTTACATCCAGTCTTCCATATCTAGATTAACGCAGGGTTTTAAAAACATAATCATTTGCATTTTAATGAAAAAGAACATTATTTCTATATTTTGTATGAGAAATCATTAAAGATTAAATCAATATTCTTAACAGTTCTGCACTAAAATACTCTCTGACAATTTCACTAACAAAATTGTTTTTGTAAGCAGATATGATTTTTATAGTGTTCCTGGACCACAGATATATGTAGTTTTCTTTTTTTCTTTTTCGAAAGGTTTGCATTTGCTGTTTAATGTTCCAGTAACTACTCCCATATTCCCATAAAGAAAAGTGCTTATAAAACCAGATGTTTTAATCTACCTACACCTGTTTTGGCTTTTGAAATGTAGCAGCCCATTTTCTTTTTAAGCCTAATGGTTTTCTCAGTGTCATGCCAGGCGTGTCTTTGTCTCTAGTGCCTGTGTAGTTACACATTAACTATATATGCAACTATAATGTAATGGCTGTTACTGATGGGCATCATATATAAATATATCCCTTGTATTTTATTAACATCTATCTAACATCATTTATCAGTTTTGGCTTGTGTATTCTGATACTTGACAGCTGTAACATGATATTCTCCAGTTCCTATGCCATTGCATTGTGGGTTTTGCCAGAATTTGTTCCAGGCTTTTTGTGGCTTTTTATGGGAGATAGAGTGTCTTGTTAGGATACCATAATGAAACACGTGTATTTGCAAGAGCCAAAACTTGATACACATTTGAATTTACATAAAATGTACTTCTGCCAGGGGCACGGCGGCACGGTTCTCCCTGTACCTCGGGGGTTTCCTCCGGATACTCTGGTTTCCTCCCCTGGTCCAAAGACATGCATTGTAGGTTGATTGGCATCTCTAAATTGTCCGTAGTGTGTGATTGTGTGAGTGAATGAGAGTGTGTGTGTGTGCCCTGTGATGGGTTGGCACTCCGTCCAGGGTGTATTCTGCCTTAATGCCCAATGACGCCTGAGATAGGCACAGGCTCCCTGTGACCTGAGAATAGATTGGATAAGCAGTAGACAATGAATGAATGAATGTACTTCTGCCATCCATCTCTAACACTGCATACCATAGTTGCAGGTGCATATACAGTACGTTATAAATAACTACTTACATTATATTCATTCATTCATTCATTCATTCATTCATTCATTCATTCATTCATTCGTTTATACACCTTGCATTATGACTACTTTGGAATGTCAATGTAATGATAGAGCAACATCTGTGTTGAAATTGCCTTGGGTGATGTAAACACATCATTTCACCTCATGTTCCAAAGCACCAAACATAGCTTAACAACCTGAAAAGACAGAGTGAGAAAGAGAGAAAGAGACTTTGTCAATGTTGAGTCATATAAGCTAAGTCATTGTGTTTTCTATTATTTATTTTTAATGTATTACATTCAGAAGCCAAAGAGCAGATTATTTATGCTTATAACATTTATATAAAGAAGATTCTGCTATTCATATTCTCTGTCATCAGGAGTTTTTGTGGTGCCTACATTTACAACTGTTAAATATTTTTGGCCTCTTTTAGAATATGAAAGTCCTCTTTTAGAATATGAAAAATTTGAGACTTTGCATCAAAAGTGTTTTCCCTTCCAGGCTGATTAACATATCGCCTGCCTAGCAATAAGTTAAAACTTTATGCTGAAGACATAAGCATCTGCCATCTGAGCAGAGAAGCACTGCAGTCAATTTGCCAGATACCATTGACATGATGTTGATATAGTGCAGTATAACTGGAGACTTTGCTGCCATTTTAATTTGTTAAAAAGGATCTGGGTTTTAATCTTGCCAGTGGAAAGCCTGTTGCCAGTCTTCTCGTAATTGTTATTAACCGGTTCACTGAGTTTATACTAGATATATACTAGAGAAACAAGATTAGAGAGTTTGTATAGCATATTCACTTTTGGAACATCACATTTTTTGTTAATTAGCAGAATTGTTTGAGATGCAGATGTGTTGTAGTTGCATCTCACATCTCTGTCACATAATAACTATGCAAATTGTTATAAAGTTCATGCAGCCAGAAAGGTTAAAAGCATGATATAATATTAATTACAGAAAGGATGACACATTTAATTCTTGGTTATGAAATATAGTTAAAACAAAGGTTAATTAGCAAATATAAAGCCATTTCTCTCTAAGTTGCTTTTCTACATTACAACTTTAGTCCCACTGTAAATGAAGATGGCAAGACATTTTGTTTTATGTTTTTATTTGAATCCAATTACACTGAGTTAATATATGAACCTAGTCATTAAGGCTAGCAGCACTGAGAGCCCACTGGTCATTAGCACAGAACCTTACTATTACCATCTAAAATCCTGCTTTGTTACTGACCACTTTGCTAGTATGTGCTTTGGACTTATGAAATATGTTACTTTACTGATATTGATTATAATACTTAGCATTCCAAGCTACAGTCTTAGAATATTCCCACTTAAGATTGCCATAAAATGTGCTTCAAAATACATCCAAATGCATTGTTCCAGTTTTATTTCATCTGGAATTTGCCTTAAATTATATGTATTTTTAGCATAAATGAGACATTGGCAGACATAATTTTAATTGTTTAATCTATCAGAAGTGATTTTCTTCAATATAAAGTGTAACATTGTGTCAGACACCAGGAAGCTTTTAATTAAAATGATATGCTCCTATATTGCTGAAATCTGCTTGAGTCTCATCTGGAAAACGACTTAACCTTTGTCTTTGTTACTATGGTTACTAATGGATGGAGTAACAAATTGTGAGTGAGTGTGTATGTGTGTGCACATGTGTGAGAGAGTGAGAGAAAGAAACCGAGAAAGAGAGCGAGAGAGTTCTGCCATACTTAATAGTCCTCTTTGGAAGATGGCAAGCGATTAAAATCTTGTATCAGCAGGTTAGGCCTAAAAGGGGCAGTAATGGTCTCTGTTCTGATCTCTTAATTGAATTTCATAAGGAAAAACAAGGGAGGGCCAGTACAGATACAGTAAGCTTTATCACTGAGTCTATTCTGGGGCTTTTCTCTGATCTCTTTGTGGTACTTAAAAAGCGTCTGATGGACAAATTCCAGAGAGAACAAACCACAGGAACCATAATCTTGACACTGAAAGTCTTACACTTGGGATATTATTGGTTGTGTTGTAATGGTGGATATAATGCTTTTCAGTATAAAGAGGATATGCATGTAAACAAAACATACATTTTGAAGAAGTATAGAAACGAAAGCTACTAATTTAGTGTAGTGTTCAATACACTGCCACTTGGGCACCACATACTAAGCTACATGTCCATAATAAATTACAACAGAGAGCTTTAGTCAGCGATTCTGTGTGAGGAGATTCAGAGGGCAAGCATTCATTTCCTGAGTGATTCATAATACATAGATTGCATTACCTTACAGTGCATTTTTCACACAATATATAAAACATAAGTGTTTACGCTAAGCTTTCAATTCTGAAATACGGCGGTGTCTTATTACTATCGAGAAGTGAACAGTATATCTGTTCCTTATTGTTGTAGACATTTCTGAAAAACTGATGAATTCTTTCTCAAACTGTGTTTTGCTTGATGTGTTGTTGGAAGCATTGATATATGTTTGTGCATTACATCACTTTCGGTTGAAGCCACAATCAAGCAATTCAAACCAACAAAGTGGCAGACAGGGAGTTGTCGAAAGCACTAAAAGCAGCGGTTTGGAGCCTGTTTTCTTTGAAAAATTCATAGATGGTAGAAGACAATAATCAAATTTGAAGCTCTGTAAACGTATTGATTTTGCATTGATAGCAGATAATAGCTAGAAAAAACTCACATTTTGGCTCACAGTGGTGCTATCATATTTAAATAAATGAAGCATGTGAAATAAGGTTAACCCCATTTTAGAGGCTTCAGTTTTCATCATACATATGATGTAAACACATTGGTACAGACATTTCTACATTTGCCCTAAAGAAGATTAATGCTTGTAGATGTATATAGATATACACAGTCAATAGGACTTTATTTGGACAATCTGATTCAGATACTCTTAAAAAAGTCAACAAATCTTTTAACATTGTGTTTCATTTCATTTTTATTATCTACTTTATCCTGGTCAGGGTCAGGGTGAATCTCAGTAACACTGGGTGCAAAGTGAGACTATTCACCGCAGTTGGGTTGCTAGTTCATGCGTACAGGACAGGACATAATGCACACACACACATTCACACCAACAACCGATTTGGCTTAGCTTGAACTGGATTTGAAATTGTGATTGCAATAGAGACAAGTTGAATATATTTACGGAAAATCAACAGCCAAAACCTGGACTATCTAAAAGTTATTCAAAAGTTAATATAGATGAGTATAGTGTCTAAAATAGACTATGTCCAACCATAAATGATTAATATTTGATTAAATATTGGAATACAATTGTATTTTATATACAGTGGATATAAAAGGTATATACACCCTGTTTAAATTGCAGGTTGTTATCATGTAAAATATTAGATAACTCATGTCCTTTTTCTTCTTTTATGTGATATAACAACCAACAAAATTTAAAAAAGTTAAAAACTACTGGAAATGTTTATGGCAAGACACAGAAAGAAATTACAACCTGGTTACATAACCTCTACCTCTTCAAATCGTGTGTATGCTTAAGAGGTAGGTATACATCAAAACTCTTTTCTGTTCTGGCGCCGAGGTGGTGCCTCCTTTGGGGATGTGGCACCGAGGTGGTGCCTGATTAAGGGATATGGTAGCTTACTGTTTAAGTTGTTGGATTACTGAGCGGAAGGTTGTGAGTTTGAATCCCAGGTTTTCCACACAGCCACTGCTGGGCCCTTGAACATGGCTCTTAATGCTTAATTGCTCAGTTGTATAAAAAATGAGATAAATTGTAAGTCACTCTGGATAAGGATATCTGTCAAATGCCAGGAAAGTAAATGTGAAGGAATGAACTTCCCCTAGATGTCCGAAAGGCTGAGTCACTGCCTGTCTTCAAACAACGGGAGACCTACCTCTTCCTGAAACACTTAAACTAGCTCTTATTTTCACTGTTTGTTTTATATATTTAAAAAAAATTGTTGTGCTATATTTCCTCCCAACAGAGATTTTTAGGCTAATGGTATCCTAAGTCTGTGACCTAGTGAACCAGTGTTGATGTATTCATGTATTCGCTGATAGAGACTTCTAAGCACTTTCTTACATCGCTCTGGATAAGGGCATCTGCCCTTGTAAATGTAAATTTGAATAATACTATGTTAAAGCACCTTTTGCTTGTAATACAGCACTCAGTCTTTTTAGGTAAGAGTCAACCACCTTAGCACATCTTGATTTGGCAATTTTAGTTCACTCTTCCTTGCAAAATGCTCTACATCTGTCAAATTGTGAGGGGCTCTCCTGTGCACAGCTGTTTTCAAGTAATTCCACAGGTCTTCAATAGGATTTAGACCTGGGGGTCTGACTGGGCCATTCCAAAGCATCAATATTCATCTTCTGAAGCCATTTCTTTGTCAACTTGGATTTCTGCTTTGGGCTGTTCTTGTGCTGGAAGGTGAATTTTTTTTCCATCTTCATTTGTCTAACAGATGCCTTCAGTTTTTCTTCCAAAATAAATTACCACCCTAAACCATAGCCAATACATTTGAAGAGAGTGAACAGTATTTGGCAGATATTCCTGCAGCTCCTTTAATGTTGTTGTAGGTCTCTTGGCAGCCGCCCTAATAAGTTTTCTTCAATTTTGGATGGTAATGTCACTGTGGTGCCCAGTTTTCTGTTTGTTAGTGATGCACATCTCAGTGTCCCATCTAATGTTTTAAAATTTTTTGTACCTCTCTCCTGATCAATAACTTTCCAGAATAAGATGCTATACATACACTGTACAAGTTCTTCAGTTGGATGAAACTAAGATGTTCCTACAGAAACAACTGGCCTTTATTTGGGTTAATCAAAGTCACTTCTTTGATGACAGGTGTATGATAATCACATCTGAACATGAGTTGAGATTCTCAGTCAATTGAGAATGTAATTGGTTACATGGTCCAGTCACATGACCTTTTATAAAAGGGTGTGCACACTTGTGCAACCAGGTTATTGTATTTTTTTTTTCTTTTTCTTATTTCCTAAAACTATTTCTATTTGTTTTTCACTTGAATTGTTGTTTTGATTCCTGTATCACATAAAAGGTAGGAGAAGACATGATTTATCTTGATTTTGTTGGGGTTTTTGTGATATATTTGCCTCATAAAAACATACTACTTTAACAGGAGTGTGTAGATTTTTTTATATAGACTGTAGGCCTAAATGTAATATCTAATAATTGAGAATGTGAAGCTGAAAATATGCAGTCCTTTTAAGAGTCACATACTGCAGTTGAAAATATGGAGGTAATCTGTTTTGTTGTGTTGATGTGTTTGTAGCTTCTCTATAACCCTCATGGTGTTTGTGAACTATGGAGGTGGAGGATACTGGTTCTTTCAGCATGCACCATGGAATGGTTAAGTATTATGAGAAAGTATGATATTATAGGTAGTATGAATAATATGTGCATGTGTGTCAAACCTACTTGTTTTAGGTTACTCTTTAATAAGTCAAATCCACTGTCAATTCTGTGCACTCCTAAACAAAGCATCTCATTTTGGTCCTCATAATGCACAGTACGTGACAGTTTTCGTCTAGACTTTTTTCATCTTCTTTTTTCTTCTTTTATAAAGTGTAAAGACTTTTAGCTATTCAGAAGCACTGCAGTGGTGCTGAAGACTGTAGAATAAAAGCACTGCAGTAATAATGTACAGTGTATAAAAGTGCACTAGTGATCATGTATCCTTGATAAAAGCATTGCAGTGAAGGTGTATACTATTTAAAAGCATTGCTGTGAAGCTGTACACTGTTTAAAAGTACTGCAGTGATGGTGTACAAAGCACTGTGGTAATAAAGTACACTGTTTCTAAGCATTGTAGTCATAATGTACATTATTTCTAAGCACTGTAGTAATAATGTACACTATTTAAAAGCACTGTAATGATGATCTAGACTATTAAAAGCACTGCGGTGAAGTACACTATTTATAAGCACAGTGGTGATGATGTACATTATTTGAAAGCACTGCAGTGATGTACAATAACAGCGATGTATTTATGGTGTACTTTTTTTAAAGGCACTGCAGTGATGCTTCACACTATTTAAACACAATTCATATTTATGCTATTGAACTGCAAAGGCAATATGTTTTTGGGTTTCAGTTTGGTTTTGATTTCCTGACCTGCAGTAATTGTTATACTTGCTAGGAATGCCCATGTCATTGATACTTCCCTTTATCTAGTAATTTATCCAGTGAAATCATGGTTCCCCTCAAAATGAATAACTAAAGTTTACTGAGCGGAAACAAAATTAAAAAATGTTTCTTGTTGGACAGATTATTTTCACTGCCATCTTCCTCTTTTGTTCCTTGTACCATTCCTTCTACTTCTCCTCCTCCACCTGTTTCATCACCTCTTCATTATCGATGTCTGTCCGCTTCTAATCAAAGGTTTGTCCTGAAGATAAATATCCCTGATCGTCCTCACAGGAGTAACTCGTGATGCATGTTTAATTTTTAATGGGGATCATTAAAAGAGTGCATCTGCAGGAGTAGTCTCAGATGAACTGTGTAAACCTCCCTATATATATATATATATATATATATATATATATATATATATATTAAAGCATTAGCACCACAAACATGTTAATGCCATTCACTTAGAATAGATAGCAGTGGTAATATGGATGTCATTACTGTTTGATGCCTCTAGACAGGTTGTCTGATTGTAATTCAGTTAGTAAGAGGATGATACATTCTAGTCCCAAAACTCCATCTTTTTACTTTATTCACTTTTTCCCAAATTGTGAGTGTTCAATCTGTGTTTATTTGTGTTCTTGCTTGTGTGTGTGTGTGTGTGTGTGTGGTGTGTGTGTGTGTGTGTGTGTGTGTGTGTGTGTGTGCTTGTGCGTTTCTTTGTCTTTCACAGGCCTTACCATAGCCGATCTTGTGATGCCCTGGTAAGCTTCCAGCAAGTACTTAATAAATCAATACAGAATGATTACTTTCCATTTTCTGATTATATGGAAGATGTGGAATAAGGTCCAGAAGCTAAATCTCTCTTCAAAATTATTCAATTCTAGGCATATTTCACACTGTGGTATGGTACACACCACCCATTAATCCATCTTTTTCCACCGGTACATTAAGCCTGAAACATTGAAATAAAGGCCAGTTTCTGGGTGCAGGAAAGTGAAGCAAGTTGCCATGCAATAATTTAAATATATTAAATGAAGAATAAGAAATGGCACTTCTAGCACTTCAGGATAATCTGTGTTGCAATACTTTTCTGGCTTTTATCCACTTCAACTAACATACAAAATATTGAATATCAAGCACTGGCTTAACATGTAGGAGAAAAAAAAAAAAAACTAAAAATCTCATAGCATTATCTTGTTGCCAATACTGAAACAGGACAACTTTTCTGGTACCAAGTGTATGCAATCAATATAAAGAATACATTTGGTTTTTTTTTGGCAGGTTTGTATTCATCATAGGGACATCTGTAATGCTAGCATTTAACTCTATGCAAAGGAAAGGTGTGACAAGACTCCAACTTTTGCGCAAACTGAGCTGGAGAACAGTGGTGCTGATGCTCATTGGATTCTGCTTTATTAACTACAGCCCCAGAGATGGTTTATGTGAGTAACATATAAAATCACAATCCAGTACACTCAACAACCACTTTATTAAGAACACCCCTTCACATTCATACAGACATTCATGTGGCGACAGCACATTACCTAAAATCATGAGGATAGTACAGATGTCATAAAGGGGGAAAAGTGATTTTGTCTATGGCTTCTTTTTTGTTTTGTTTTTTTGGTGGGGGGGGGGATTGATGCCAGATTTTATGATGGTTTGAGTATTTCTGCTGAACCTGCTGAACACTTTTGACTCAGAATGGTGCCAGAAAGAAATCACTTCCATAGACCTTGTTGAGAGAGAGGTCAAAGGAGAATGGCCAGACTGGTCTATGCTATTATAAAGGCTACAGTAACTCAAATAACCACTCTTTGGTGTCAGGTGTTTGCACCTGACACCAAGACAAATTCCTAGTACTGTAAAGTGCTCTCTGCGAACCCTTTGCTGTACCTGGCAATAAAAACTTTTCTGATTCTGATTCTGATTTACAAGCACAGTGGGCAGAAAAGCACCTCAGAAAGCACAACACATTAGACCCTTGAGGCTACAACAGCAGAAGACCACATCAGGTTCCTCTCCTGTTAGTAGTGCATAATATACAAAAATATACAGTCCTTGAATCACCTTGATTCAAATAGTTAAAGGTCTCCAAGAAGCCCTTTTCCCTGTGATATAACATAGCGTAAATGTCAAGTTCTCAAATACTGTAGAATACATAGAGTGTAAATGTCAGTTTCAGATTGTTTTAATATACCATCACATAAGGCACCAAGCTCAAATGCAGGACATTGTGTTGTATAATACTGATGCGTACAAGATTAGGGGTCTAATGTAATTCCTGCAGACTGTGCTATACATCAGTTCAGCAACATAGAATGAACAAAAGAACATCTGTCACTATTAAAAGTTAGTTAACATATATAGAACAGGTTCTAACAGGAGCAATGTGACAATATTAAACCCCTGACAACATCAAGTAAGAAAGGCAGCCAGGTTGCTGCTTGTACATTAGCCTCACTAATGTAGCTGTTTGTGTAGATGTATCTGTAACTAGGTTAAACAAAATATTGTTATACTTTCCAGTGGCAATCATATCAAGGGACCACTAACAGAGGTGCACAGTGTAAAAGCAAGCCCGCTTTAATGCTCAATTAGGAGCGATAGAGTTTCACAGTGCCAGCTGGACATTTTTTCTACGGAACTTTATGTAATAGAATTACAGCTTTTACCATAAACAGCAGAATTTGCCCACCTGAATCATCACTAATGCCTTGGTATTCATGGAAATTAAGAAATATTCTTCAACAGCTTTAACACCACCTGAGCATAGTGTGGGGTTACTGATCCGGTGGATTATTTTCCTGTCAGACCTAGTTCAGTCAAAGAGGTACGTCTAGGGGCTTGATTTACAGAAAAGCAATAATGGTAGCATAAGCATTATTACAGAACAGCGGCCCAGTGAACGTTCATCAAGTTCCTGACAGTTACATATCTCCCATCCAATAAAGCAAGCATGGGCAATAGCAGAGATCTACTTGTCTGATCGCTTCCTGGCTATATATATTGAATAAATGTGTATAGCCAGGAATGAATAAATAAATAAATAAATATACTTATATATACAAAAATCAATATAATAATGTTATCTGTATTCCCAGATGCTAGATGTATTGCCTAGATGAAAGGGTTTTTTAGACAGTATATCATATGCATCATAGTACAAAATTGTGAACTTTGTATGAATAATAATAATAATAATAATAATAATAATAATAATACACATTTATAGACACTTAATGCTGCCTGTTACTTCCACCTCTTAATCGACTTTAGAGCTCATGATACAGTAAGATAGGATAAAGTGGAAAGTACATTTCCTTCAAAAAGCACGGCTGTGTGTTTTAACTAAAAGCTGCCATCAGTCACTGAAATCACTTCCTCTCATACTGCAGCGAGGTGAAGTGTTTCCACTTTTTATTTGATTTGTTGGATCGATGATTGGGATTATATTGTTTCACACGGTCCTCCTCTATGTGCCACAAAAAGGTTTTCAATTAACTAAATGTACAGATTAGCATCAATCTTCTTGTCTGTGTCCGATCTTCAGCACCGCTCAGCCTCAAAGAAGTGTGATTAATTTCCGCCAGGCAGGTCACACCTCTGTATTGACAGTCAGAGTCCTCAACTCTGATACTCTAGAGTGCTAATAGCGTGTTATCTTAGTCTTATGCCCATTTTTTTCTGGGATTGGCTCTGGAACTAGCCATGACAGAATAAAGTGATCACAGAAAACGAATGAATGAATGAATGAAGGAAGGAAGGAAGGAAGGAAGGAAGGAAGGAAGGAAGGAAGGAAGGAATGAATGAATGAATGAATGAATGTATAAACGAACAGATGGACAGAGGGGTGGATGGACAGTTGAACAAATGAGTGAATGAATGAATGAACAAATGCAAAATGTTTAATTTTATTAAATATAGAGGGTTTTTTTAATTAAATTCAGCTCCTAATTTTAAATGAATGGTGAGACTCTTTAGAGACTCTTTAGAGATTAAGGAAGACAGAATTACACAACCTTGAAGCTTATAGTGCATTTATTTTTGTGTGCAAGTGTCATGGTCCTGGCTTCGCATACCTGGAGTACTTCAGCGTCTGGCTTTCACATACTTCGTCCTATCACTGATGCAGATGTTCTCTCCTTACCAAGAGATCCCACCAAGTCAGGTGCACCAGCATCTGCAGTTGTGAACTTTATGACTCACACTTTAGCATTTCGAGAGTTGTTAGTGTTTTTAAGCAAAGACACTTTTAAGCAAAGAAACTGAAATGTCAATGGAGTTTTGTTTCTGATTTTTGCAGGTCCACTGGTGGAGCCCTGTTCAGGATGTGGTGCTCTACTGGCCTCAGTGGATTTTCATTTTGCTGCTGGAGACGGTGTGGCTGTGTGTCACCTTCCTGCTGCCTGTGCCCAACTGCCCTACGTGAGTTGCAGAAGCTCCACAGCACGACACATGCATAAATCCCCAATGCAGTAAAACATTTGTGAGCATAATATACTTGTGACACGTTTAATCTACATCCTTGTGCTTGATCTTAATGTAATATGATCATGATATTATTCATATATCACGTCGATATTACTAACTTGGTGACAGGTATGTCACTATCACTGTTCATCAATGTCAAAGCATAGTGCCGGTTTAAGCTAACGTGTCTTGAATAATGCTTTTGTATTTTGTATGGACATAAAGGTATACACAGTTATGGCTTGATTTGTGTGTGTGCGTGTGGTGTGTGTGTGTGTGTGTGTGTGTGTGTGTGTGTGTGTGTGTGTGTGTGAGAGAGAGAGAGAGAGGGGGAGAGAGAGAGAGAGAGTGCATGCAGGCTGGCATGTTCTGCAGCTCTTATGAGACACTCCTGATGATTTATGAGTGTGTGGCAAATGCTTCAGAGGGAATAATTAGCCAATCTCAGTCTGTCATATGCACTAAAAGGAGGCAGAGGCAGAGGATCCATCTTCCTCTATTTTCCTTTATGTTTTTCTCTTTAGTTTTTTTCTGTTCACCAATTTAATTATGCTATTTTTTTCTGATCTCCTATTCTTCCTTTTATACACGTTCTCATTCTGTCTGACCCTATAAAGGCACTGACACACATGCAGATGGCTTAGTATCTTCAGAAATGGATACACATTTTCTGCATCTCATTTTTGTCCAGAATATAATACATAAATATTCGCCCGCTGCTCTTCAAGTAACAGCGCTTAATTGAGGAAATGACTACATTCTGTTTTAGTGTGGTCAAGCACTGAATTATATACCTGCTTCCTACAGTGGGTATTTAGGAGCTGGAGGTATAGGAGATAATGGTCTGTACCCAAACTGCACAGGAGGGGCTGCTGGATATATAGATAAATGGTTATTAGGACAAAATATCTACTGGCATCCAACATGTAAGGTAAGAATAAGACCCCACAAAAAAGGAGGACACCTAGATCTACTCTGTATGCTATAGGCCTGATAGAATTACAAAAGATTCACTGTTATTATTTTTAATTCTCACAGGCTTTGTATCAAACAACTCAGCCATTTGACCCAGAAGGAGTCCTAGGTACTATTAATTCTATTGTCATGGGATTCATTGGGATGCAAGTAAGTTATATTCACAGATTTGTTACAGAAACTACAGGAAACCTACATACTCTACATACAGTATGTACTTAATCCTCCCACTTTGCAAATGTACTCTGCACAACAGCAGCTCAGACTTTTTGCACAAATCTGTCTTATCATGCACTACTTATCCAGAGGGGAGTGCATGCATGTATAGAGTTCATATTGAGTTTTGTCTGCATAAAATGTAAATATTAATGCACTGTACATTAAAATGATCAAATGAAACAAAAGTTAGCTGGCTAATATCTTGTAGAAATAAATGCAACCCAGCACTATTGTTTTTGCCACATTTGTTTTTAATGTAATTTTCGCTTAATCACTACCTTTTCATATATGACTTTAACAAACTTTTAATTTACAATCCTTTTTCTTTTTTTGGCCAGTACATTGTATTTCCTTTTAAATGTTAGGCCCTACTATGCCATTTGAAACACCTTTATTAGTTTAGCACTGAATTGCTTCCTCTTCTGTAAAGACTTGGTCAATATTTGTGAATAACAGCTTCAATTTCCCACTCGTACCCCACCACATGAAAGAGCCTAATATTGTTATTACAGGTGACTGGGGCTGGACTAATTCCACTGATGCACAGCTGCTTCCTCTCAGGGACACAGAGCCGTAGTGTAGTGTAGTATAGTATACTTTAGCGCTGTCTATTAGACAAGCAAAACTTTTCTCACCTCTTGGTATTGGCATTGCTCTTGAGGGGTGAGAACTTGCCGTGCAAACCTGGACACATTGCTCTCTTCCCTGAGGGCGGAGATGAAAAACAGTTAGAGGCAAGTTCGTCAATCAACACGCCTTAGAGAACACGGCAGGTGTCGGCTCTTGGCGCTTGTGTCCGTCCACTAGCGCGTCCTCAGCTGAGCCACATTCGTCATCACTGGCTTAATCAGTAAGCGTGGAGAGCAGTGAAACCCGACCTCTGTGTCAGGGACATAACCAGCACATCCGCTAGCAGCCTTACTAAATCCACCATCATGCAAGTGGAGCATTCAGTGCAGCCCTGTAGTCCAGCATTCAGGGCCGTGGTGTGGGATTCTGGTTTTAATGGAATTCAGATTTACATTGTGTGAGCCTTAGTGTGTGCCAACAGTGTATTAATTGCGTATTAGTTGATGTTTTGTCATTGGAGTCTAGTGAATGGCTTAATGAGTTCACAGCACTGAATTTACACCTGCATGGTTCATTAGTATCCATCAGGACTTGTCCATAAATACTGTAGGTGTTCAATGAAAATTGGGATTATTGCCTTGTAAGATAAAAACACTACATCACACTACTACTATAATATACATTTATTTCTACAGGCAGGAAAGATTTTCCTTTTCCACCGCAAATTGAACAAGAAGATCATCTTACGATTCACAATCTGGGCTTTTATCCTGGTATGTTGCTAATATTATAAAGTCAGCATAATGTACATCCTTCTTTGCAATAAACAAAACATGTTCTCTACAATAATAAATTTTTTTTTATTTTTTTTCAATTCTAATTTAAAAATGCACAATTTATTGAGTGGTAGATGTATTGTGTCCTTTTGAGTGTGAATGCAATGTGAGTTTATACATTTTTATTTAAGCTTTACTTCTTTCTTTTTTTTGCAATGCTGTATTTAACCATTTGATAGACAAAAACATAACATTGTTGTATTCTATATTTCCCTAAATATTTGAAACTAGTAGCAGATTAAACACATGCAGCACTTTAAAAAGAAGAAAATAGTTGGAAAGGCTGTAGCGGACGATGAGAAATATACCCAATATCTAAACTGTACTATGAGACCTTTGTGGAATACAAGTGTTGTATTGCGTGTAGTTGCAGACAGTTAATGAAATAGGTAGGCGTCATATGATCTGTCTCTACATGCATGGAATGGGTTCCCAGGCAGAGACCGAGCTCTCTTGGGACTGGACCGGATGACTCGCATAGCTTGTGAATCTCTAGCATATTAACTGTTAATGTTACATATTAATTACACAGCATGTAAAATGACAATCCAATCCCTTACAATTTTATTGTTCCAAACATTTGAACCTTTACTTGGTTATTGAACTGTTATCCTGCATGTCAGTTGGATATACAATATATTATAATTACAGTCTTAGAACCAAAGATGTGCCCTAACAATTAAGATATTCAAGAAAATAAACTTATACCAGATGCTGGCACATGCTATTTACTTTGCTCATTAAAAATAATTATATGGTCTTAATTATGGGAGGAGAATTGTGGCTTTGAAAGCTCCGTTTGGGTGGTCTGGATGGAGAAGGGGACATAAGCCAGGGTGGTGGTGTGGTGTAGGAGGGCATTTAAACCTCTGTCCCCTGGGGGTTATGTGAGATGTCCTCTTCTCAGAGAGCCTCCTGGACAAAGAAGACAGCAGGGTTCACACAGTAATGGTTAGCTGTAATTTGGTTCATTTAGGGGCATCTGGGCATATTACCATGTGTACACAAGATATGTCTTTCTCATGCTGATTGTACTTATTTGGGATTTCAGCCACCAGCTCAAACACCCAAGTTTGATATCAGTAAAGGAGCAGTCCATTTTTTGTGTGTGCAACAGAGTCTCTAATTAAAGGCCATGGAATATTGGGTTGTATGTTGCAGCAAAATCTTGCTGCTGACTTGTTTTGGGGTCTGGTAGCAGAGTTTCTGGAATGGCCTCTCCAGAGAGCACATGTGCTGATTGAAGGCTTTTGTCTGGCAGACTCAAGACACTGGCCTCAACAGCACAGTGACCAGAGGGAACCTCAGCTAACAGCATTTATGTGTGTTTTAGTTATACAGACATTATGAAATTGATTTTGTAAGAACTAAGGCAACCAATGAAATCTGTATTTCTTTTATTCTATAATTGTTTTACCATCTTTGAGCAAAGACATTTTAGTAATTTTACTCTCTTTTTTTTTCAAACTTTTAATTAATTGTCCAGTTATTACCTGGTAACTAAATTCAATGGAACAAGAAAGATTTTTTGATAAATAGCTGATGAAATGAGGCAGGTATGAAGGAATGTGAGTCACTTACAGTAAGTGCATAGGGATTGCCAGGAAAGTGATTTTGAAACCCTGGCTCAGGTTCAGCAAGGTTCAACAAAGTTGTTTTGACCAGGATCTTGCCTGGTGCTCTCTAAGGACCATCGTTATTCAGTTTCAGGGTTTAGCGAACCATTTTTCTGGAGACATTGTGCTGTTTTCAGACACTGAGCTGTAAACAGCAGTAGGTCCAAAATTCAGATGAAATATTTCATTCAGTATCGTAGAGTGTTAGATATTAGGTACTATTCTTTGCAGCTGTATATACAAAACAAGATTGATATTGTGACGTAAGACAGAGAAGTAAATCATGATTTAAAAGCTGCACAAGTGATTCTGAAACATACTTTTGTCATTTATTCATGAACATTGCATAGTCATTTAAATAGTCTCTTTCAAAGGTTCTATCACTGTTATCTTGTGAAATAAGGATGCACAAGCTATTCTTAAGCACTTACTTGCTATTCGTTTAATTTATTACAATTAATACATTATTGCATGACTTTTTTCTATTATTTTTTTTATTTTATTTTTTCATATGTTCTTTACATATGTTCTTTACATATGTTCTTTACAATAGGGCACGGTGGCTTAGTGGTTAGCACATTTGCCTCACACTTCCAGGGTTGGAGGTTCGATTCCCGCCTCCGCCGTGTGTGTGTGGAGTTTGCATGTTCTCCCTGTGCCTCCGGGGTTTCCTCCCCCGGTCCAAAGACATGCATTGTAGGTTGATTGGCATCTCTAAATTGTCCGTAGTGTGTGATTGCATGAGTGAATGAGAGTGTGTGTGTGTGCCCTGTGATGGGTTGGCACTCCGTCCAGGGTGTATCCTGCCTTGATGCCCAATGATGCCTGAGATAGGCACAGGCTCCCCGTGACCTGAGAATAGTTCGGTTTAGCGGTAGAGAATGAATGAATGAATGTTCTTTACAGTAATACTTGTTTAAATAAAAAAGGTAGATTATGCATTTTTCAGTATTCATGGAAAGCAACATTAAGGGAGAGAGCACCTGTTGTGATCTCAGTGTTAGATGATGCCTGATACCAGTATTTCAGTGTTTTTCAGTATGTTTTAAATTTTATTATCCTCAGCTCCTATGACAAATTGGCCCATTACAGCCTCCATGTTGAATCACACTGGCCATAACGGCAGAGGGATATTGCTCAGGGTGCTGAAATAAAGGAAGGGAGATCTGTTATAGTTCACCTGGAGGCACAGCATGATAAAATAAACTAGCCAACAGTAAAACATTATGTTGATAAAATAAAGCTAAAGTGTTATATTCCCACTTTTCATGTCTGCTTAAGGCTCTATTGACGAAGCATATGGCTCAAGTGTATGGTCAAGGTTTGCTTCAAATTTGCATTTACAATGTCTTCACCATTCAGGCTAGAGATGATTTTTTCTTTTCGTTTGTGGCAATGAATGTCTAGTTTTAAACATATACAATGTGAAATAGTGGTACTGTTATGAGGAGAAGGATCTAGAAACTTGAGGAGTTTAATGTGAAATACAACCTTTTCTACGCTCCAGGCTAGATTGAAAATGGCCAGTCGTAGAAAAATATGAACTGAAATATTTATTGACACACAGAGCTTAGGAGCCAGTATGTACGCCTTGACTTCAGCAAGCACCAGAACAACTATTAGTTATCACTGACATCTCTGGAGAGCAGTACGATTTAAGAGGACAAGATGCAGGTTGAACAGTCTGTTGTATGGTTAATGCACTTTTAACACAAGGGGTTATGTTCTGGTTAAGCAAGCATAATTGTCTACCATCAACAACATAAAAAAAACCATACACTAAAAGAGAGAGGCTAGGAGCTATGATGTAAATTCTGTGGCATAAAACAATCTTTTGAGGCTGTTGTGCCCCTATGTCCTCATAAACAATACCCCTGAGTTAATTAAAGTTCAACGATCAGTGGTTGGCTGTGTGAGATTAAAATTGAGCGATTGCCCCACATAGCAGTGATAGTCCTGCATCCTGCCTACATAGCCTAGAGACTCAATCTAAAGCCAGCCAAGCTATTTCCACATCATTGATTCTGTCATCTATACAAATGATGGATATTCCTCTAATGAGCAGGTTTGGATGCCGATATGTCCTCCCCAGCCAAAGTAAAATACTTCTGTCCAAGTCATTGTCTGCTTTTAAAAAATATGCTTATCATTTTATACGACAGGAACATTTGTGTTAAGTAACAAAGAAAGTATGTGTGTAATAACAAAGGATGTAAAACATCTAGCCTAAAGCATGTTATATGTAAAATGATCGGACATTAAAAGTTCTTCTTGACTTATGAAAGATACTGGTGTGTTAGTATTAGTGTTGCATTGTGTCCAGGTCTATAAGACTTGGCTAGACTCACCTCTTAGAAGCTCAGCTAATCTGCTCGAATCTTTATTGTGCTGCTCTAGATCTCCAGTGTCCGAGAGTGCTTGCTTTATGGCTCAGCATTGATTTGAAATCTGTTTCATTTTGACCCTCAGGGAATCTTGGCGGCCATCCTTTCTAAGTGCACACGAGACTCTGGATTTATACCTGTCAATAAAAACCTTTGGTAAGTGCTTCCTGACCCGCTAAATCCAACCACTTATCTCCACAGTAAAGAAGGGATGAGTCTACAGTACGCACAAATCAGAGGCTGCTAAAACACACATTTACTTACCTCTAACTGTGGACTGGCCTGTAAATAATCACCCTTTTGCTAGGAAGAATGAGGCCGGGTGATGCATCTTCTAACAAGATCACTCTTCTTTTCAGCCAAGAAAGAGTGCAGCTTTACACTCCCAACTCTCCATCATGTCCAAAGACTACTTCCCACTAGCACTCTTATATATGGGGTATAGTGAAATGATGAAAGTCAGCAGTGAGTTTGAAATCATGATGCACTATTTGTGTTATCTTATGTTGAATGGATATTCGACCAAATTACATGTGCATTACTGACCAGAATAACACTGAGTTTGAGTAACAGTGCCATTCATTTTTTTTCTATTATTAATATAATGAAGTAAAGACTTTCTTTCTCTCTCTCTCTCTCTCTCTCTCTCTCTCTCTCTCTCTCTCTCTCTCTCTCTGTGTGTGTGTAGCATGTTTTCGTCTTTGAGACTTCCTTCCATCTATGCACATCTAAACCAATTACCTACCTGAGTTTTATAGACAGTTCATAATATGCAGCTTATTGAGCCCCTGAGAATGTCTGTCTTGATTCCTAAAAGTAATTAACCATGAACCAAGAGTCAGTTTTGGCTCTGCTTCAGCTGACATAAGAGATGCCTGGTGGAGCACCCTGGGATGCAGCCATTTTACATTAAATGAAAATTCCATCCAGCATCCTGGTAACTGACAGGAATGTGATTTGTAGGCAGACCTCTAGATTTTTTTGACCAGGTGCCAGAGATTCACTTTGGATGCTAATGTTTTTCTTAGGTTTAATCTCAGGACAGATTTGGTGCATTGTAAATTATTTATCTGTCTCTATTGTAATGTGCTGTCTTTACCATTGTTGTTTGTTCAGTGTATGTCCTTTGTTCATGTTTGAAAAGTTTATTACAGTTCAATATTATTCAGATTCTTACCATCCAAATGAATAAAATCAGGAACTATACTGTCCATTACAAGTAGGAACTTTATAGGCTTTTTGTTCAGTTGCTGCTCTAAATGTAAAAAGTAGGTAAATAAAATATTAAAAAGGTAAATAAAAGTAAAAATAAGAGAAAATTAAAAACTAATTATACTCTTATATACTTAATACTACTACATTGGAACTTTTAAAATTTCCCCCAGTGGGGCAACCAAGGAAAACCCATAATGAATCTCTGGCTTTTCAGAAGTTGCTTTTGGCTGCTCCCTGTTCGGGGTCGCCACAGCGTACCAACTGGTCCACACAACAACTTGGCACAGGTTTTACGCCGGATGCCCTTCCTGCCGCAACCCTCCCATTTTTCCGGGCTTGGGACCGGCACTGTATCCAGTGGCTGGGGTAGAGGCATTGGCTGGGAATCGAACCCGGGCCTTCCGCATGATAGGCGAGCAACCTACCACTGAGCCACCAATGCCTCGAATCTCTGGCTTTTCAGATTTTACAAAATGAATAACAAATAATTTGAATAGCACTGACAAGAAACAGCCAAAGATAGTACATCTACACTTTCCATCTAAACTCTTCAAGGTTTTATTAAGGGTTTTTCTTTGCTATTTCTAACCCTCTTTGATTAAGACCCATACAGGTTCTGCCACAAGTATACTCCATTCTCATATAACTTTTTGACACCTTTTCTATGATTCTGTATTTAATTTTTTTTTTATTTCACTCATTTTCTAGGTCTCTGTCCTATGTGGCCTGCATCGGCTCCATGTCGTTTGTGTTGCTGGGTATGGTGTATTTCGTGGTGGACATTAAAGGATGGTGGGGTGGCCAACCTTTCATTTATCCTGGTGCGAGCAAGCGGGAAACTCATGCACAATCAAATCTTTCATGTTAACATGCACTTGTATCCTCATGTTTTGTGCTAGTTGTTCTTTATATTAAGTGTTCCTTATATGAATATTTTAATTTTATAAGATACACTGTTTCTAATGTCTTAATATGTTTAATGTATAAACTAATTTGTTAATGTAGTGTGAACTGGTTTTCAGGAATGAACTCCATCCTGGTATATGTGGGCCATTCTCTGCTGGGATTTTACTTTCCTTTCAGCTGGGAGATGCGCTATCAGGACAGTCACTGGGAGCCACTGTTCAGTAGCCTGTGGGGAACTGCACTCTGGATCTTTATCTCTTATTTGCTCTACCGCAAACAATTTTTCCTCAAAATTTAAATCTTATGTTTGATTGTGAATAGCGAGCATTCAAATTGGGAAGATGACCCAACTTCCACATTGTCTTTACTTGAAATTTATTGCTGTTATCTATTATCTGTGATGTATTAGTTTAATCCATAAACTGAATGTAGAATATTCCAGTTCTCAATTAGTAAATAGGTATCTGTGCTAAAACCTGCCTGTCTGATTTACTGTCTTTTGCAGACACCTGGGATTTTTTATTTGTTGTCAGTTGCATAAGACTCTGAATGTGGTGATTAAATCAACGGAGCTGAAGTAGTACTTAACAAATTAGAATAAGTGATTCTGCCACTTCAGGGGTGACCATTTTGAAGCGGTTGCCATAGTCACCCCCCTTCAGGGCTGTAAGACAGAGAGTGAGTACCATCTGCTCTTCAGCTGACAGTCTTTTAATAGGGGTCAAGCTGGACTGCTCACCAAGGAGTAGCTCTAATAAGGGCAACACTTTTCAGACTCACTAATGCAAAATCAGGGAAATTGCACTGCTGGATCTAAGGTTTTTTGACAAGTAGACCTTCATCAAATAAGACAAAGTCAGTACAAGCTTCATTTATTAACTGATAAAAGAAATTTGAATAATAGATGTTTAACAGCATCTCCAACCTCTCTCCCAGCTGTGAGTGGTTATCAAGGGAGTGCTAGTCAGAATGAAAAGATTTAATTTCTCTGCATGGGAGTTCTCAGAAGTAGCTTTTACATGGAACATTCTCAAAAGTCCTCTCATTAACAAGCTGCATTATGTCTGGTCTCATGAAAAAAAAAAAAAAGAGGAAGTTACTGAACAGACACTACATGATGGGACTATCCAGGGCCATATTTTTCTATAGTAAGCTTATTCTAAAAAGGTTCAATCCTTTGAATTATCTTTCTCTTCTGAAATGAAAATTCAATCAAAGTCTTTCTTCTCTATCAGTTTAGGAGAAAGCTTTTCATTTGGGGCTGATCAAATTATAGTAGTCCTAAGATGGAAGTTGATTAAATAAAATGGGAAATGGACTAATAAGCATTGATATACTACAGATCATAGCAGGAATGTATTTCTTATTATGTGTAATTTTAGCTACCATGACAAGAACTGAAAATCTGAAAATTATGTGTTCTAAAAATGTCATTGTTTTGTTTATTAGGATTAGAAAATGAATGGAACCAGATATACTATTAACTTTACTGTTGAAGCATATTCAAACATACTATCACTAGTTACATATGTTGTTGTGGTTCTAAGAACATGGAAAACTGGTGGAGGTTGTAAATATTATACCTTGTAATAGACAGCTTTTTCTCTGTGCAGACATGCCAGCGATGCCGAGGTAAAATCAGTGCAGGCTTCCTGGAATAGAATGTTATTAAATGATGCCCATGAGGATGAGAGAGTAGAGTGGTGTGTTGGGTGCACAATCTACCACTAGGCCATAACAACCATCTCCCAATGGACTAGTCACTGTTTAGAAAGGGGAGCTCACCATGTCATTTATTTATGACAAATGAAGAGAATCCAGGTTTCTGCCTAAGGTCAAGGCAACTCCTAAATCATTTGGCTACTAGTGCATTTTTCCTAAGGTCAGTTTGGCATCCTGCATGGGATCAAAAGGGGAGGCTGTAAGGTACTCTAGTACATTCAGGGAGATCCCTTGATATGCTCTTGAAAAGCATGGTTGTTGCAGGTTCCTTGGTTCTTTTAGAAAGTTTGTAATAAGTTTATGAGGCTCCAGAAAGATGTCATCCACTGTCCTGGAACACTGCAGTGGTCACTATATACAGTACACCTTGTATGGTCAGTAAGGCCAGTTGGAGGTTGTGCTTCCTGTATCAACTTTCCCTCTGTCGCCCCAGAGAGAACTGCAACTGTCAATGAGTTGATTTTGCATATGCAACTTGGTCTACCTGCAGAGATACTCAGTGAGGAGCTTCCTCTGAGCCTAAATCTGACAGCAAGCATACTGTGGTAATGCAGAGGATGTCCAAACCATAGGGTTCATCCTTAAGAAATTCATAGTTAAGATGGTAGACTCATCATTTGTGCCTGGTTTTTTTTTTTTTTGCTTTTAGGAGCTTCAGCCATTAACTGCACAAGCACAGGTCTTGCAGAATGGCTCAAGCACCAGCTAACTTCCTACTAACTGAGAACATTGAGTATTAAAGATGTGCAGTTTCTCAAAAATACTAATGACATGACACCACAGGCCACTAGCCTCTCTGATGTCTAGGTATGTGGTAGTTACAAGACAAAAAAGGCAGAGAGAGAATTGTCTGGTGTGGAGAATAAAGTAGGTGACTCGAGTAAAGTAGGTTTCCAGAGGGGGTGAAATAGAATCTTATTTAAATGAGCTCATGTCATAGTAAGACCTCACTCTGGTCATATGTCATGGATCTTGCTCTGTGTTTGCTTGTCTTTATTGATTTTCATTTATCATATGTCTGGAAATACCATGTCATATCTGCTGTAGAGTAAATCGATCTGTTAATATAGACCTTTTAGACCTTTTAGGTTTGGTTATGTGCCCTTTTAAGTAAAGCTATGTAAACAATGTCATTCTATGAGAAATATCTACGGTGTGATTAATATTTCCAACAACGTGGAGCATCTTCAACCTATGCATTCTATTAATGTTTATTATTTGTGTTTATTAGCTGCAAGTTGCTTATCATAAGTCTCTTATTAACTGGGACAATGACTGCCTTTGCATTTATGATTAAAAGAAAAATATTAGAATGCAGCTGAATAGCTGAGTTGCTGTCCTGAATGTACACCAGTTTAGTGCTTCTTTCTTTTAACTGAATTGGGAAAGCATGGTGAACAAAAATAATCTGATGTAGTACTTTTATTCTCCTTTTAATAGACTTTTGGTAGTGCAGCAGTAAGTGAGTGACTATGGTGTGATCATAGACCAGTGGCAGACACAGAGACAAAGCCACAAGTCATGCATGAGACTGAGGTGATCAGCTAATCAGAGACTGCAGCTTGCACACAGCCATTAGTCACTTCCATTGCTGGCTTAACAACAAAAGTCAAGAATCAACATATAATGTATTACCTTGATTAAAGTTGCTGTCGGCTGCTCCCTGTTTGGGGTCACCACAGTGGACCAACTGGTCCGCACAACAACTTGGCAAATGTTTTACACCGAATGCCCTTCCTGACGCAACCCTCCCATTTTTCCGGGCTTGGGACCGGCACTGCATCCAGTGGCTGGGAATCAAATCCAGGCCTTCCGCCTGATTGGCTAGAAACCTACCACTGAGACACCAATGCCCCGTATAAATGTGTTACCTTGATTAATAGTACTAAATAGTAGTTTGCTTCAATATGGCACATGTGGTGTAATATATTTTCTTGTAGTAGTAACACACATCTCTGAAAGCAACAACTAATAGGTCTCTATTCAGAATTAGAGGAGAGTTCTTGGTGCTTGTTTCCTTGCCATAGCACCTCATTAACATGACTCCACATGGGTAGCCTATAATAAATGCCCACTATGTCACACTCATCCTCTTGCCTTCATCATGCCTGAGTGTTCCAGTTGGGCTGTTCCATTCAGTTGTAAAATTACATGTACACTTTTATTCTACGGTTTTTCATTCCAGACCACCATGGTAGATTGTGATATTAAATACATCTTGAAGGTTCATAGTAGATCTTGATACTGCACCTTACCAAATAAGTCAGGACTGAAGATCACAGTTGCTCCATGTGTTGAGATTTTGGATGAGAACCACTCAGATTCATCAGAGAGGATTGCAATGAAGCAGCATTCAGTCTATAGAATGCTGGTGAAGGTGGATGGTGAGCTTGATGTCACCACTTCACAAATGTGTTCACAAATGACATTCCTTTTACTGCTGTCTAGGGAGTAGCCATTGTGCACACGTTTTTATTGGAGAAGGGCTCTCTTGACTTATGTTTGTGTATGCTTGCATATTTTTCTTTCCCTGTTGAGCTACCCTGTCTATAGACAGCAGAGACCTTTTATTGTGCTCCCAAAGCACACAGTGTTATTGAAACGCAACTTCACCAGAATAATGTGAGGTATATAGAAATATTATAGTCTCTATAGGTAGCCTGCTGCCTCACATTTGTGTTTCACACAAAAGGAGATCATTTACTGCTTGAGAATCAAAGACTGGTCCAGGTACCAGCAGCAGGGAGTAGAGTGTTTTTAGTTGAGAGATACTTGTCAGAGGAACATACAGCAAACTAGAGTAATATCTCTTTCAAATTCTGGGTGTAAACACTGTGGATTTACATGCAACACTGCATCAGCTTGTACCACTTCTGAAACCACTGGTCTTGCTATTGGTTTACTCTCCAGCCTAGGGCTTCTGTATCTCCCACTACAGCCAGTTTGCATGACATTTTGTCACAACACACCTTCACTGTGCTCTCGAATGTACACAAGAGCTCTTTAATGAAACTGATGCATTGTGAAATATCTCAGGGCAGGCTTAGACTCAGTTATACTGGGTGCATATATCTGGCTTTACCAAAGAACCTTAACACTAGCCTATAACATACGCACTACCACTGCTGCACAACACCCGACATTCTGTCAAAAACAGGCTGAATAACTGTTGACCTAGAAATTGGCAAACAGGATAATAACACCAGATAGTAACACCAGAGGGTCACCTCTTGTCAAACAAGCAAAGCCAAAACTACTGCATATTAATTTTAATTTAACAGCTGTGTACTACTACTACTACTACTACTACTACTACTACTACTACTACTACTACTACTACTACTACTACTACTACTACTACTACTACTACTACTACTACTACTAATAATAATAATAATAATAATAATAATAGGGGGGCACGGTGGCTTAGTGGTTAGCCCGTTTGCCTCACACCTCCAGGGTTGGGGGTTTGATTCCCGCCTCCGCCGTGTGTGTGGAGTTTGCATGTTCTCCCCGTGCCTTGAGGGTTTCCTCCCCCAGTCCAAAGACATGCGTGGGAGGTTGATTGGCATCTCTAAAATTGTCCATAGTGTGTGAATGAGATGTGTGTGTGCCCTGCGATGGGTTGGCACTCCGTCCAGGGTGTATCCTGCCTTGATGCCCAATGATGCCTGAGATAGGCACAGGCTCCCCGTGACCTGAGAGTAGTTCGGATAAGCGGTAGACAATGAATGAATAATAATAATAAACATCTGTGCATTTGTTGTCTCTGTTATTGTTAAGCGAATATTGGACATTCAACATTCACTTATTTTTCTTTTTTACATCCATAATTGAAATGTAAAAAAAAAAAATATTACATAGACTATGATCTACTTGCTTTAGTGAACTGATCATAGAATAAACATAAGTCTATTGCCTACACATTTGATTAACAACCTTATATTTTAACTTTCTAGCAAAATTTCTATTCAACAGCCATCTCCATTTCACTGTCTTTGTGTTCTGCTAATATGTAATCAGTGCAGCATCTTGTTTGCCCTGTATACTGCCTATGTTTACTGTCATAAGCTTTTCCTGTTTGTTCTGTTCCTAAGTCAGTGTAAGAGTGATTGCATCTTGCCTGAGAAGCCAACAAGCCTTGTTTATTGGGACAATGGCCTATAAAATGTTGTAAAATTCATGAAACAAATTCATGGATTGAAACATGTGATTTGAACACTGTATAAGTAAACTCCACACTGTATGTGTTACTTTAGCCCTGGGAACTTTGTACTTTAAGTTATGATAGATATGTTACATATAAATGTCTTTTAATTAGCCTATTTGTTTAGGGAATCCGAGAATGTTGGTCATGCTGTAGCTGCGTGTGTGCTCAGTTGATCCTCCCCCCTGCGTGTCGCCACACACACACACTCACGCACGCTTGCGCGGGCGCACACACACACGCACGCTCTCAGCAGCCCGTCAATGGGATACTCAGCATACGGACTTTGGACTCCTGCATAAAACCGTTTTAGCTCTAAATATTTTGGGTCTGTTTTTCCCCAAAACAAAATCGCTTCACATTTGATCGGGTTGATTTAGCGGGTTGTTGCGAAATTACCCTTATGACTGTGCGGCATGGCTAGGACGCGGGCTTTTACGCTGTGGGGAGATACCGTCCTGGTCCTCCTGCTCCTCTGGGAAGGTAAGTCTAAGCTCTAAGCTTAGTTTGCTTCGCAGATTGGGACTTCACCAAAAATGTTTTATTGAAAATAATAAATGATACCTCTCTATGAACCACTTAATATACGATCAGTGTTGCGCATTTGCACTTGTTCCATTTAAAGTTACACAAGTTTTACTTAAGACATTATATGACTTGACTATTATAAGGCTCTGTCTGGATTCAGATTGAATGGCAGAGAGAACCTTTTAATACTGAGGGAACAATTTTCTAATATGGTAAGAGAATAGATCAGTTTATTGTCCATTTCTTGGAGACTGCCCTTGGCTTCATAATAGCTTCACCAAAAACACAGACTACATCCACCCACACACATGATATGATCCAGTAATCCAAACATAAAGAAAGCTTCTTTCTCTCCTTATAAAATGCGGTGAGATGTGATGTAGGAATAAGTATGTTGGTTAAAAATCATATCCCCACAAAGGAAAATTTAAATAATGAATTCATCAAGTCAACTATCTTTGATGCCTGTCTTTTATCAGTTATGTACTCTTAGAAAAAGGGTTCGTCAAATGTTCTTTGAAAAAGGTATATTATTTTAATTTATTATTATTATTATTATTATTATTATTATTATCAACATCAATAACAAAAAACAATAAGAATAATAAGAATAATAAATGAAAACAATATTTTTGTTTGGAACGCTTTCCTGTCAGGTTTTAAATCTTTAACAGTCCCCCAGAGAGACACAGAAGTCCCCTTAAGGGTTCTAGTTTTTACCTTTTTTCTAGGTCTTGGCAATGATGCACTGGAATCACAGGGTGCTAACCTCAATATAGAAATTGGTAGTCTAAAATTCATGTTGTAAACACCAGGTGAAAAAATAGTCATGAACTACACAAAACACACATTAGATTGCCTTTTTGCAACTGGACATTATAAATGTGTCCTAGAGCTTCTTCCTTACTTATTTCTGTTATAAGTGAATGTGCCTCTTCCTTTTTGTAAGTGGAAAGCTGCATTGTGGCCACAGAAATGGGGCACATGCTTCACACAAGCCATATATTTATACACTGTTATATTTCATAATCCCATTTTAAACCCTCTGTCCAACTGCAGTAACACTACCCTCTGAAAAATGACTATATTTAAATTCTAGCTCAGAGGTTTGTTGATGAGGATGTGTGGATAGTATTAGCAAGGTATAATCACATCGGTGCAGTTTGAATGCAGGCAAAAGTAGTACATAGCAGAGGTTTTATTGCTATTTTGGTCATACAGAAAGCATGTAGCTTTGTGTGTCTGTCTGTGAGCACTTCATATCTAGATTCCCTCATTATGGAAAGCGATGGAGGCTCAACTGTGACAATCTGATCGTATAAATTAAATCTTTTAGTGCCAAAACAATCCTACTAAAATATCAATCATAATTAAATGAAGAAAAGATTTCTTCACATATATTTATTAATATTATTTGTTTTAATTTAAGATGTTTAAAATGTCTAATCCACATGCAGAAATGGATTTATATTTCACTTTATGTTGTGGTATTTCAATGTTTTTAATGCAGTTGTCCCTAAAACTTGCAATGTGGTATAAGTAAAGGCGTACTCATGGCTGTTTACTTAAGCAAAGAATTAAATTTATAAAATTATTCTAATGTAAATCTCTTTTGTTTTGTGAGATGAAACTATTCATTTTATTTGTTCAGGATTTGTTTGGTTTATCATTTTTGTAAGAGGCTTACTTGAAAGAAAAAAATAACTCTGTGATTTATTACTGCTTGTGAAATTATGCCTAATGCCCTATGAAATGATATTTAAAACAACCGACTGATGAAAATTTTGCCACATTAGTTCATCACATTCACTTGATAAAGTTGTGAAATGGTTTGGTTGGAGTTATTGTGTATTCTTTGTTGAAGGATTTAAACATAAAGAGTAGTGCTACTTTTTCCAACTTGTTTAAGATAAGATTTAACTAATTTCTTTGAACATCATTGTCATGTAGAACGTAATACAATTTCGTCTATTCCTGTTTCAAGCACTGAGTGTACAGTAAGTGTACATTCTGTCCATCCTGTGAAAACGCCTGTGTTGATAATGGTACAGTGCCCTGTTTCCTGCTTGTTAGGAAAACAAAGGCTGAGTGGCCGTCAGAGGGCAGGTGTGCAGCAGGTGGGCAGAACTCTCGGCAAACATGGTGTGTTTGTCTTCTGAAGGGAAAATACAGCAAGTAAAATAATAGAGCACACAGCTCTGATAACAGATGAGGCCTAAAATCCCTCATTAAAGACACGAGATGGTTGGCAGCTCCACCTCCAAAAAGGGATCTCATTTATTTTATGACAAGTCATCCAATGAAAATGGATGGTGCAAAAGTAATGAGTTTTGAGGGAAATAATCCACTATCATTGTCTGATGTCTCAGCTCGGTATATCACTTTGACATTTGCACTGTAGCTAGATTGCTGGAATTATTATGTGCTTTGGTTACTCATCCTTTCTCTTATAGAGCCATTTTATGTTGATGTATTTGCATCATAAGAGCGTATGCCTTACGTTGGTAATGAGGCTGGGCTTAGTGTTCCAGTGTCTCTTTTCTGCTCAGTTGTTTTGATCCAGCTTTAGATTTATGTTTTCTCATGGAAAACATATTGGGTGGGGCAGTCTGGGCTCTAGAGCAATTCATATATTACTGTCCCCCGAGTCTGGGACATAAAAGGACTAACCTTGTAGTAGAGCTGAGAAATGCTGTTTACTGAAGAATGGAATTGATACCAGGAGGTTATATCACCATACTCTCATATCAGAATGAGCTCATGTTTAATATCATATACCACACATTAAAAATTCAACAATATTTATGGGCTAAACATAATTAGATTTCATAGAAAACATCACTGAAACTATGAAATAATTTTTAATTTTATCAATTTTTTTTCTTCTTTCTAATTTTTTTGTTTGTTTGTTTCCTGCTTTGATCAGAATGCATAGTAACATGTTTCAAAGGGGTTATAAATGTATATATTATTGTATATTACTGGTGATAACAATTAGAAATTTGTTAGTTGTATGAATGCCTTGTTATTTGTATGAATACATGCTCATTTGGCATTTGAAATTATGTCACTAGTTGTGCATACTATATTAATAATGTAATCAATTAGCCATGATTTTATTTAAATTTCTATTTCAAGTTATTTGTATAGCGTTTTAACAATGGACATTTTCTCAATGCAGCTTTAACTCTAACATTTATCCATTTTTAGTTCAGTATCGCTTTATGTTCTGGCTTTTCCGTATTTATATGGAACTAATGATAATGTAAAGGAGAAATCGATCCATGTTTTAGCCATATATTGTAATATAACAAAGATTAATCATACCAGCACCACTATTTCTACTAGGCATCCTGCATCCTTTCAACACATGCAGGATTCTTGCATTTTCTCTGTATAACAGTATACTGTATTGATCAAAATCCCACTATCTGGTGTCACCCAGAAGAAGATGGGCTCCCCTCTGAGACTGTTTCCACTCAACTTTTCTTGGTTATGTCGTCTCAGGGAATTTATCATTGCTTGCTCATTAGGGATTTAGATCTAAATCTGGGTGTCTGTAAAAACAGAGCTATAATTATTAAGGTGGTAAATGCTGTGCAAGTACACTCTGACTAATTTATTCACAGTAAAACTCAACTTGACTGCATCTGCATGTGTACACAGATCATGACTATTTTCATTCACTTCTGTAGTCACTGCATTTGTCCGTTGTTCTACATCACAACAAAGGCTGACATATATGTCAGTATTCACATATATATGTCAGTCCCAAATTCTTTTGTGTTTTGGGTGTGTGAAACATCGATTTGTGGATACATGGTTCTGACCCTCTTATCCTATATGTTGAACTGGGATGCCTTCTGACCTTTTACACTCTCACCCAAGTGGTAATCTCTCATGATCAAGTCACAGCAGATTACACACTGCAAAGGAAGTAGCGCTAGCCGATCAGGGTGAGCTTGGCCCTTTCCATATCTGCATTAGCACAATCATTTTCATCAGCAGCCACTGCTTTTTGAGACAGAGCAGGCCAATAAATCTTATTTGATGCATGACACTATTTGATTTAGCCACTTATTACATTATATGATTTAGTTTAGCTTGTGTCTTGAGTCGCTTTCAGAGAGCTTGTAAATCTTGCTGATTTTCTTGCTATCGTCACCACTTTTTGTATGAGTGCACAAATACAAAGTTGATTAGACTGCATTTCAGAGGAGGGACTTCTCTTTCATATTTCAACATTTCCAACATTGTTTTTATACACCATTCAAAACGTTTCAATTGTGCTTACCATCAAATTATTTCTATAATATATACTATATAATTTTAATTATGCAATTTATATAATCCAGTAGAAAATTTGTTTCAGTATTATACGTTTTATTGAAATGCTAGTTGCTGAAACTGGTGTTCTTACTAAGCCTTGCTCATTCTAATGCCTCAGTTTGAATATTTTACTAAGCCAGGGTTATTTTGAAGAACACACTATTTAACATGTTTGCTTTATGCTTGTATTGTAATGTGATTTTCTGCTTAATTATTTTTAGATAGATCTTTAAGAATGCAAAGTATTGTGAAGATTTGGGGAAAAGACATCGAAAATCTGTAAAACAATTATGAAGATTTTTCTTCTAAAAGTATATATTGTATGATTAAAAGGCAACAAGCTATGAGATCAGTTTTTTTTTTTTTTTTTTTTTAAACAATATTCTGTACATTAAACCTGGTTATGTAGTAAGCTTCCTAAACATGGATTCTGAGCTCTGGCTGTCTGCTTGGATTATACTGTATGTGTCTGTGCCTGACTCTTTTAGTGTTGCACAGTTCAATTGAGAACATTATTATGTCCTATTAAGCTTCAGATGTGTGATAAATCAGTTAGCATTGTGATTATAAGGTAAACATCCTGGTTGCATTATTTTTAATTCCAAAACTATCACGTGTAGATCAAATCCTGTGTGACTGAGAAATGATTGAAAGCACCTTAATTTGGGATGAATCTGTCATGTAGTATTGTGTCTGAGTGAACCATGCAGTTCATGTTGGCTGCTGTACCTTTTGGAGCTCCATCCCTGATCCTTTAGTTAGTTAAGGGTCACATTTCCATCCCATGCATCAGTGGAATCTAATTTGCTCTGGTGTAGGCACAAGGAGACATTGATTGAAATTATGTCCCAAGGGCATTTGGAGCTCTTGTTCTCTACACGAGTCTTTACACGTTATGTTCCAGTGGTTGGTGAGGCATTTGAGTGATCATTTACAACAATGAACAGGAATCACAACGGTTTTGCTTATGTCATCTCTTTCCAGTTACTTAAAAAGGACTAAGCATTGATTGCACTTTTTATAATGTTCACTAGGCATGATCATTCAGTCTATGGTTTTTATAACTTTTAGAAAACTGAAACGAGCTTGCAGATGCAAATGCAGCTGAACTTATTCAACAGTTCAAACAAATCCGAAGAGTGTTAGGAATAGAGTAACAGGTAATGGTCAAAGCAAGGCACAAAATGAGTTTCATGGGTTACTCTCAGACAAATTCAATAAACACTAAGCAAATAGTCAAGCCTCCAGGTGATCCAGCGGCAGGATCCCATGCTGTAATTGCCGTGGCCCAGGTTCGATTCCTGGGCAGGGCACTAACCCAGCCACTGAAGAATTAACTCTCAGTGCCGGTCCCAAACCCGGATTAAATGGGAGGGTTGCGTCAGAAAGGGCATCCAGCATAAATCCTGTGCCAAACCGAAACATGCAGACCAAATGATCGGCTGTGGCAACCCCAAACAGGGAGCAGCTGAAAGAACAACAACAACTAAGCAATAGTCAAAACCAGGTAACACTATGATGGATTAGTATCATCATAGACAAACAGAACTGAACATATACTTCCCAAAGAACAACTAAATAAAAAGTTGTTTTAAACAGTGACAACATAAAAATTTAAAATGAATGTAATCTAAACAAAGGTTACTGTTTGGTAGTGCAGATGGATTGTGGGAGATTGAGTCCAGTGAAGCCATGCTTGTAGGCTATGGTACACTTTTGGAGTCCAATACGTTAGTGGATGTGACAGTAACAAAATTCCATCAAGCCATCCATTTTCTGAACCGCTTATCACATGTAGGGTTGTGGGGGGACTTGGGGCATAAGACAAGGGATACCCTGGATGGGGTGTCTCTTTTAAAATGATGAAAACAAATGATGTCTCTGTGGCCCATTACCTAGTAGACAATTTTCTCCATGGAGTCAGGAGATTAAAACTCAGCAGGTGCTCATGCTGAGACGCATGGGCAAGCCACAGGTTGGTGCAAAGCGGGTAATTATCACAGTGATCTTTCATTTGGACTGTAATGGATTATCACTTGGATCACAATCTCAGAAAGTCTAAATTGTGCTGTTTGTTTGTGTCCTTGTTGCCCTTTTATCTTTGAGTCTATCTTAAATCAAATTTTTAAACTCTAGATTAGATTTTCTGGTAATTGGCCTGATAATAATGACATTGAATAGAACATGTTGTGTAAAGGTTTCTCATTTGTAAGTCCTAATGTCCTAGGCAATCCCAAGAGAGCTTACAAACCAAATTTAAATGTAGAGCCCAATCCAGCAGCAGACTTTAAATTAGATTTTTCTAATGAGTGATGTCTATTCCTGTTGCATTTTATTCCTTGCTTAATTTGATGGTGATGGTGGTTACATTAGTATTACATTAAACTGTCTGCCTGTTTTTATTTAGAGAGCCATGGTTGTTTAAAAATAAGTTTTTTATGCTGTCCTTTGCTTGTAAAAGACTCTAAAGCCCTTGAATCAGACAAACCTCTTTGAAATATTTGCATTGTAGAATATAAGATCATGTCTGTGATTTTTTATGTCATATGCACACTCTGTATTAGGCTCTTTAATTAAGTGATGGTATTAAGCTTCTGATGGTATTAAGCTACCAAAAAATATGGTATTAAGCTTCTCAAACAACTGTTCAACTGTTTTGAATTTTTTTGGGGAAAAAGCTCTGGCATAATTATAAAATGGTGAAGGGAAATTGGACCATAATGATCAATAATAACAGCCCTTTATTGAATTGTAGCTTAATTGGCAGCCTTTTAGTTAATTAAATCGCTGCAGTGGCAGGCTAATGATTCTTTTCTATATTATACACATATTATACACAGTCATCTTTATTTGCTTTAGGAGTATTTAGTAACACTGATGTGTTTGCATTTTTGAATTATGATAGATTTGGAGAATGCAATTTAATTCGGAGATGTGAAAGGGATTCATTTAGTTTCTTATTTTATTACTGTTTCTAGCTCCATAGTTGTTAGCTGTATGGCTGATAAGGTAATGGGCATTTGGTTGAGGGAAAGGAGTGTGTTCAGTTTTGCCATTCTTCATTACTAAAGCTAATGATTGACCAGCTGTCAGGTGACCTACTGACTTCCAGTGAGACATTGTTTGGTGACATTGGCTGTGTACGCTGACCTTGAATGAAAGGGCATGGGCTATGTTTTCATAAAGATCAGTACTTTGTTTCATGATCTCCGCTGACTATAGCAAACAACAAGTCCATTTATACTCAGCTGTTGTGTTTCAGTAAGAAACGAGCATGGAGCATTATGAACATTATTATTATGATTGCTACATAAACACGTAGTAATTTTGAGTCATTTCAGCTGCAGACATGTTGCTTTAACAGAACAACGGGTAATTGCAGTAAATGCATCTCAGGACTTACACATAACATCACATGAATAGCACTCTTTGACAGCTAAGTGGATTATGGGATGGTAGATTCCTCGGACTGTTTGCCTGCTTCCGTTTTCTGTTGAGTTCAAGAGAATGGCAAGCAAGAGCCCCTCTCTCTGAAACAGCTCATGATGTCATAGATGCTAAATCTCTGTGGTGGAGCGTACATTGAGCTAATCAAGTTCGTCTCTTTGTCCTGACCGATCCAGAGGGCGTTCCTCATCATTTGGCTGATTCGCTGAGCAGCCAATACACCAGCCTTACTGTCCTTTAGCAAAACTGCAAATCTATGATGAGGTTTGTCTGAGGTTTACAGACTGCTGTTTTGGAACATGTATCAGTAGACAATATGCTTGATGGATTTTTTTCACATCTGTACCTCAGAATGTGGCTATTTTCAAGCAGCAATATTTTTAACACTGTCATATCAGTATTAGAAGAGCTACATTTTTGAGTGTTACAACAAATTATATAGATTATCTTTTTGGTATTGCTTTTGAACCTATGTGTGTGAGTATGTGTACACATAGTGAATTGGCATGAGAGCTGAGATCAATACGACAGGCTGTACCATAGTGCTTTAGGTTCATGATCCAGGCTGTGGTTATAAAGGGCCAGTGAATGCATTGCATACTTATGATCAATTGGCAATATGAATGCACTTACTGTATATTTAAGCTTGATAATCTATTGGCTTGCCTGATTGTTCTCTAAATGTTGCTAAATGAGGCTAGCTTGTTGCTCTTATTATATACTCTTACCTTCAGAAACTACAGCAAGCAAACTATAATTCTCTTGTTGTATTTCTCATTATCAATGCTAATATTAATGTTAAATTAATTAATTTTCCTGATATAAAGTACCTACTTTCAGTTGCCTTTTGTCCTGAAAGTAAAAAGAATTTAGGTACTATCCAGCAGCAAATGTAATAAAATAAGTACTGGTTTTTGTTATGGTACCATCCTAAAAAATGATCTAAAGACAAGATGTACAACAAAAAAAAATCCTTAAATATTGACTCTTATCTACTCATATATCGATTTTTTTATTCGTATCTTTAATAATCATGATTGTGATAATTGTGCTCATTTGACTATTAATTATAAAAATGATTCAAGCCATACTATAATTTACAAGAAAATGATAAATAAAAATTAACACACAACAAAACAAAAGTCAGCTAAAGCAAATAGTGTGTGTTTTTGGGGGGGCGGTTAGGCTTTGGTGGTCTTGTGGTTGTGTTAGTCTTACCTGAAAACCAATAATGGCAATAATGCCACAATCAGACATTATAAACTGTTCAGCTACTATGACAGATACTGTTGTGATAGTGTCAGTCTGTTGAAACATGTCAGTGATAAGCCCTGTTATTCTCTGTATCATGGTCATAAAAACTAGCAATGAGTGCAGTAGATAATTAAATCCTCATAGTCTTAATGTGAATACTTGAAATCACATAAAATTCAGTTACCACTTACAGCCAGCAAATTAGTCGCAGTACAAAAGAACGCAGCACGACTCACGCTGCAAAATATTTTTCCTCAAGTTACTTGTAATAACGTGTCTAAAGGTCTCTAAATTCTAAAATGTAGTGCTACAGGCTTTTATCCTGCACTGAATTAACCTTTCTCTGTCCTTTGCATTCATCATTGGATGTATATCTGTATGAGCTTCTGGAAGGATTCACTAGTGTTATTGAATTCTTATCATATTCTATATCATATTCCAAGAATATACTTTATTTTTATTTATTTTCTGAATTTACATTATACATTGCTTTGGTGATGCATAAGAGGATATTGATATCTCACTGTCCTTTTATGTGACAAAAATAACTGAACAGGTGTATTAGATAAACAATTAAATATAGCGAAGCAACTGCCTTGATACAAAGCTTACAAAATGACTGCATTCCTTTTGATGTTTGTCTGTGTCTAAGCAAGGCTTTTAATAAAAGAGCTTGGAGTGTGCCTGTGAGTATCTCCATTCTTCAGGAAGGTACGCCGTGTATCCATCAATCCGTCCTCCTGTCATCCCAGCACAGTTAAATCAAATCAGTGTCTGAAACCAGAGCCAAGGCCTAAACTACAACAACAGAAATAGAAAATCTAGTTTCTATGTCTGCTAATGATATTACTACGTTCCTAAGTGGCTGCCCACAGCCGTCGGACAGGAACACAAGAGGGATATAATTACAGCCCGAACACTCGCCTCTCCAATTTCCAGTAAAGCGCATGGGGCTGTTATGGTGTTTTATAGATTACCCATCCCCCAATACGCACAGTCCCACTGTAGGTAATGATTCATTTCTTCACAGTATTATGTTATCCACCATAATTAAACTTCCCAAGGTGACTACAAGGAGAAACGGAAACCACATCATATTGACATGTGAGAAATTCATTAAGAGGCTTGTCTGTGTCATATGAGATACTGCTTTACTTGTCATTCACTAAAGCACTTGATCTAAAACCTGGATGTGTTTCTTGACTTCACTGAGTAACTCATTTGGATTTATGAATGATTCAGCTGAAAATCAGAACACATGTACTATTAACATAGATAATTGTCTCTGGACCTTGGAAAAATATGAATATGTGAATTATTTATGCATGACACTAATTACATTCTTTGTTTTTCTGTGCATTTAATGCATATTTCCCATTGTTTGTTTTGAATTTGAGCATTGCCTTAAAAAAACATATAATTAGCAATTCCAGAAACACAAATCTCAAAAACTAATATATTAGTAATACATATTTTATGTCAGCTAGGCCAAAAGTTAATCATTCAGGCTTTTTATGCTTTCAGAGTGGTCAAACAATAAAAGCGTTTTTATGCTCGACTCAAACATCTAGGTTTCTGCAGTGATGTTTAGCAATTGATGCTGAATATATGCCCATAAGTCATTTAGGTAACATTCTTGCTAGTTAGGCTGTTGTTAACAGCTTCTTATCTTAGCTTTTACAGGAATTTAGCTATTTGAGGAAACGTGAAAACTCTAAACGCACCTACCTTATTAAGGTTCACAGTGTTGACTCCACTTAACTCTACTCCACGTTTTTTCACATCATTTCATGGATGGTCACAGGAGATAAAACTGTGATTGGCTAAATGTTACGTTTGTCCACAGTGAAATCATGTACTTTGGACTAGAAATTCTGGATGCTTCACATTTGGCCAAATTTACTATATTATATATTTACTATACAATATATTTACTATAAAATCTATATTTTTAAATTAGAATTTTTCAGATTTGTATTTTGGTTCTGATCTTTTAAAATCTAAAATATACAAAATTTTTATTCATGTATTTTTATGCATTTCTATGTTTAAGAGAAGCATAAAATAGGTGAAGTGTTAAAAAAGCTTAGCTTGAATCAAGGGAAACCAGTAAAATGGGGTAAAATATACTGTATGTATATTTAATGTTATCAACTAGCCCAGATTTTATTTTTTAATACAATTTTAAATACATTAGATTATGTTCCTTACATATAAGGCCATCTATCAGCCCATAAAAAAAACTTAGGACTGGCCTAAATCTGAGTCAAGTCAAGAAATGTATATGTCTACCTGAAGCTCAAACTCAGTATGATAAAGCAGAATATTATTTTCACCTAATCAATGTGGTGGCTGCTGTTTCTTTCTGTCTGGTTCAGTTTTGTCTGGTCCAGAATGCTACTTCTGGGGTCCTCATGTTGCTCATCGAGTTAATAAATGCTGTACATGTGAGACATAGTGCTGCTGTTTCTGTCTGGGTCATCTGAGTGCTTAGCAACTGATCCTAAGAATGCATTTGACTATATTTTTATTGGAAAGGTATCACATGTTTTTGCACTACATGCAACTGTGAAATAGATTTCAAAAAACATTAACTTACCTCTTCTTGGCTATGTGCTATGCCAATGAGAAAAAAACAACCTCCAGAAAATAAAGTCCTAAAGAAATCCTTGTTTTGTCTGCTTATTTTAACTAATAGCAAATATGAAACAGCCCTGTTTGTTGCTGAGGGCAACAATATTATCTTCCTGTCTCTGCAAACAGTTTCATCTTTTTGTTTTGTTTTGTTTATTTGTTTGTTTGTTTTTTGCTCCACTTATTTTTCACAGGTTCCTGGGGACTGTACTTTCCACAGAACAAATACTCAGATTGCATCTATGTTGGCCAGGCAGCAGGTACACCAGTGCTGCAGGTACACGCCATGCAGGAGAAAGCTTCAGAGCAGCCATACTTCTGCCTGTACTGGAGGCAGCTCCAGAGAACAGCTCTTTATGCATCATGGTTCTATATTGATGCTGTAACAGGAATGATCTACATGAACAAAACTCTGGATTGGACTGACTTTGAATCAATATGTGAGTTTAAAAAAGTTAAAAGGATGTTTAAAGTTTAAGCCTACTTAACAGGAATATAAATCATAGTACAGTAGTATACTTTTGAATATATTATGTTTCAATGTTTGCTTTAATACATATCTATGTTTTCTTCAACTAAAGGTTATTTTGGCTCTAGAATATCATAATAGCTGGTAAGAGACTAAAAATCTTTTAGGAGTCTGTTTAAATGTTGTGCATTGTCTGTATATATTCTAGCTAGCAGCCGAGTTCTCCATGCAACGAGGTTGATCCTGAAAGTGGCAGCAGCCCCCATATCTCAGAAAATGCTATGCAGTCAGTCCTCTTATGTGGAGGTCAGTCTTACATTCTTCAATGCCACAGCGCCCACCTGTGGCCAGATAAAGCTAGACAGACTGTGCTTCCCTGATCAAGACCAAAAGTTCCACATCATGGAGAACCGCATGCCTGGACCTATGCGCCAGCTTCGTCGCTTTACCCATGCTGACGTCTGCCCCAATTACACCATCAGCTACAGGATGGAACCAGGTATCATCAAAAATAAAGGCTGGTTTTTAGAATCATGAAAACTATGAAGGATGATTTAGTGTTGCTCATAACAGGGTGTATCAGTATGAAAGAATAAATTCTAATGTATTGTTCTTACAGTTCTATATACATCTACAAACATACAATAGGTAAAATAGAAATGTGCAGAAATAGCTCAAAATACAAAAATGAATTACTGCACCATTATGGATAACTACAGATATAGTTTAATGGTTTCTCTTCAGTCACGCATAAATCTTTCACCTTTTACTTACAGATATAGTTTAATGGTAAAAAAAAAAAAAAAATTTGATTGTGCATGTGGATGAGGAGTTCATCTACACCAGAACCTGTGATTTGGAAAAACATTTTTCTTCACTATATCCTATAGTCCTTCATTATCATGACTTGATTTTCATGTTGTTTGTTGTGTGCAGAGTCTCCAGTGCCATTTGTACTCAATGGCACCACTTCTGAGCTTGTAGTCACAGCACCTGTAGATCGTGAGGAGAAGGAGTGCTATCATCTGGTTTTAATGTGTTTGATAAAGACAGAAGATACAATACACACTCTTCGTACGCCGATGCATATCAATATATTTGATGAGGATGACAGTCCCCCCTATGTGAATGGCATGGACAGCGAGGACGTGCTTATAGAATTTAGCCGCAGTAAGGTAAGAACTACACTGAAGCTGCTATGTGTCAGTTTGAATATATCCCGTATGATTTTTACCGGATAAATCACATTTTCTTACATTGTCATGCATATTAATCCTTCTAATTCCTCTATCTGTTTAAGCAAGGTCTAATATATATTGCTATGCTTTGCAGGGAGCTGCGTTTGGCAATATGTTTGTTTACGACAGAGACACAACTTCTACCTATCACATGGAACAAAGCCAGAATAAGTACGTATGGACACTAATGACGAATGACTCCTGGATTAATGACACATTTACCATTCAACAGAACTTCAGTGAGGAAAAGCCCATCTTCGGCAATGTGCGAGGGACAGTCTATAAATACAGTAAGGATGCTGAAGCACTGTGTCTGGTTCAATCTTATGGGTCACTATGACTTCTCCTTCTTCCAGAAATGTAATTGTTTTGCTTTTTTTTTGTCCTTCTGCAGAGTTGCGTCTTAACAGGAATATTTCAGTGAATGAGAAGCGCTCATTTCAGCTGGACTTTCTGGTCAATGACACTACATTTCGAGGCCCTGAAGGAACTGTGATGCTGCATTTTAATGTTACTATTTTGCCAGTTCCTATTACCTTCAGTAACATCACTTACTTCTTTGTGCTGTCTCGGAAGTCTACGACCTACGCCCAGGTTCTTGGTTTAAGTTGATTCTTATTTGTATCCTTTTAGCCAAGATCAACTGACTACTGAAGCAGTACATGTGCCGTTTGCAATTCATACTCTTTACCCGTAATGAAGAAACGTCTATAAAATAAACTTCTTACCCTTAATCTAAGGCATATATTAAAATATGGCTGGTTAAATTACAGTGTCTCTTCTGGATTGTTCTTTTTAGATTGGTAAAGTATGTGTGGACAACTGCCTGAAGTTCAGGGGTATTGAAATTGCATACCATTTAGAGCTGGGTGACAGGAACATCTCGGCTAACGTTCAGTCCTGCTACACGGCAGTTGATGTGGCACGGAATCTGGAGGACATGTCTGGGGTTCTCTATGTAAATGACACAGAGCCACTACGCAGACCTGAATGTCAGGAGCTGCAGTTTGTGCTTGTTGCTCAGGAGCAGCATAAACAGCTTCAGGCAAAAACAATAGTCATCATCATTTTTGAAGGTGAAGGTAAGTACTGTTAACAGAAACAACTTGTAGATCAATGCTCAGTTGTAGCTTGATTAGGATTGCTTAATCATGCAGTCAAAGTGTGTTATATGTAGTTCAAATCAGTTTCATCAATATGACTATTTATATTCTCTCTAGAGTTTCTTTCGTAGTGCAGCTGCTGTAGACATAACCTTTTTTCCCCAGCACACTTGCGTTTCGACATATCAGACATTTTCAGTCAGTATAACCAAATGAATTACTTTATCATCTCAAGTCTGATAGAAAATTAGTCAGGTCAATGTTAATTTGACATTTTTTTCTGTTTAGATAACCTTATGCAAAAATTTTAGTAGTTCAGCATAATGTTCAAATTTTAGATGCAAGCACTTGGGGCATCTCAGAGAGAAGAAATGGATATGATATTACCATTTACTTTGAAGATTTACATGAAAAAAACTTTGTTATTTTGGTAAATATATGCAAAAATATTGTTCCTAGTAGGCTAGGTAAAACATAAATACTTATGAAACTCAAGAAATACTTAAAGCCCTGAGTATTTACTTTCATATGAGCTTTTAAACAGCATGTCGAGTGTGACATGACAAAGAAATTCAGTGCTGTACATGAGCACAACAAAACAGGCACAATTGTTTTTAAAAAGCGGTAAAAAGAGTTAAGCAACAGAGAGGTAGACAGGATACTTTCTGTGAATTTTGTTAGTGTAATTTAGCTGAATACGTGTTTATGATTGTATTGTAGCATATCCTTTAAGGACAGAGGGACAGCGTTCATTGGCCTGTGCAGAGAAGAGACAGCGTGGGGAGTGTGAGACATTCAGAGGCCTGGGAACTCCCACTGGAAGATGTCAGTGGAGACAAGGAACAGAAAAAGGTGATTTGTTTTACTATCCATCTTTAGAATTCACTGCACTACTGTGTTCTCTCATTAATGTACAGTATCTTGTCATTAATTTTGATATAAACTGCACAAAATGTGTCTGTTTTTGTAGGACTGTTGGTATATAACACTATGCTAATTTTACATATGCATTCTTTTACAGTGATATCAGAAAATTACTCCACTTGTTCTCCAGATCTGCGGACATGTCCAGATGGCTACTGTGATGTGATTGAAAGCAAAAATATATCCATATGTCCTCAGGATTGCACCCGTGAGCAAATGTTCAGCTTTTAAGATTGTATACTTTCTGTTCTATCGATTACTTCTGTTATTGCTAGATATACACACTTAGTGCTTTTGTTGTCTTTTTTAGATGAACCAATTATTGGAGGCCATGAGAGAGGCCTGATGCTTGGCATTAAGGCAGGACATGGAACCTGCTATTGTTATTCGGAGAAGTGCTTCTGTGAGCAGGATGATATGAAAGGTGAGTTCATTTTGCATTATTATTCGTGTGTCTGGTGTTGGAAGGTTTGACTGAATTTAGATTTTTAAACCATGTTTTAGCCTGTTGATTCTTTTAAATTCTCACTGTGATTATTCTGGATCTCTTTTTGTCCAAATTGGTGCATAAATTAACATTTAGTGCTTTTTTATCTCTTGTGCAGAGGAGATATGCGATGATATGTGCAAGACTGTCATAGCCACTGCAGTCCTTCTGTCCTTCATCGTCTCCATCCTCCTTTCCTCCTACTTCCTCCATCGTTATCACAAGAACACTCCCAAACCACCCATCGCTTCAGCTGAGATGACTTTCCGCAGGCCTGCTCAGTCCTATCCGATCAGCTACTCTGCCAACAACGTTAGACGAGGCTCTCTGGATTCCATGGAAAACCAGGTGGCCATCGACACCTTCAAGATACCTGTAAGAGCTTTATATGATTCTTCCATGTTTTTTTTTGTTGTTGAAATGAATTTATGATTGTCAGTCTATTGTTGGAAAAGATTAGCAAAGTGTTCAGCAAACAAAATCACTTTATTGACAGGAGGATCCAAAGTGGGAATTCCCACGAAAGAACCTAGTCCTGGGTAAAACTCTCGGAGAGGGAGAGTTTGGGAAGGTCGTAAAAGCAACAGCATTCCGGCTTAAAGGAAAGGCAGGATACACTACAGTAGCTGTTAAAATGTTGAAAGGTAAGACAAAGAACCAAGCATGTCTTAAGTCCAAATTCTACTAAAATGAGTTAGTACTAGTAGTAGTATTCATCAGCTAAATGCACCGAAGACGGCCAGGGCCTCAAAATCTGACTGTGAAAAAGATAAAAATACCAGTGGCCACAAACTACAGCTATTAGCACCCTTAAAGAACAAAAAAGTGTGCATCACTTATAATATATAATACATAATTGCATTAGCTAAGCCACACATCTACCTTCATACAGTGACTTTAGACCACTATATTGTTGTGTCTACTAGCAGCAATCTAGACAAATTTAGGCTACTGTATATTGTGCATACTAGTAGCAACAGTTGCTAGGAAGTTTTTTTTAATTGAAACCAGTAGCCAGTAGGATATTTTAAGGATAAGCTGGTAAGATAGCTATTACATTACAGAAGAAGCAGCTTCACACTTCCAAACTGTGAACTATAAACTACAGTGAGAATTATTCATTCATTCATTCATTCATTGTCTACCGCTTATCCGAACTATTCTCGGGTCATGGGGAGCCTGTGCCTATCTCGGGCGTCATTGGGCATCAAGGCAGGATACACCCTGGACGGAGTGCCAACCCATCGCAGGGCACACACACACACTCTCATTCACTCACGCAATCATACAGTACGGACAATTTAGAGATGCCAATCAACCTACCACGCATGTCTTTGGACTGGGGGAGGAAACCGAAGTACCCAGAGGAAACCCCCGAGGCACGGGGAGAACATGCAAACTCCACACATACACGGCAGAGGCGGGAATCAAACCCCGAAACCTGGAGGTGTGAGGCAAATGTGCTAACCACTAAGCCACCGTACCCCCCACAGTGAGAATTAGCTATGATAAATGTGGGTACAGTTTTATTTAACCTATATGTAATTAGCCTCTCTATAGTAAATGACAAAAAAAATGTAACTGAATGAATGTATTATTTTTTTGTTATTATAACATGTTGTGTATCTCTTTGTTTGATACAGAAAACGCCTCTCACAGTGAACTGCGTGACCTTTTGTCAGAATTCACTTTGCTAAAGCAGGTCAACCATCCACACGTAATAAAAATGTACGGAGCTTGTAGCCAGGATGGTAAGGGATATATATTTTTCAGCAGTTCTTACTCCATAAATAGCAGTTTCCTCAAAGATTTAATCCGTTAAAGTTTTTGCGCTTTCATTATCTGTCCATTGTCTTTCCAGGTCCGCTGTATCTGATCGTTGAATATGCCAAGTATGGATCACTGCGAAATTTCCTCAGAGAGAGTCGGAAAGTGGGCCCCAGCTATATGGGCAGCGATGCCAACCGAAACTCCAGCTATCTTGAGAATCCAGATGAAAGAGCTCTGACTATGGGAGACCTCATCTCATTCGCCTGGCAGATCTCTCGAGGAATGCAGTACCTGGCTGAAATGAAGGTACACCTGCATTGAGGCTTGAATATTTAAATTTGTCGTGTATATACTGTTGCAGGTAGTGTTTGTGTCTCACAGCTCCTGGAACTGTGGTTTGAACCATAGCTACAGATACTCTCTTATGTATGTTCCTTTTGGCCATTTAGTTATAAAAACATGGCCTGTAGTGTAGATTGACTACTCTAAAATTGTCCCAGATTGTGAGGGTGTGTGTATCATGCACTCGCAGCTCCATCTTGTGTTTTCCATGAAGGCTTCAGTGACCCTGAATTGGATAAGAAGATGCAGACAATGAATGAAAGGTTGCGTTTTATGCTGTGGTTTTGAAAACTGAGTATTTATGAAATATTCATGGTTCAATTCAATTAAAATTTTATTTGGTACATACAAAAACCATACACAGGACGACACACAGTAGTGAAATGCATTTCGTGTCATAAAAATAGAATCAATAAGAATAAATGATAATAAAACGAAGAATAAGAATAAAAATTTACAAAAAAATACTAAGAATAGAATTTTATTAGAAGTAACTACACAAGTGGGAAAGGAAAGAAAGTATATGGAAAATATATAATGTATATATTATATATATACATATATATGTATATATGCAGTAGCATTCAGTTAATGTCATATTTTTCTTATTTGTAGCTTGTTCATAGAGACCTTGCAGCACGAAATGTACTCGTAGCAGAGGGCAGGAAGATGAAGATATCAGACTTTGGCTTGTCTCGGGATGTCTATGAGGAAGATTCTTACGTGAAGAGAAGCAAGGTAGTTTGCTGAACATGTCTTGATTTCAAATAAATTCCTTTTCATGTACACAGAAATGTTATAAGCAAAGCACATAGTTTTGACTGCTTTTTCATTATAAACTCAATACATAATCTACATAGACACACTAAGAACATATTACTAAGGGTAAAATTCACTAATATTTGTGCCACATATTGTATTCCCACTTTTCAGGGTCGTATTCCTGTCAAATGGATGGCTATTGAGTCCTTGTTTGACCATATATATACTACACAAAGTGATGTGTAAGTACATATACTGTATACAAAAAAAATAATGCCAAGTGGCTTGCTGTGTGTTGACTATGTTCTAAAGGTTCTGTCTTTTGTTTCAAGTTGGTCTTTCGGTGTGCTGTTATGGGAAATTGTAACACTGGGTGGAAACCCGTATCCAGGCATTGCACCTGAGCGGCTCTTTAATCTTCTCAAGACTGGCTACAGGATGGAAAAACCTGAGAACTGCACTGAAGAAATGTGTGTATCTTTGCACAGCATGATTCATTTATTTCGTTATATAAGTTTCTGTATGATATGTACAGTATAGCATGCATGTTATAACATATAAAACCATGATGATTGTCCTCTGCACTAATAAATAAGCACTGATGAACACAAAAATGGTTATGAGAGAGTATGATATGTGGCTGATGAATTGTCTTTCATGAGACAGGTATAGCCTGATGCTTCGCTGCTGGAAGCAAGAATCAGACAAGAGACCAACCTTCAGTGAGATCAGCAAAGAGCTGGAGAAGATGATGGTGAAAAGCAGAGTAAGCATGACCAGAAAAGACTATAGACACACAGACATACGCATGCAAAAAAGAAAGCAGACCTGGGCCTCAATTTTACCAGCCCAAGGCACTTGTACTTCCTTACTGCTGACACAAGTCATGTAAGAAGTTCAGGAGAGGGTGAGCAAATGGCCTTAGGAAATACGTTCCACCTTGCTTGCATTTCACTACAAGATTTATTAGACTGTCAAATTTGTTGCTCATTCAGCTATAAAAGTTTAAATAGTTCATATTTAAAGTGCTTAGTATTGATTAGCATGTGCTAAACCCAAGGGCCTTGACTGGTTTATGGTTTATTATAATGGTAAGATTGCTCAAGGTAAGTGTCTTACTCCTGTCTTTTACAGTGATAGGACAATATACTGGTAGGTATTTTTGCTCTTAAGTAAAGCAAAGTATTAAAAATTAACAAGTAATGCTGCTAATATTATTCATGCTTTCCAAAGCTCACCTTTATCAATAATTGAACTATTCAGCACCATCTTGCAGTTCTTTCCAGTCTTATTTCTCTTTTTCTCTGTTAAAAGGACTATCTGGATCTGGCAGCTTCCACACCTGCAGACGCCCTGCTATATGACGACACTCTGTCCGAAGAGGACACTCCTCTAGTGGACTGTAATAACGCCCCTCTCCCTCGAACCCTCCCTTCCACTTGGATTGAAAACAAGCTCTATGGTAGAATTTCCCATGCATTCACTCGATTCTAAAACAACAAATAAAATCTGTTTGTCTTTGAATGGCTACCATAGGGAGGATGTGCTGTGATTGTACTAATGGCATGAGATGTCTGAATCTACCTGAGATTTTAAAATGAGTTAGTATGTGGTGTAAATGATCAGATTTCTGATTTTGGACCTGCTTCCGATGTACGTGAACACATTCACAACTTCATATTAGCTCATATTTAAAGACTTCTTGAAATTTAGGTACATTTTTGTATAATTTCATATGTTTGAGATGCTTATTTTGTATGAGCTGAATCATTTTCACTTTTGTGATTTATAGTTTTATTTGGATTTACATTTGAAACAGGTCCCATCTAAATACATGTTTGGTACGAATCACATACTGACATTCTCTGTAATATCCTTTACATATTACAGAAGTTCAGTGTTTATAGTAGGTTCAAAATGCTGAATAGAGAAGCAGTAAGGCTTTTTAATTAAACTCTTCCATTATGATTGAACAAGCAAGGCTTTAGACATTTGTCATTTAGTGTATTTAGCAATAAACATACTTTCTATGCAGCCATCCTAATGCCCCGATAATCAGAAAACATGAAAAAAGTTGCATACTAGCAAAAGCTGCACTGCTTTATGTTCTTTTTTATAAAGTAATATCAATAAAGATGACATAAGGACAACATCACAGTAGGTTACTGCATGAATATAGAAACACTCATTGTAAATGTTTGGAGCTGAGACATCTCTCATGCACACTTACACTTAAACTTTAATATTTGTGTTGAAAATAAACAACATAACAGAGTTTTGTTTGAGAGCCTTACTGTCTGCCCTCTAATTTTTTTTTTCCTTCAGTGCAGAAACAGTGATATGTTTTCGTTTTTAGGCATGTCATACCCGAACTGGCCTGAGAAGAGCCCGGTACTGCTCAACAGACATGATGCAACTAATCCAGAATTTACAAGATATGCCAATGATAGTGTTTATGCAAACTGGATGGCTTTGCCTTCTCCTGCAAAAATTATGGACAAGCTTGATAGTTAAAATAAGATAAAAAAACAATGGTGAAAGATGTGTAAATGTATATTAAACTGTATATAAGTTATATGATGCTAAAGTTGGTTCCCTTTTATTTCTGTTGCTTTAGTATTCTGTATAAAGAGGCATCTGACTGCAAATTGGCTGGAATTAATCACACTGTTATACACAGTGTTTAGATATCTTCACCTTGAGGTCCTCTTGCCAATGTTATATCACTGCATGACTGTGTACACAGTTTAATGTGCATATTCAGTGTCTTTCAAGTGCCTGTGTCGCTTCTCATATAGCCTCAAGTTAGAAATATCACAGATGAAAATCTCAGCCCAGAAATGAAAAGGGAACTTCTTTTCCATCACCTGCTGTAGATTTTTTTTTTGCTAAATAATTGTACAAAGAATGAATACAAAGCCCATATGGAGAAGTACAAATGTTTCTTGTGCCCATTTGCCAAAAGAAGAATACCACAGGAATTTGTCACCAAAATTATCAGATATACTTGTGATACCTTTGGAAGTTAAACAGTGTGAATATTTTGATTTAGTGTCTCATGGCCAGTTTTTTTTTAGTTCTTTCTTGTGAAGACATTCTTTGTGCAACCATTCTAATGCAAACGAGTGTGATTCCTTGTTATATTATCATAACATTATTAATTTGAAAACAATAAAACTAGTAGAAGTCTATTGGCTCTTTGCTTGTTTTATACAATAGCAATAATTTTGTATAGTAGGCTACATGCTGTATAAGTTGCTTTCGGCTGCTCAGGGTCGCCACAGCAGACCGACTGGTCCGCACAACAACTTGGCACAGGTTTTACGCCGGATGCCCTTCCTGCCGCAACCCTCCCATTTTTTCCGGGCTTGGGACCGGCACTGCATCCAGTGGCTGGGGTTGAGGCATTGGCTGGAATCAAACCCAGGCCTTTCAGCATGATAGGCGAGAAACCTACCACTGAGCCACCAATGCCTAGGCTACATGCTGTATAAAATCATAGGAAATGCCTCTTTATAACACTCTGTATAGGAAGTTGATGCGTCACATCCACCGTGCTACCCTGCAGCCATATTCCCTTCATGCCAGATAACACATATACTATTAAATTAGAAATATGTTTCAGTTCAGAAACACCAGATGCTGTCTCTTGAGTGGATGATAACATGCATACATAATAAACTGAATTACAAAGCATGTGTGACCCAGCTGCCACGACATGAAAAATCAAACAGCGTGTTTTTGTTTTTTATTATAGACAGTAATTTTAAAGGAAAGTAAACTGAAGCTAGTCATTTTAGAACTTTTAACAAAAACACATTTTTAACACAAAAGAAAACTCTCTCTCCCCACACACACACACACACACACTCAGGAGAGTAAATAATCAGGACATTTAATACATAGAACAGTGCACACTAACTAGACAAGAGAATTCTTTGAGTTTCTGCAGATGTGACTTATTTTCTGCTGCTGTGGATGCTCACACATGGATACCATATGAATCTGCACCTCCCATAAACAGTTAATAATGAGTTAATAAATAATTAGTAATGAATGTGAAACGCCAGTGAGTAATCTCACCCGGATAATGTAGATTTGTGTCTAGGAACTGTTGTTGTGATCACAAATATATTGCCTCAGCATCATTTCTACACACTTGGTACATTTGATTTTATATTATACAATTCTGATTTATATTCCCAATATCCAGTGTCACCCTGAAGAGGATGGACTTCCTGGAACCTGGTTACTCTTAAGATTTCTTCCTTATGTTGTCTCACGGAGCAGGCACTACTCATCAGTGATCTAAGTCTAAATCGAATTTTCTAAAGCTGCTTTATGACAAAATCTATTGTTAATTGAATTAAACAAGCTTAATTTAATTGAGGGGGGCAGAGTTGCTTAGTTAGCACATATTCCTCGTACCTCTGGGGTCGAGGGTTCGATTCCTGCATCTGCCCTGCATGTGTAGAGTATATATGTTCTCCTAGTGTTTCAGTGGTTTCCTCCAAGTACTCCGGTTGTTGCTTGGTTAAACAGTTAAAATAAATGAAATATTTTGTATTGTAGTGTTGCTTTAACTTTTCTCTAAGTATTTTGTGGAAACAGAATATGGTAATTGTGTTAACTAAACAGCATTTAGTTTAACTCAAATATGATGTTAACTGAAATGTAACAAATCTTTTTTACAAGATTGAAACAGAATGATGGCGTCATATATAGATGTTCTACTATAATGATGGATTATCTGAATTTGTCAGTACTATTCCATGGAGGTGAATCCACTATTACATGTAAAATGGTGTCATCTCACTGATTTCTGGTCGTCTACAATTAGAATTTCAGTCTATAAATCAGACTTTTCTACAAACTCAGTCTCTCAACAAATCTTTAAACATTTTTAATTTTATGTAGTCATTTTCTACATTTCCAACACTCTTTAAAGAAGATTTTTCTATATGTTTATTAGTGAGAAGGTCATTTTCTGTGTTTGGGTTGCTTTTTAAAGGAAGGTTATATAAATATACTGATGAACAGAAATGATCAGAATGAGGCTTCAGTAGATGAAAATGAAATATTTTATTGAACTAAACAATGTTTAACATGAACTCTATAAGCACTTACACTAAAAGATAAAAGACTATTTAGAGACTCGGAACTATTTACAGATGAGCTACATAGAGGGACGAGGGGGTGAAAATTCTGTATTTAAAGTCCTTAATTTTGTCCTGCAGACCTGTTAAAGAAAAGAAAGAGACAGGTTTATGTACAGAGTTTATTAAAATATAACAAAATGTATTTATACTTACCTGTGGAGAGCTTGAGCAATGTGGGGAAAATGTGGGGGGAAATTGAACGTCTTGTGAGAGAAGCATTACTTGCAATCAACGTCCACTTTAATAGGAACAGCAGTATACCTGCTCATTTATGCAATTATCTAAATCAGCCAATCATGTAGCAGCAGCACATTGCATACAGTCATGCAGATACAGATCAAGTGCTGATTTCCTAGGATTTTCACACACACACTACAATCTCTAGAGTTTACACAGAATGGTTCGGGAGAAAAAGAAAAGAAGAAAAAAAAAAAACATCCTTGAGCTTAGAGTCTGCAGGCTGAAACATCTTGCTCATGAGAGAGATCAGAGGAGAATGACCAGACTGGTTTAAGTTGAATGGAAGTCTAGAGAAATTCAAAACTGTGGTCAACAGAAAAGCATCTGAGAATGCACAACACATCAAACCTTGAAGATCAACAGCAGAAGATCACATCAGGTTCCACTTCTGCCTGCCAAGAATAGGAATCTTTCTAGGAGCCTGTGCCCATGATAGCCTCAAATTCTGTTCTTGGCTGAGAGGAGTGGAACCTGATGTGGTCTACTGCTGTTGTAGCTCATCCACCTCAAGGTTCGATGTTTTGTGCATGCAGAGATGAGTTTCTGCTCACCATGGTTGTAAAGGTTCATCAGTCATTATTATATACTTTCTGGCAGCTCGAACCAATCTGGCCATTTTCCTTTGACCTCTCTTATCAACAAAGCGTTTCCACACACAGAACTGTCCATCACTTAGTGTGTATTGTTTTATGCACCGTTCAGTGTAAACTATACGGATTGTTGTGTGTGAAAATCCCAGGAGACCAGCTGTATCTGACATACTACAACGAACACATCTAACAACAACCATATCACAATCAAAGTCACAGAAATCACAATTTTCCTCATTTTGATGTTTGATCTAATCAATAACTTGACCTGTATCTGCATGATATTAAGTATTGCGCTGCTGCCACATGATTGGCTGATTGAAGGAATACATAAATGAGCAGGTGTACAGGTGTTCGGTACTGTGAGCATATAAAAAATTAAATGAATGTTGTGGCATTTACAAGTAAATTAAACAATTGTAATTATTACTAAATTGGTGTGTGTGTGTTTGTGTGTGTGGTTAGAGTGAGAAGTGACAGGGAATGGGGAAGTGTAAAGGGAAGGGAAACACATAGCTCAAAGCTTCTCCAAATTGTCCATCATCAGCTGGACATGCTGCATAATAAGGCGACGAACTGCGGGGGCTAAGGCTGCTGGGTCGTAGTACAGCTCCAGGGGCTGCGAAAACAGAACTTCAAAAAGATCTGTCAGCTGATCCTATTGACAAATGAATCAGACACAAATCCAAAAAATTGTCACTGGCATCAAAATACAACGCTGAGAATCTGTGTGTCGTGGCATCAGAAGATATTCGACACTCACGATAAGCTCTGTGATATACAGCCCCGCCGCAGGTTCCCACACGTCTACGTCCCACATGCTGATGAGTGCCATCAGTCGCTCCAAAAATCCTCCCTCAAACTTTCAGAAAAGAAAGACAACAAGCTCCATTAATGCCACATCTTATCAGGGTGAACAATATGGGAAAACATTCAACATTCAAGCATCACTTATAAATCTCCTGATGAGACACTTACTGTCTCGGGTGCTGAGCCGCTGATAAAGACCCGGAAGACGAGCAGCTCATAAAACACATCCACAAAGTTGTAATGGTGGAGCTGCACAAAAGAGATACAATTTTAAAAAGAAATTTACCTTACGTACATGTTTACATATTGTAGTCCTGATTTTATACGTAATTAAAATCTTCTACATTTAAATGAGTGTCAATTTGCAGAGGCATCTGCAAGCTT
>JAUCMX010000002.1:19573794-19593794 GCA_033459395.1 Hemibagrus guttatus
ATTAAGGACTTTAAATCCAGAATTTTCACCCCCTCGTCCCTCTATGTAGCTCATCTGTAAATAGTTCCGAGTCTCTAAATAGTCTTTTATCTTTTAGTGTAAGTGCTTATAGAGTTCATGTTAAACATTGTTTAGTTCAATAAAATATTTCATTTTCATCTACTGAAGCCTCATTCTGATCATTTCTGTTCATCAGTATATTTATATAACCTTCCTTTAAAAAGCAACCCAAACACAGAAAATGACCTTCTCACTAATAAACATATAGAAAAATCTTCTTTAAAGAGTGTTGGAAACGTAGAAAATGACTAAATAAAATTAAAAATGTTTAAAGATTCGTCGAGAGACCGAGTTTGTAGAAAAGTCTGATTTATAGACTGAAATTCTAATTGTAGACGACCAGAAATCAGTGAGATGACACCATTTTACATGTAATAGTGGATTCACCTCCATGGAATAGTACTGACGAATTTAGATAATCCATCATTATAGTAGAACATCTATATATGACACCATCATTCTGTTTCAATCTTGTAAAAAAGATTTGTTACATTTCAGTTAACGTCATATGACTTAAACTAAATGCTGATTAGTTAACACCATTTTTTTTAATTTTCCACAAATTGCAAATCACAATAGATAAAAATATCAAGAACATCCATTCATTCATTTCTTGAAGCTTAAGAAAAGAAAGAACAAGCGAAGCAGAGAGAAAAAAAAAACAGCTCAAACGTCTAAATTTCAACATACTGGCAGAAGTTCTCATTGTACAGAAGTACAGAAGTTTTCATCCATGAAATACAAACAGCATAAATTTGGCAATCCCAGGATCCAAATAATTTAGAAATGTTCCCATACTTTGCAGAAAAGGTCAGAATGTTTATATTATAATTATACATGTGTACATGAATTATACATGTTAGGTATTCCAATGGTCATAATAGCTCCATTAACACTTTATTATAGCCCTTCACAGAGGGGGCTTTATCAGAGGTCCACTGTTTCCGTGCTGACAACATCATGACATTAAAGAGCCTTCTGTTAGCCATGGAAGTAACCTTGCTGTCTAGCAATCCTAGTAACAATGACTACTACTCCTTCTTCTTTCAGCTTTTCCCTTCAGGGGTCGCCACAGCGAATCATCTCTCTCCACCTATCCCTATCTTCTGCATCCTCAACACTTGCACCCATTAGCTTCATATCCTCATTAATTCCATCCATATACCTCCTCTTTGGCCTTCCTCTTTGCCTCCTGCCTGGCAGCTCCATGTCCAACATTCTTCTACCAATATACTCACTCTCCCTCCTCTGATGATGTCCAAACCATCTTAATCTGGCCTCCCTAACTTTGTCCCATAAATGTCCAACATGAGCTGTTCCTCTAGTGTACTCGTTCCTAATCCTGTCCAACCTTGTCACTCCCAAAGAGAACCTCAACATCTTCAGCTCTGCTACCTCTAGCTCTGACTCCTGTCTCTTCCTCAGTGACGCCGTCTCTAAACCATACAGCATGGCCGGTCTCACCACTGTCCTGTACACCTTCCCCTTGATTCTCGCTGATATTTTTCTATCACACAGAACTCCCGACACCTTTCTCCACTCATTCCAACCTGCCTGCACTCGCTTCTTTACCTCTTTCCCACACTCTCCATTACTCTGGACTGTTGACCCCAAGCACTTAAACTCCTGTACCTTCTTCACCTCTTCACCCTGTAACCTTACTGCTCCACTTCCCTCCCTTTCATTCACACACATGTACTCAGTCTTACTACGACTGACTTTCATTCCTCCTCTCTCCAGCGCAAACCTCCACCTCTCCAGGTTTTCCTCCACCTGCTCCCTGCTCTCACTACAGATCACAATGTCATCTGCAAACATCATTGTGCAAGGAGACTCCTGTCTGACCTCCTCTGACAACTGGTCCATCACCATAGCAAACAGGAAGGGGCTCAGAGCCGATCCCTGATGCAGTCCCACCTCCACTTTGAACTCCTCTGTCTGACCTACAGCACACTTCACCACTGTCCTGCACCACTCTGACATACTTCTCTGCTACTCCTGATTTCCTCATACAGTACCACAGCTGTTCTCTTGGCATCCTGTCATACGTTTTCTCCAAGTCTACACACACACAGTGCAACTCCCTCTGACCATCCCTATACTTCTCCATCAAAATTCTCAGAGCAAAAATTGCATCGGTTGTGCTCTTTCTGGGCATGAAGCCATACTGCTGCTCACAAATTTCCACTACCTTCCTTAACCTCGCTTCCACTACTCTTTCCCATAGCTTCATTGTATGGCTCATAAACTTTATCCCTCTATAGTTGCTACAATGCTGCACGTCACCCTTATTCTTAAAGATCAAGACTCATACACTTCTCCATTCCTCAGGCATCTTCTCACTCTCTAAAACCCTATTAAACAAACTAGTTAAAAATTCTACTGCTGCCTCTCCCAGACACTTCCAGACCTCCACCGGGATGTCGTCAGGACCAACTGCCTTTCCACTTTTCATCCTCTTCAAAGCCTTCCTGACTTCATCCTTTCTAATCTTATCTACTTTCTGTTCCACAGAGTTCACCCCTTCTACTCTTTTTTACCTCTCATTTTCCTCATTCATCAGCTCCTCAAAGTACTCCTTACATCTCCTCTGTACACTCTCCTCACTTCTGAGCACCCTTCCATCTCTATCCTTAATAACTTCAACTTGCTGCACATCCTTCCCATCTCGATCCCTCTGCCTAGCTAACCTGTACAAGTCCTTCTCTCCTTCTCTAGTGTCTAACCTAGTGTACAGTCATATCCCTTCTGCTTGGCCTTAGACACCTCCCTCTTCACTCTGCACTGTAACTCCTTGTATTCCTGTCTATTCTGTTCAGTCCAGTCCATGTCCCACTTCTTCTTGGCTAAACTCTTCCTCTGGATACTATCCTGAACTTCCTCATTCCACCAACAAGTCTCCTTATCTTCTTTCCTCCTTCCAGATGACACACCCAGCACCTTTCTCCCTGTCTCCCTGATCACTTCTGCTGTAGTTTCCCAGTCATCTGGCAGCACTACCTGACCACCCAGAGCCTGCCTCAACCTCTGTCTAAATTCCTCACAACATTCCTCCTTTTTCAGCTTCCACCACTTGGTTTTCTTCTCTATCTCTATCTTTGACCTCTTCTTCTTACAGACCATCAAAGTCATCCTACACACCACCGTCCTATGCTGTCTGGCTACACTCTCTCCCACTACCACTTTACAGTCACTAATCTCTTTCAGATTGCCTCTTCTACATAGGATGTAGTCTACCTGTGTTCTCCTACCTCCACTCTTGTAAGTCACTCTATGCTCCTCCCTCTTCTGAAAATAAGTGTTAACCACAGCCATGGCCATCCTCTTAGTAAAGTCCACTACCATCTGTCCTTCAAGGTTCCTTTCCTTAACACCAAACATGCCCATCACCTCCTCATCACCTCTGTTCCCCTCACCAACATGTCCATTAAAATCTGCTCCTATCACCACTCTCTCACCCGTGGGAATGCTCTCTATCACCTCATCTAATTCACTCCAGAATCTCTCTTTCTCCTCTAACTCACAACCTACCTGTGGGGCATAACCACTAACAACATTCAACATCACCCCTTCAATCTCTAACTTCAGACTCATCACCCTGTCTGACACTCTCTTCACCTCCAGAACATTCCTCACAAACTCCTCCTTCAGGACCACACCTACCCCATTTCTCTTACTATCCACACCATAATAAAACAGCTTGAATCCTGCTCCTATACTACGAGCCTTGCTATCCTTCCACCTGGTCTCCTGTACACACAGTATATCCACCTTCCTTCTCTCCATCATATCAGCCAGCTCTCTACCTTTCCTTGTCATAGTACCAACATTCAGAGTTCCTATTCTCAGTCCTACACTCTTACCTTTCCTCTTCTCTCTCTGTCTGTCCACTCTCCTCCACTCTCCTCCTCTACTTCTTCCACCAACAGTAGCCCGATGGCGGTCATTGTTAACCCGGGCTTGGACTGATCTGGTATGAAATTCAGAGTACTGACAATTCGCATAATTAAATTTGGCAATGTTTTACGCCAGATGCCCTTCCTGACGCAACCCTCTATTTATGTGGGCTTGGGACCTGCACAGAAGTCACTGGACTGTGACCCCCATGGCTAGATTAATCCTAGTAACAATGACAAAGGGTTTAAATCTAGATCCAATCTCAAAATCTTTTGCATTTCACGAAGTATGTTACACCAGTAGTCCTGTATCAAACAGCATGACCATAAACAATGAGTCAGAGTCCAAGTACTCCAGTTCCCTCCCCCAGTCCAAAGACATGCATTGTAGCCTGATTGGCATCTCTAAATTCTGCATAGTTTATGAATGGGTTTGTGAATATGAATGTCTCAGTAGCAAGTGATACAATATAAAACATAGTAGTAATCAGAAGTTTGTGAGTTCAAATCCCAGGTCCACTCAGCTGCCACTGCTGGGCCCTTGAGCAAGGCCCTTATGCCTCAGTGGCTCAGTTGTATAAAATGAGATGAAATGTAAGTTGCTCTGGATAAGGGCGTCTGCTAAAATGCCAGAAATGTAAATATAAATAATCAGTGAAACAGCAAGTGTCTCTCTGTGGGGATTATACAGCATTTTAAAATAATGCTCAAATATAGCATAGACTTACAATTAGTAAAAACAAATATATTATGTTACTTCTAAAAATGAACTTTTCCAATTAACATTCCAACTTTGGTATTTAACAGTAGCTGTACTTTTATTGTGAAGTGCTGCGGAATTTTAAAAGAAAGAAAGAAAAAAAAACACACCCACAACAACAACCGGAAACCGTTCCTAAGTCTGCGCTTCCGTGTTTTCTGCCCCGTGGCGTTTAGTTCTCACGTTTGTTTTGCAGAGCCGATTCTTGCCATATAATATGTGTGTGTCCCGGTGAGTAAATGCAACCTCTTCTGTTTTATCTTCCGCAAACAAAAGAAGTTCAGCTTGAACATTTCCAGCTCACGGAACATACGCATGCATCCCTCCATCCTTACATCTTTTCTTTACTTGGCGTTTTCGCTAACAGGAGACAACTCGGCTGTTATACTGTTACATTATATTTTTATGAATGATAATAAGGCTTAAAAATGTGTTTCGATGCGTATGGCTTTGATTGGCGTGTAGAGTCTGGAGAAGGAAGTTGCTGACGTAGGAATTACTGTGCAGCGTTACTTCTGTCTGTAATTAGTTAATCATTCTCTAAATCATCTTTATCAGAGCAATTTGCTATCGCTTAGCTAAAAGATACACTCCTAATGTTGCTCACGATTTGTGTTTTGAGTTAATTTAACATTTTAAATACACGTTATTTCCTCTCTAACATCATACTGTGCCTCAGCTGCACGTTTAACCCTTTGTGTTTTGGATAGTGTTTAAGGGTTATGTTGACTCCGGCGGGCAGAGATAGATAATACTACTTAAAATGTGAAATCTTGTATACATTATGTTTTGTGAAAAAGTAAAGTTAAAAAAACAACAACAACTTCTTATGCCTCTTTCCTGCGTTTATTATTAGCATTGTGTAATTAGACACAAAGGGGATGTAAGGTGGAGTTGAATTCAACTCAATTTTATTTGTGGAGCGCTTTTAACAATGGACATTGTCTCAAAGCAGCATTACAGAACATAAGTAACATAGTATAAAAGTCCTCGATTAATGTTAGACAAAATCATCCCTAGTGAGCAAGCCTGAGGTGACTGTGGCAAGGAAAAACTCCCTTAGGTGGTATGAGAGAAATCTTGAGAGGAACCAGACTCAAAAGGGAACCCATCCTCATTTGTGTGACACCAAAGAGTGTGATTATAAATTATTATAAACACCGGAGAGTGTGATTTATAAATTATTATAAACACCGGAGAGTGTGATTATAAATTATTATAAACACCGGAGAGTGTGATTATAAATTATTATAAACACCGGAGAGTGTGATTATAAATTATTATAAACACCGGAGAGTGTGATTATAAATTATTATAAACACCGGAGAGTGTGATTATAAATGATTATAAACACCGGAGAGTGTGATTATAAATGATTATAAACACCGGAGAGTGTGATTATAAATGATTATAAACACCGGAGAGTGTGATTTATAAATTATTATAAACACCGGAGAGTGTGATTTATAAATTATTATAAACACCGGAGAGTGTGATTTATAAATTATTATAAACACCGGAGAGTGTGATTTATAAATTATTATAAACACCGGAGAGTGTGATTATAAATTATTATAAACACCGGAGAGTGTGATTATGAACAATGTCCTTTCTACTGTCATATACAGTCAGTTGGAGTTGTGTGATGCTGGTACAGCATATGTAGAATGTTATTGTGTATTGTGTGTTATAGTGAAGCAGAATCCAGCTGGAGCTGGTCCATCTTTGAATGCCTCAGGATCCTCGCAGGGTTGGCCTCTTCTCACTGAAGGTCTACTTGAGCTGGGACAATCTCTAGATGCCTCGGGATGGGTAGAAAAAGGGAAACGAGTGGAAGGGAATTAGCATAGCTGCTGTTCATTATATTAGCAAGCGCTAGATGATATGCATTTAATCAGATGTACTGGAGCACAAGGTTATGGGATGTATTATGTGTATTCTGGCTGAAGAGATATGTCTTTAATCTACGTTTAAACTGAGAGTGAATTCACCTTTTTTTTGGTTTATTTGTGAAAAAAAAGCAGTTGTTGTGAACTGAAAAGTAGCCACTTTTCAGAAAATCTGATTTTTTTTTGTGGGATCAAAATGACCTTAACATAAGCTTTTTAAAAAAATATTAGAGGTATGACAGATGCATAAAAAATAAATGTATTCATGTTCAACAGAGAAAATGAGCCAAGCTTCAGGTTGGGGGTGGAAATGGAAAACCCAAACAAAACACAAGGGTTAAAAAAGCTTCTTTTTTTTTTTCTTTTTTTTTTAACAGTTTTGTTCATTCTAATGGGTGAATAAAATATTCATCATATTTTCCAGATGGCACATTCCTGTTGATTTGGATCAAGGTAAATATGAAGAGGCTTTGCCAAGAGTATTTTCACACTTTTTTGAGGAATCTGAGTATGAACACTGAAATGCTTTAGGAATGCAGCATGACTGCAGGAGTGTAACTTCGCTGCACTCTCCACTCACACTTTCTCTTTTACACCAAATGCAAAATGAAGTCGTTCTAAATGTGTCATGGATTAAACCTGTCTGTGCATAAAGTGAGGTTTTGCCAGAGCAGACCTAAAGATGTGTGGCTGATTAGGAGTCCTGTGTGCGTCTCCCCGCTATGCCCAGGCGAGGGTTGCCACTGCAAGGCCGGGTGCGCTGGCTCCTTCTGGGTATATTTTTGCTTCTTGTCTTCCTCTTTTTTGCCTACTTGCTGGAATGTACACCACCTGCAGATGTGAGCCATGGGTTGCCTGGTCTTGGAGGAGAACCTTATGGAAAAGAATATTATCAGGCACTGCTCCAGGAGCAAGAGGAGCGGCACCTCAGCCGAGCAGCCAGCCTCAAGAGGCAGATTGCGCAGCTTAAACAGGAGTTGCAGGAGATGAATGACAAGCTGAAGAGCCTGCAGGAGAGAAAAGAAGGCCCTGGACTACAAGGTTTGGTTGATGGCAAAGATCAGGAACCGAGTGACCTGTTGGAATTCCTGCATTCACAGATTGATAAGGCTGAGGTGAATACAGGAGCAAGACTCCCTAGCGAATACGCTTTAGTGCCCTTTGAAAGTTTCACCACAACAAAGGTTTATCAGCTGGAGATGGGTCTCACTCGGCATCCTGAGGAAAAGCCTGTACGAAAGGACCGGCGAGATGAGCTGGTGGAGGTGATAGAGGCAGGTCTAGATGTGCTGAACAACCCTGATGAAGAGGACGGCCAGGAGGAGGACATCCCCATGCAGAGGCAGATCTTCACAGAAAACCACTTTGTCGAGGGTAAGAGGACTGAACTTTTTGAAGGGTCTAGGGCAATGTTTGTGTCAGCTGAGAATTTCTATGTTTGTTTCAAAAATACTGTAAAGGTTTACTGTACTGGTCCAAACATTGAACTTTTATGTAACCTTTCTGCTTTTTTAGGGCTTTACAGGACTGAGCGAGACAAAGGCACACAGTATGAGCTGTACTTTGCGAAGGAAAATTCACATGAATATCGTCATGTTACTCTTTTCCGTCCATTTGGTCCGTTAATGAAAGTGAGGAGCACATCCTTGGACACAGGCAGCACAATTATTAATATTATAGTGCCTCTGTCAGGCAGAACAGAAGCTTTTATTCAATTTCTGCACAACTTCAGGTAAGCATTGTGGAATAATGTCTGTAGATTAAGTTGCCTGGATAAAATTGTGGGGATTTGTATTTTCAGCAGTTTTTTTGTTCTCTCTTAACTTTGCTTTAAGTACTTATAAATGCTTATGACTACAAAAAAAGGCATTTTTTAATAGAAAGTCAGATAGGATTCAAATGAGAGATACTTCAGTAATAATTGCTTTAATGTGCATCTTTTTCTGTAGGGAGGTGTGTATACATCAGGACAAGCGAGTGTATCTTACAGTTGTCTACTTTGGGGAAGAGGGCTTGCAAGAGGTGACCTCTTCCTTACGAAAAATATCCAGGTTTGTGTTGTACAACATTTCTGTTCTCAGTATACAGGTTAAAACTTGATATAACCAAATAATCCACAGTTTATAATTCATCAAACCATGTCCATTTATTATTAACATTATTTGCATTCATTTGTCATTTACAATTTTCTCAGTGAGGAGAATTTCATGAACTACACTCTTATCCCTGTGGACGAGGAGTTTTCCCGTGGCAGAGGATTGGACATCGGTGCTCATGCATGGAAGAAGGAAACTGATGTGTTAATGTTTTTCTGTGATGTAGATATTTATTTCACATTTGAGTTCCTTGAAACGTGCCGTCTCAATACAGCCCCCGGTATGTAATTTAAGAATAAATGTACTTGTGTCTATCACTTTAGGATAATTGGCTAGTAATAGTATAGAGATGAGCATTTTTAGAGTTTTGTTGTCTTGGGATTTTAAAACCTTGATTCGATTAATATTGCCTTATACTATATTAGACAGCATATTGAGTGTGTGGTTTTATTCTGTTGTAGTTTATCCTCCTCTATACATAAATCCATTTTCTTTCTGCTAAAGGGAAACGAGTCTTCTATCCAGTAGTGTTTAGTTTATACAATCCTGCCATAGTATATGGAAATCTTGAATTGGCTCCACCCATTGAACATCAGTTGGTATGTAGCCAGATCTTTTTTTTCCCCCCATTCCCTTTATCTTTTGGATTGAATAAACTAGTATTTGATATTATAAAGCCTGTTCCATCATTTACAGATTCATAAAAAAGATGCTGGATTCTGGAGAGACTTTGGATTTGGCATGACGTGTCAGTATCGCTCGGACTTCCTCACTATCGGTGAGATGCCATTTAACTTTCCTTATCTGATCTAAGTAAATGTTGTTGTTTTTTTTTAATTGGCATCATTTTCTGATTGTCACTCTAGGAGGATTTGATCTGGAAGTGAAGGGATGGGGAGTGGAGGATGTCCATTTGTACAGGAAGTACCTGAGGAGCGAGCTGATAGTGATGCGCACACCAGTTTCGGGTCTCTTCCACCTGTGGCATGAGAAACTATGTGCAGATGAGTTAACGCCAGAACAATACCGCATGTGCATCCAGTCCAAAGCTATGAACGAAGCTTCTCACTCTCATTTGGGCATGTTGGTGTTCCGCGAGGAGATCGAAAACCACCTCCGCAAACAGGCCTACAAAAGCCAGAGCAGGGCAGAGGATTGAGACAGTTACAGTTAACTTGCTCACAGTAAGCACAGTATTCGTGCATTTCAGCAGGGCAGAATTTAGCAAGCTGAGATTTGTCTAGCTCTCGCTACATTACCACATTTTCTGAAATGATGCAGAAGATATTTTATCAATTAAAAAACAAAGTCCCAAGGATCATCTAAGAACGGATATGGTTGGAAAAAGTGTATGAATGAAGTGTTTAACCCATTTTGTGTGAAGGCTGTGACGATGACCATGTTATTCGTCTTCTGAAGGTCCATTTAACACTTTTGTTCTTGTTTATTTAAAATGACCAATTGAGTTGGTGCTTTTATGTTCAAGCACATTTGTAACCTGAAATTAGTCCTGTTTCTGGTTATCATACACTTATTTTTAATGCTATTGTTTAACATACTGTTACATACATTTTTATTGCTTTTACTATCAAATCATATGTGCAGTGGTAGCAAGCCACAGTTTCTTTTTAAAGGTGATGCAACTGAAAGAGACAATCAGTTGTAAAAGGATATGAACAAAATGCCACGAGGAATGATACAAAAGTGGATTAAACAGTTTTGTATAAGACAGACATGTCCAGTGACAATTCAGCAAATGTCAGATTCAGCTGGTGAAGTAGTGCAACCCTACACTGTGGTCGTCAGTTTATATGAAGTGGGTAAATGCATACTTAAAACTGATTTTGAATATATCTGAACATTTATTCAACTGCTGACCAGTTAACACCCAGTAGCCATTTAGTTTCTGTTGAGGATGTTTTATCATTTACACAGTAGAGGCTACTAATACAAGTCTGGATCTGTAGCATTTAAAACAACAGCACAAAAAACTAAACCTCAGCCCTTTTTTTAAATAAAGAGGGACAGCAATCTTTAAGCTTTTTGTTGATTCCTGTTTGTAATCATTACCACCGTCAAAACTTTTTTTAGTACACCAAAGGTCACAGGTACATGTTGAACAAAATCAGTTTAATGTGTGGATTATGGGTCCTGGTTACAGTGGACAGACTTGCTTTCCTACCTAATGCAGTAAAGTGTTTGTAACTACCATGATTCATGAGGTCTGATGAATCATAAATCAATCTTTCACAGCTCTAGAAAAATGCTGATGTATGATGGAACTTAACACCACTCTATAATTCTCAGTTTCTTAATTTAAGATATATATAGAATAATACTTGTGTATTCTTATTTATACAAGAAAATCAAAAATAGGAAAAAAATGTTTTTTTAAAAAAAGATTAAACTACAGAGACGGTTTCCTCCTAGCAAGTTCAAAACGACTTTTTATGTGCTTTATTTTTTTAGTGATCACATCAGTGCATGGTTTGCTCTGGCCATATGTCCATGGTCTTATAAATCTCTTTTAGGAAGAACAACGCTGTGTCCTCAGATTCCCTAGGAATTAAAAAAAAAAAAAGGAGATACAGTCAGTAAAGAAAGTATACATTTTTTCTTATAGGAGTAGACATTACACTGTATGCCACATACCAGTAACACAGGTGACTTTGGAGAGCAAACAGATATTCATTAAAGCTCTCAATGGGTTTCTCTTGCAGGACATAATCAATGCGACGTCCTCCATTCAGCATGCCCACCTTCACCCGCGTCTCTTCCTCCTTTGCAGGCTCAGGAGTCTCCATCACTAGATTGTCAACTATACACACATTTGAATAATCAACATTCACTAAGACCCATGCAGAGAACATTTTAATTGTACATCAACATGCACGAAGTCTTCAAAACTGAAAATTCTGCACACTTTCTCAAAGCTGACCTTCTTTTTGCATTTCCTCTTCCTCTTTTATTTGACTGGCCACTATAGCCAGCTGTTCATGCAGCTTTGTGGAGGAGGTATGGGCACGAGCAAAATCATGTAGAGTCTGCCATGCAGTCTTTAAAGAACTGATGAAGCCCTGCTTCAAGTCAGAACCCATCCTGGACAGACTCTCCTTTAATTCTGAATACAATAAAAAAAAAAAAAAAAAATTATATATATGCGCAAAATTTGGTATTGTCCATTTTAATGAGATCTAGGCAATAATAAAAATACAAATCATATTGTCATACATACCAAGATGAAGCCTTTTCCTCCCTTTATGATGAGGAATCAAAACCGGTTCCAGTTCTATATCTGGTAAAATCATGGGCTCAATCCTGTATGCCACTGGATCCAACTGAGAACAGAGAACATTTTGTTTTTAGATAACCAGGTATCTGGCACAGACCCAGTTTCCATTAAAAAAAAAAGAATTTTCTGTAACATTAATAAACTAAATAAATCTCATAAGTGACATTGCATGTGCTTGAAAGCTGGGGCTTCAGAATTAAAATATTTGACTGTCTCAAATGTAAGTTGATGGTGTGCCTGGAGCAAAGTTCAAAAACTGAATTCACAAAGGCATTGCATTCAAAATATCTGCTAAATTTTGTGATGACAAAGCAAAATATTTTGGGATGTGTTGTAACATACTGGATGATAAATGTTAAAGAAGCCTTGGCAGGTGGGCAGCTGGTAGGTGTCCTCGAGTTTCTCCACCCCTCGCACTGTCAGAAACATACCAATTGGAGAGCCAAGTGCGAAGAAATTGACCGGGCTGAAGTCCAGAGCATGATACACCACAGACACCTACAAACAAATGTAATTAAACAAATTCTAACAACTGCTAACAAAATAAAAGAAATTTAAAGTGCTCAGATCATATGGAGTTATGGTTACATACTTTACTATAGCCCTGAATACTTTAATACAGTTAGGCAACTTTCTCAGGGAAAGAGGAGTTTTACAAGGTCAGTTTCTTCAGTTCTGTTAGTTCCCGTTCTACTCTCTTTATTTCCTCCTAACTTCACTACTTTTGTTCGTTATTTTTAGAGATGAATAACTACTGTGCTTTTTAAAAAGTGGCAATATGCCACTTGTATAATGTATGTTGGAAAAACACTTCCTGTAGTAACAAGGCAATAAATCTGATTTAATATTTTACAGTAAGCTTTCAACAGGGCTGCCAACATGGATAGTAATAATGTATATGGATGTGCTAGGAACTTTGGACATAACCATATAAATATAGGCCTAGAATTTTACCTGCCCAGTGCCAGTTTCAAAGCAGTTGTAATCCACATGCATGGAGGACATAAGCCTGCCCACTGGAACCTTGGATCTGGCAACAGTTGTGACTGATTCAGTGTGTTGAAGGGTTGAAATTTCTTTAATGTCTTCTTTAGCTACAACTTTGTCTGCTACAGCCTGTTGTGCAGCCTGAAAATTACCAAGAAAACAATTGGGTTTAAAACATTTGCATTAGCTAGAACTCACAAAAGCACCCGCTTTACAGAAAATATTTTTACCTGCTTTACTGCCTTTTCTTTAACAAACTTTGCAATCTTCTTGCGGGGCCCCAAAGGAATACCCATTTCTTTCAAATCATCCACTGTGCACATAAGCTGCAGATAAAGAAAGACAGACAGACAGACAGACAGAAGGAGAGAGAAAATGACAGATAAGAGAATGACAGCATAAGATGGCACAGAAAATGAATAAATGCACAAATAACCAGTGACAGCTTGCAACTTACCAGTGACTCAACATCAATCTTCTCCTGTTCGAATGTGCTGAGGTACTCAGACAGGCCCAGCTCCTCCAGAACAGATGACAGATTAGCGGTCTCCTCTTCTTCCTCCTTTGCTTCCTCTTCTGCGGCCGGGCTAAAGACCTCGTTGGCCTGAGAGACAGGAGGACTCACCTATTACAAAAAAAAGCATTCATTCACACATGTTGAAGCTTAGGGTAAGGTCCCCAATCACTCCAAAAAACATTTATGCATCATGTCTCTAATACAAATCCCTTGTGTAATTTTTAGCCTGGGTAAGACAGTACACACATTCAAGTGGTGTTGGTCCCACCCTGCCTCATCCACACAGCAACCATTAATGGTTATTAACATGCCTGTTTTTTCTTGTATATATATCTAGGGCTTCAATTCTCAGTATATTCCATCTGTCAGGATTTGAATAGTCTAACAGACTTCTGCTTGGCAAAATGAAGAAATGATGTGTACTTATGTGATCACACAACCATTTTACTCAACTATACAACACGGATAATGACAAAAGCTCATTTGTCCTCACACTGTGCCTTTGCTGAAACATGAGCAGTAGATTGTGCTGATTATCTTTGGAAAACTGTTGCATTATGATGATGGCTTTTTCACCCATTTCAAGCTTTTTTTTTTTAATCTGATATGAGTCATATATTAACTATGCCATTCCCTAAATAGTATGTAGTCCAGCGGCATCTAAAAGATGACTGATAAGTCAAACTGCTCAGCCATCTTGATGTGAAGCCAGGTATTCCAAAGGTGCAGAATTGATGCGAACACCAGTTCACAACACATATGATAGTCCTCAGAAAGAGCAAAGGACTCAGACATAATTATTCTCAGGGAATAACACATGCTTATTCAGTTTTTCTACCCATGAACAGTCTAATTACAGTTGTGATATTCAGTGAAACGTTGATGTTTCTCTGAAGCATTCTTTTCAGTTCAGTCTTTTGTACTGAATTCAATTACCTGATCATAAATAATCTGAAATACCTGTTTAACTTCAGGCTGAGCATTTCCATTTGGAGTTGAGGCAGAAGATGGGTTCTTCTGATTAGACAGAAGGTCAAAAAGTATCAAAGAGCCTACAAATAGAACAATTAGAGGTTACAATAAAGCAAAGGTAAACTGAGAATGTTCAGTGGTTCTATATAACTACAGAATAAAGGACTTTTGTTTCACAGAGTAGGTTATTCATGCAGGAGAAAGATTAATATACCTAGACTGTGTCCAGCCACTGACACACCCCCTTTGAAATTTGGGTTTCTCTGCATGAACAGTGCATAAAGTCGGTTAATCTCAAAAGCCACGGTGTCCATGATGGTCTGGCAATAGGTTGGGCTGTTGTAGAATAGAACATCTAAGAGGGTTTCATTGGTAAAGTGTCGCAGACGCACAGTGCTGGGCAGAGTGATCTTCTTTATCCGCCTAAACAAGAAAAACAAATCTCACATTTCAGTGAGTTTGGAAGAACTGCACAAATATTATTTCTTTACAACAGCAGTTTTTTAATCACTAGACACATTTTGCTATATAGGTCCAGGATGTTAAAGGATGAGTAACTAACTGGGATTTATTAATTAAACTGGGAAATGCACAAAACAAAATGTGAATATCTGTACATTATTGCACACTTGTGAGTTGCATCTAAAACAAATGCTTGAACCTGTCCACTCCTGTGGCATCTCCATGCAGGGCTGTGTGCCAGTGCACAGGCAGAAACTCCACACGACTTATAACATGGTCATCCAGAGCCTTTTTAAAATGACTCTGCAGCAGCTTCAGGGATACACTGCGGAAGTCATCCACTATGAGCCGTTGGGAACACACACACAAAATAGTTTTTATGGTTATTCTATGACAAATCCCTTACAATAGCTCCAATAAAGATACTTATCGTCTACTCTGCACATTTCTGACCAGAAACAGAGAAATAAAAGCAAAGTCTCTGTCTGACTTATTAAAGTTTAATACCGTCAGGCAACTTGGCTATAAAAATAAGTTGGCTACACAGCTTTTGGCTCTTACCACACTCCACCATGCTCCTGAATCGTAGATCACAGACTGGGCCAATGCCATGCACCATAAACACCAGATGGTCCACTTGTGGCATTTCACCTAGGAAAGAGATTGCAATGTGGTATGTGCTGCAATGTATTTGGGGAAAGACCACAAAGTTCTTTATAAGTTTAGTTAAAAGATTGAGTAACAGTTTTAAGTAACTTGCTCACAAGCCAGCTGCACCCTAGAGCAGTTTAATACTAAGCACTAGATGCAGACCAACAGTGATATGTACAAAATACTGGCATATCTAGAACCTCTTCCGAGAAATCATCATATCACTGAAAAGCAATACATGAATGCAGACAAAGCAGTGTGTGTCAGACTGCAGCATTGAACATTAAAAACATGTGAGTGACTCAAGGAACCGAGTAAATAAATGGTTCCACTCACCATCAGGAATGTCATCATGGTCATCATCCACTGCCCTCTTCACCACTCTGGGCCGAGTCTGACCATCCTGTGTAGTGCCCCATTCATCAGGCGTGGCAGTTGGCTGAAACTGCACTATCACCTGAAATGTGCACCAGTGGCATTTTCCATACACTTTCAATTTCCTTTAAAAGAAGTTCCTTTTAGCATGAGTGTGGAAGACTAATACGAGCAGCATACCTTTGGATTATGCATCACAATAGTCTCCCCTGAAGGAAATTCCAGACGTCTGTGCCACTGATTAGTGCAAACGGCTTTCTTATATTCTGCCTGTTGAAAGTGACAAATATTTCCATAGTCTCACACACTTCTCTTAATATAGTACAATCTAAAACATATATGAAGAATCGGAATACAGCAACAATAAAAATAAATAAATAAAATTTTTAAAAAAAATACAGTTCTCAAAACCATCACTCTACTGAACTTAACAAGAAAGCATTTCTATCCAGTGATATGAAATACCTCCAGTTTGTCACTGAACTCCTCTGAATAGGGGATAAAGCGGCTGTCGTTGTCTCCTTTGTAGAACCAGGTACAGCGGCGCACCTCAGTTGGCTCCTCCTCCCAGTACACAGCAGTGCGAATGCGGTCATAAAGCTGGACATCATATCGTGCACCATCTGTACTCACTATCACACTCTCCGGGTCTGGCTGGACTGAAATATTAAAGTGTACAAAATAGTTTTATTTTTGTATTATAGTTTTAAGGTACTGAATCAACATTTGATTGAAAAGAATTATTACATTACATGGCAATATGTATTCCTATAATACTGATTAACATGAGAATACAAATAGTCCCAACTACCACTAGCTTAGTTCTAACTCCCTAGCTTAATAATGAACACTATACAATTTTGTGTTTTTTTTCTCTATGATATATGGCATAAGCCCTGTTCGGATGGGATCCAAATTAAAAGGGGAACTGCAATGACTCCATCATTTGCAGCTGATGCTCTGACATTTTTCCATCCAGATCAGCATGTCTGTTTATTTCTACCTCCTCCCCTTATAAAATTATGGACTAAATTACTTTGATGGTCTGATTATTGTAGTCATATCCGGATAGACGCATTTGTGACTTGTGCTTTAAAAAAGGGGTTTTTTTTCGCTATTACTCAGCATAATCAGTCTTCTAGTGCTGCCACTTCACAAAAATGAAAGGCTTTTCACCAGTGTCCTTGGTATGGGTTGTATAAATAGTTTAATTACCATCTGGGCACAAGTTTTATCATGGAGGAGGCATGTGAAATATCATTGTAGATTCCCATCCCATCTGAATAAAGCTACACAGCTCCCCAAGGACATTTACTGGAAAACTTTTTTGTTTATTTATTTGGTGTCATCCAGTGTATAATTAAATGAATCAAAGTAAAAGTAAAGTAAAGGTCATATATTTGTTGTTCAGAAATACAGAGATGGAAGATAAATAAATATAAATGAAACTTTGACACTCACACACACACACACGCACACACACGATAGCGGAAATCCGCCAAGCCGTGAGAACAGCATGTGTGCATAATAAACAATACAACAATGACAAAAATAACTCATTTGAAACATCAGGGATTTTCTGAACTGTATCCAGCATTTCTTAACATGCCTAACAAGCGTGAAAATATGCAGTATTGAGAAAAACAGGCCTGCAGAAAGGAAATAAGCATAATATTGCAACTATGTCCTTCTTACCAGAATTAAAAGTCTCCTCCAAGCGCATGGAATCCAGGAGACTGAAGGGAAGCCAAACTGACCTGGACTCCACTAGTTTGCAGTAGAACCAGTGAGGCTGAACAGGCTCATAGACATTAGAGGGGAACTGCATCATGGGGTTGGCTGGAACCACAGGTCCTGCCATGTTGGATCCTGAAGGTGGGGGAGGAACCTGTGGAGGGGGAGGCTGCAGAGAAACACAGCAGGAAACTGAGGACATGGGTAGAACTTGGAAAATTATGTCTTGGTGAAACAGAAAGGCCTCTCTTAACAGTGTAAACAGATTAACTGAGTCAAATACTGTGATCAAAGATTTACTTCTAGCAGTGGGTAATATGGCAAAATATATATCACTGTACTCTGTAACACTATCAGTATAAATAGTAATATTGTTTTTTTTTGTTTTTTGTTTTTTAAATCTGAAAACTTGACTTCAGTTGAACATCTACAATGTTTTAACCCTGAAATGGAAAGAAAATACAAAAATATATTTTTAAATTCCCATCCAGTTATTAATTCTTACTCTGAGTATCAAACAAGAAATATTTAATTTCATAAAGTTCCAGTCATTCATTCATACAGACTGAATGGTGAAGTCATTTTCATTCACACTGTATTAATCAGTCAGTTTAAGATCTTTAAAAGAGAAACAACACGGCATACCTGGGTGAATGTTGGAGGTGCGGATGGGAATGTGGGAGGTGGTGGGGCGTGAGAGTATGGATTAAGTTGCTGTGCTGTCTGATGAGGAAGTTGCTGCTGGAGCTCAGGAGCCATGATATAAGGACTTGCTTTGCTACTCATGGCTGTGTGTCGATAAGGATTAAAGGGCTGCTGGCTGGCCTGGGGAGGAGGAGCAGCACTAATGTTAGGTGATGGAGTGTATGTGCTGATGGGGTTCTGGTAAACTGCATTGCCATACTGCTGCGCAGAGTTTACATGGGAAATCGGGGGGTTTGGTGGCAGACTTGCAGCAGTGGACACTAGTGAAGAAGCAGCTTTTGGGCCAGCAGTAGAAGCAGGAGGCAGGTATGACTTGGGCCCTATTGAAGCAAACGGATCCCCATTTCCCCCAGAGGCTGTAAAATAGCTTAAAGTTGATGGCTGAGGTGCTGTTGATGAGGTCTGACCAAGAAAGCTGTCTTCTTCACCAACTTCACTGGCATCATCTGGACGAGAACAGAAACACAACACAGCAGAAACACAACACACAGAATCTGATTTAATAATCTGGTTTGAAGGTAAAAATAATGAAAATTTTCTTTTTGGGCTGATCTGTGGATAAAATCAGAACAAAATATATCTTCCAATCACTTCCAAATAAACAAATTAGTTAATGACAGAAACATTCATTCATTTTTAGTAACAGCTTATTCTGGTCAGGGTCACAGTGTATCTGGAGCCAATCTGAGAAACCCCGAGTGCAAGGCAGAGGGACACGCCCTGAATGAAGAAACCAGTCCATCGCAGAACACTAGACGCACTCGCACACACCTAGATGCAAATTAGAGTTGTCTATTCATCTCTCAGCAAGTATTTGGAAGTTGGGAGGAAACCTATACAAACACCACAAGAACAAAACCTGACATCAGGATCAAACCTGGGACCTTAGCCTGTGAGGTGGTAATAATACACACTTCACTGCTTCTTCAAAGGATTTGTGTTTACATTTGCTATGCCCTTATCCAGAGTGACTTACAATTTATCTCATTTTATACAACTGAGCAATTGAGGGTTAAGGGCCTTGCTCAGGGGCCCAGCAGTGGCAGCTTAGTGGGCCTGGGATTCAAACTCACAACCTTCTAATCAGTAGTTTAACACCTTAACCACTAAGATACCACTTCCACTTGCTACTGTGTATGGATTTAATAAATTTAAGTTTTTAATGCTGCATTTTAATTTCTTTACTTTGCAATTTAATCATCATGTACACTAACCTTAAAATTGTTTGTAGAATAAGCAGACTGACATAATTTACACACTGAGACTGTATTTGCTATGCCGATGACACCCAACTTATCTTCTCCTTCCCTCCCTCAGATACCACGGCTTCTGCTCGGATCTCAGCGTGTCTGGTGGACATTTCATCTTGGATGACTGCTCATCAGCTGAAACTCAATCCCAGCAAGACTGAGCTGTTGATCATCTCAGGTGATCCATCCCCAGCCCAAGACCTCACGATATCTCTGAGCAACTCCATGATTTCCCCTTCAGCCACTGCTCGCAACCTTGGGGTAACCATGGACAATCAACTATCCTTTTCCTCCCATGTCACTAATGTGACACGCTCATGTCGGTTTCTTCTGTACAACATCAGAAGGATTCGG
>JAUCMX010000002.1:19598794-19612748 GCA_033459395.1 Hemibagrus guttatus
AGATAGATAGATAGATAGATAGATAGATAGACAGACAGACAGACAGACAGACAGACAGACAGACAGACAGATAGATAGATAGATAGATAGATAGATAGATAGATAGATAGATAGACAAATAAATAAATAGACAGACAGATAGATAGATAGATAGATAGATAGATAGATAGATAGATAGATAGATAGATAGATAGATAGATAGATAGATAGATAGATAGACAGACAAATAAATAAATACACAGACAGACAGACAGACAGACAGACAGACAGATAGACAGATAGATAGATAGATAGATAGATAGATAGATAGATAGATAGATAGATAGATAGATAGATAGATAGATATACATACAGACAGACAGACAGACAGACAGATAGATAGATAGATAGATAGATAGATAGATAGATAGATAGATAGATATACAGACAGACAGACATAGATAGATAGATAGATAGATAGATAGATAGATAGATAGATAGATAGATAGATAGATAGATAGATAGATAGATAGATAGATAGATAGATAGTGTTTTTGATGTGTTATTTGTTTATGTGCCTACTAAACTGTTAGCCCATTTGTCACTTGGGGTAAGTATAGGACTTAGTTTTATCTGTAGTCTGTCAACAGTAAGACATTGTTGAGTTTGCGTCGTCGTAGGTCACGTGACCGCGGTAGTGCAACGTCATTTTCCCGCCACGGTGAATTGCGTACTGTTCTGGGCGGAGGCTGCGGTGCTGTAAAACGTGCTTGGAAGCAGTTTTGTGCGAGCAGCATTGTTAGCACCGTTTGAGCAGTATATCAAATTCTTTAAGCTTTCCAAGACGTATGGCTATGCCTTCTGTTGAGGACTGGCTCAACAACCCGCTGGGTGTTGTCGATGGGATTTTTGGTAAGAGACAGTCCTTAAGTAGCTTTCTGTTCCCCGGTGCCTTTCTCACTCATAACTTTTAGCTAGCTGTGCATCAGTTAGCTGGTTATTTAGCTAACTGACCACACTGACGTTTTGGGTTTTATTTGAGCGTTGTGATCTAAAGTGATGTGTAAATAATGCATTTGTGTGTAATTATGTGTATTTTAATGGCTAAAATAGATTTAGCATGATTAGCTACTTGCGTGCTCTCGTATAGACTAGTAGCATGCTAGTTAGTATAGCTTAGTCCATGATCTGGAACACACAGTATCAAGTCAGTTGTGTAGCAGTTGTTGATTTTATACATAGTGCTTTGTCTCTTTCCAGCTCAGAACAACTCCAGTCCAGACTGGGAGAAGAAAGCAGTGGAGTATTTCAAAGAGAAACTGAAAGTAAACGACGCACAGTCTTGGGTCAGTGTTGTTTGTGAGTGTAACAGTGTGTATTTGCCTACATGGCTCATCTATTAGAGTTCACAATTACTTGAACTGGAGATTAAGCCAAATGTTTAGCAACTTATTTTTTCTATGATCTGATGTTTAGGTTCCCTGTCTGAATGATGTGCCTCTGCATTACCTGAAGCCCAACAGCTTGGTGAAGTTCCGCTGTATGGTCCAGGATATGTTTGATCCTGAGTTTTTCATGGGGGTTTATGAAACAGTGGATCCTTCAACAAATGCAAAAGTACAAAAACATTTGTATCAAGTTTTTGCTGTTCTTTCTACAGTGCTGTTTTGTAATCTGGTATATCCAACCTTAGAGTTTGTTGATGAATTTGTTTTTACTATGCAGTCACCATCCACTTAAAGGAAACACCTGTATGCCTGCTCTTTTATTCAGTTATCCAATCAATTGATCATGTGGCAGGAGCATAATGCATAAAATAAATCAGATACAGGTTAAGAGATTCAGTTAATGTTCACATCAAAATAAGGAAGAATGTGATCTCCGACTTTAATTGTGTTTTGAGTATTTCGGAAACTGCACTTTACACGGATTGCTGCAAAAAAACAAATAACATCCTGTATTCAGGGTCTGCAGATTGAAACACATTGTTAATGAGAGATATAAGAGGAGAATGAGCAGACTGGTCTGACTTGACATTAAGTCAGCAGTAACTCTAATAATCATTCTTTACAACAAAAAAAAGCAAAGTATCTCAGAATGTGCAACACATCAAACCTTTTAATTACAACTGCAACAGCAGGAGACATTTTTCCTAATCTTCGTCTGTTCATTTTCTGTGAATATACAGATCAGGCATAACATTATGAGCACTGACAGGTGAAGTGAATAACACTGATTAACTCCTCATCATGGCACCTGTTAGTGGGTGGGATATATTAGGCAGCAAGTGAACATTTTGTCGTCAAAGTTGATGTATTAAACAGAAAAATGGGCATAAGGTTTTGAGCGAGTTTGACAAGGGCCAAATTGTGATGGTTAGACAACTGGATCAGGTCATCTCTAAAATGGCAACTCTTGTGGGGTGTACCCGGTCTGCAGTGGTCACTATCTATCAAAATCCTGTAAGTTGTGAGTCCTCACAACTTACAAGACTTAAAGGATCTGCTGCTAACATCTTGGTGCCAGACAACACAGCACACCTTCAGGGATGTAGTGGAGTCTATGCCTTGATGGTTCAGGGCTGTTTTGGCAGCAAATGGGGGACCAACACAATATTAGGCAGGTGGTCATAATGTTATGCCTGATCAGTGTATGTGCCTGTGATACCTGTGGGTAACGCAGTGCTGTCATCTGCTGTAGTACCCGTCCACCTCAAGTTTTGATGTTTTGTGCATGCTAAGATTCTTTTCTGCTTTAACAGTTGTAAAGAGTGATTTATTTAAGTTACTATAGACTTCCTATCAGCTCTGATCAGTCTGGTCATTCACATTTGACCTCTCATCAACAAGCTGTTTAAGCCTACAGAACTGTCACAGACTCCTTTTTTGCTTTTTTGAACTTGTTGGTTTCTCCTATTAATTGCTTACTGATTTTCATCAGATAAATCACAAATTATTACTGTGAGCTTTATTTTATTTACAGGATCATGGATGGTACTGCAGCTTTAATCAACGTGCATGCAGTTAGTTGCACAGTTGATGTGTTGACTGAAATTTGCTTTAAGGTTTATAGAAAACACATGCATCTCTCTTTATGTCCACATAAAGAATTTTGATATCAGGATTTGTAATTCCTAAACATTTCATTACAAATATTGGCACATTACCTTCATTTTTAAGTGTTTTGGGAGTTTCCTGGTAGGAAGTCATGAGATCCCTCTTGTGTAATATAAAAAACAGGAAGCCATTTAGTGCTGAATGCATATGCTTGAAGAAACCTGTTAATTTTGGTATTTGTGTTCAATTTTCAGGTGTTGAGATGTGGAAAGTACAAAGATGTTACTGACTGTGGGGTGAGAAATCAATCTATTGTTCTCATTGAAGTATTTTCTTTTACTAATTACTTTCTGTACTTTTCTCTCTCCAAGTATTTACTTTTATTTCATTAAGCATGGTGTTTTTCTTTGTATTTTGTGTACATGATGTATAACTCAACCCAGATTATTAAATCAAACATGAATCTGTGTCAAATGTCAGCAGGTGGATTTCAATTCAAGAAACACCGTTACTTCAGAGAGACAGACTTTTTATTGTGTCCCTATCCCAGGAGAATCTCATTGGGTGAAGGAAATATCCTTCTGATGCAAAGCCTCAACTGTTAAACAACTTCTATTACTCCTTTTTGCCAAGTATAGAAACTACTGACTTTGAGAAGTAACCTACTGTTAGAAAGTCTTTGTCTTTAACGATTGTGAACAGCTATGCTGGTGCCAGTCAAGCTCGAGTCGTAGCCTCAACATCCTACACCCCAAACAGACACAAACGCAGCTATGAAGAGGATGATGAGATGGATGCACAGACTCAGCAGAATGAAGAAATCTCTGGTAAAAAGATTTTGTATTTTATTGACGCATTCTGAAGGCATCATCAAGGCATGTCCTGGGGCTGCTCAGATGGATGCTGTACGTTAGATGGAAACTGGAAGAACAAGAGAGTTTCAGAAAGCTTGCTGATGATCTGTTTCTTCTCACAATAGGACCACAGAACATATCTGACTCCCACAGGAACGTGGACTCCAAACGTTTGGAGACGGAAGCTCCTAGTCAGAACACATCACCCTCGCACTGCTCATCTACCCTAGATCTTAACTTCCCTCTGCCTGGAGAGAGAGGTCCTGCATGCCTGGTTAAGGTAGAACACTTTAATTCCCAAATCATAATTGTGAAGTGACCCTTTTGTAGGTTCAGGAAATGGATGAATGGAAAACAATGTAGCAACTATTACATCCACCGGAGAGACATCATATAGTACTGTGAATTAAAGGTACCCTGGCCACTTGATTCATAGGTAGACAAATCAGTAGGCTGGATGCTTGCTGTTAGTTTTGAATTCATAACTTACCTCCTTGTCCTCCAGTTGCCTGGAGGAAAAGGAGGTAAACAACCATAAATGAAATCCTACCTCTATTGACTTTTGAAGTTTAAAATTTTTCCCTCTTTAATTTTACATCTGTATATAAACTTTTGTGACACAATGCTGCCATTATATTGCATGATACTCAATCCCACCACCTGCTGCTAATCAGGTCGATGAAAAAATGAATTTTATTAGGCATTTTAATGTGCACAAAAAGTAATGTCAAGCACAGAGCTGCCATTTAGCATGCAGTCAGCTCATGGTTAAACTTCTTGAGAGAAAAATAAAGACACTAGACAAGCTCGAGTAATGTCTTGTATGTGTAATTTAAGTACAGAACATCACAACTTGTATCTAAAATGCTCATAAGCAGTGTTTTGTCTATCAAAAGCAATGTGCTACATGACATTCCCTTAGACATGTTTGGCTAAAACCTTTTAGATTTTAAATTTGCCAGCTAGATTTTTGGATGGTACAGTATACCTGGTGGTCTTTCTACTGATTTTTGATTTGTTCATCCCTTGAGATCAGGTGCATCTGTATATTTAAAATATCTGCAGTCTCTAATATTAAACATTACAGCAATGAGCATTGTCTCTGTGTGTTGAACATTGGCAGGTATACAGCGAGTGGGACAGCTTCAGGCTGAACGACATGCTTGAGATCTTTGGCATTCTCTCAGTTGACCCTGCTCTCAGCTTGGTAGCTGAAGACAAGTAGGACTTTTGGTTGTTTCTAATGATTTATTATGGTTATTATGAATGTGTTCCTTTTTTGTTTACATGAGGGCAGTGTTTACTTCAAGAGAATTTGTGTTCTAGGGAAGCATCATCTTTTCTGGACCCTACAGAGAGCATGGAGTCTGTAGAGGAACAGAGAGCTCACAGTCCACCAACGTCACTCGTGCCTCGATTGCACATGCTGTATGCCGAGCCGCTGCAGCACAACAATCCGCTACTGCCCTCTTCCGTTTCAGAGGACAAGGGAGCCTGTAAGACTGCGTATTAGATTTCCACTGCTCTACATTGCTCTGTATACTCACAAGATATAATGAATATAGTCAGCTTTCTCTTTACCCCCCCTTTCAGTTTTAAACAGTGTCACAAGCGAGATGAGTTCAGTCAGAGCAGAGCTGCTCACTTACCTCACGCATGTCTTGCTCGGTGACTCGCTGGCTGCTGAGTACCTCATTCTGCATCTCATCTCCAGTGTGTGAGTTGATCATTGCACCACACAAAAGCCTGAGCTGCTTTGGCTTATAATGGAATATGGTTGTACAGTATTTTGAATATGTAGTCTCTGTGGATGTACAGTATTTAGTTATTCGGTAAGACTTGTATCTCAGAAGCCATATGCAAATTAGCTCATTGACAAGCTACAGTGTTTTCTGTTCTGTCTGTGAGCATACTGACCAATTTCACAGGTGCTTTTGATATTTTGTGAAATTATTTTGAAGCCAATTTGTTTTAATCTAATTTAAAAACCTACCTTCATATCTGTGCATTAGAAAGGAGGATTGATCCATGGCTACATGTGTAAACATCAGATCAGTTGAAACACCATACAATAAATACTATGGCCAATAATACTTTTAAGATGATTACCTCACAAGCTTTATTTACTACATACTTTTATTATGTGCATATCTATAATCACTAATTTAATTTTTTGTCCCCTCAGTGAGGACATATTGGGTCATATTGATTTTTATACCACAGTGCTGTTGAATTCTTTGATATGACTGGCCAGAAGGTGTTAGTCAGTTTATCTACAATTGCTATAATTTTCAGGAGAGTTTATAGGATGGCAGACCAGTGTCTAGGTTTTGATTTCTCCATAATGAGGTGTTTTTTTTTTTTGTTTTTTTTTTTTTTTAATTTTTTAATAATTAACTTAAAGGAAAAAATGGAGAGGCTGCATAAGGAATGGTCTTTATAGCTGCCACAAGATAAGCACTAACAGGAAGTAACTTGTCTTACAAATGTTCCACAATATTAAATGTAACTAAAAGGTTAAAAGTATTTTATTGTTCATTTATATATTATAAAATGGCAAATGTGACGTGTTGCTGAGGCTTAAGAGAAATAATATCACCCATGTGTATTGTAAACTTTGGGGTGGCAACAGTAATTCCACTTCACGTCATCACACCACCCCGTCTTCTAACAGCACACCCTTTCATGTTTTAATCATTACTGAGTCATTGTATTAGTATGCCATATCTGTACGTTAGTCATGCAGTGAACAGCAGGCATGTGGTGAATCTCGAAAAATTTGTCCATTTATCTGCCCATATAGCATGGATGTCTTGGACTATATATATATGATTACATAAGAGCAGTGTTGGGAAAGTTACTTTGGAAATGTAATAGGTTGCAGATTACAAATGACCCTATTTAAAATGTAATAAGTAGTGTAACTTTTTTATTTTTTATTTTTGACAGGACACACTGGCAAGTAACAATGCCTTGGAAAAAAAAAACATAATCTGAAAAAATAAAGCATATACATAATCCCAAATAGGCAATAAAACAGTTATTAAAACAGTTAATAAAAGAAAAACACTGGTGTCTCATAGCCTTCAATGCAATTAGGGAAAGAAATTAATTAAATCTGTGTGCGTGTACACACTTTATCCTCCAAAAATCAAACTTGAACAACCCTCGAGAAAAATGGGTTATTTTTCGGAATGAAACTGCAGCAGATTGTCATCATTCACATCATAAGTCACTTTTCAGTTGAAAATCACGCAGCAGTCTAAAGCACTGATTTTACAAAGGACACTCAAAATTAAAATGGCTTAACGTAAAATTGCTTTTAAGTGTCTGTTGGTGCCCTGAATTTCACAACTTGATGACTTTGAGAGTCATCATAACGTATGCTACAATGCTAAAATAACTAAGTTATATTAGATCTGACATTATCAACACATTTTCAAGGAGGAAAAATGTGAGCTATATATTTTCTGTCAAAGGGTTCATAAATAGAAGTGTGCCTGGTAAAGGTAGCTAGCAGACGAGCTCATTTGTTGTGAATATTTTGAATACAGGTCTTGAATACACTATGGGGTCGATGAATGCTCTGGCGCAGTTTGGTGGATTTTTTTCCACATAGCAGCTACAGTAACTCGACTGACTACTCTGTTACTTTTTATTATACAGAAATGAGTAATATCATTCCAAACTAAAGGGTCTGTTTTTATTTCTGTCTTCTTCTTCTTCTTTCGGCTTTTCCCTTCAGGGGTCGCCACAGCGAATCATCTCTCTCCACCTATCCCTATCTTCGGCATCCTCAACACTTGCACCCACTAGCTTCATATCCTCATTAATTCCATCCATGTACCTCCTCTTTGGCCTTCCTCTTTGCCTCCTGCCTGGCAGCTTCATGTCCAACATTCTCCTACCAATATACTCACTCTCCCTCCTCTGAACATGTCCAAACCATCTTAATCTGGCCTCCCTAACTTTGTCCCCCAAACGTCCAACATGAGCGGTCCCTCTGATGTACTCGTTCCTAATCCTGTCCAATCTTGTCACTCCCAAAGAGAACCTCAACATCTTCAGCTCTGCTACCTCGAGCTCTGACTCCTGTCTCTTCCTCAGTGACACTGTCTCTAAACCATACAGCATGGCCGCTCTCACCACTGTCCTGTACACCTTCCCCTTGATTCTCGCTGATATTTTCTGATCACACAGAACTCCCGACACCTTTCTCCACCCATTCCAACCTGCCTGCACTCGCTTCTTTACCTCTTTCCCACACTCTCCATTACTCTGGACTGTTGACCCCAAGTACTTAAACTCCTGTACCTTCTTCACCTCTTCACCCTGTAACCTTACTGTTCCACTTCCCTCCCTTTCATTCACACACATGTACTCAGTCTTACTATGACTGACCTTCATTCCTCTCCTCTCCAGGTTTTCCTCCACCTGCTCTCTACTCTCACTACAGATCACAATGTCATCTGCAAACATCATTGTCCAAGGAGACTCATGTCTGACCTCCTCTGACAACTGGTCCATCACTATAGCAAACAGGAAGGGGCTCAGAGCCGATCCCTGATGCAGTCCCACCTCCACATTGAACTCCTCTGTCTGACCTACAGCACACCTCACCACTGTCCTGCTCCTCTCATACATGTCCTGCACCACTCTGACATACTTCTCCGCTACTCCTGACTTCCTCATACAGTACCACAGCTGTTCTCTTGGCACCCTGTCATACACTTTCTCCAAGTCTACAAACACACAGTGCAACTCCCTCTGCCCATCCCTATACTTCTCCATCAAAATTCTCAGAGCAAAAATTGCATCTGTTGTGCTCTTTTTGGGCATGAAGCCATACTGCTGCTCACAAATTTCCACTACCTTCCTTAACCTAGCTTCCACTACTCTTTCCCATAGCTTCATTGTATGGCTCATCAACTTTATCCCCCTATAGTTGCTGCAACTCTGCACGTCACCCTTATTCTTAAAGATCGGCACTAACACACTTCTTCTCCATTCCTCAGGCATCCTCTCACTCTCTAAAACCCTGTTGAACAAACTAGTTAAAAATTCCACTGCTGCCTCTCCCAGACACTTCCAGACCTCCACCGGGATGTCATCAGGACCAACTGCCTTCCCACTTTTCATCCTCTTCAAAGCCTTCCTGACTTCATCCTTTCTAATCTTATCTACTTTCTGTTCCACAGAGTTCACCCCTTCTACTCTTTTTTCCCTCTCATTTTCCTCATTCATCAGCTCCTCAAAGTATTCCTTCCATCTCCTCTGTACACTCTCCTCACTTGTGAGCACCCTTCCATCTCTATCCTTAATAACTCTAACTTGCTGCACATCCTTCCCATCTCGATCCCTCTGCCTAGCTAACCTGTACAAGTCCTTCTCTCCTTCTCTAGTGTCTAACCTAGTGTACAACTCTTCATATGCCTTCTGCTTGGCCTTAGACACCTCCCTCTTCACTCTGCGCTGTAACTCCTTGTATTCCTGTCTATTCTCTTCAGTCCTGTCCATGTCCCACTTCTTCTTGGCTAACCTCTTCCTCTGGATACTATCCTGAACTTCCTCATTCCACCACCAAGTCTCCTTATCTTCTTTCCTCCTTCCAGATGACACACCCAGCACCTTTCTCCCTGTCTCCCTGATCACTTCTGCTGTAGTTTCCCAGTCATCTGGCAGCACTACCTGACCACCCAGAGCCTGCCTCAACTTCTGTCTAAATTCCTCACAACATTCCTCCTTTTTCAGCTTCCACCACTTGGTTTTCTTCTCTATCTTTGACCTCTTCGTCTTACAGACCATCAAAGTCATCCTACACACCACCATCCTATGCTGTCTGGCTACACTCTCTCCCACTACCACTTTACAGTCACTAATCTCTTTCAGATTGCCTCTTCTACATAGAATGTAGTCTACCTGTGTTCTCCTACCTCCACTCTTGTAAGTCACTCTATGCTCCTCCCTCTTCTGAAAATAAGTGTTAACCACAGCCATGTCCATCCTCTTAGCAAAGTCCACTACCATCTGTCCTTCAAGGTTCCTTTCCTTAACTCCAAACTTGCCCATCACCTCCTCATCACCTGTGTTCCCCTCGCCAACATGTCCATTAAAATCCGCTCCCATCACCACTCTCTCACCCGTGGGAATACTCTCCATCACCTCATCTAATTCACTCCAGAATCTCTCTTTCTCCTCTAACTCACAACCTACCTGTGGGGCATAACCACTAACAACATTCAACATCACCCCTTCAATCTCTAACTTCAGACTCATCACCCTGTCTGACACTCTCTTCACCTCCAGAACATTCCTCACAAACTCCTCCTTCAGGACCACACCTACCCCATTTCTCTTACTATGCACACCATAATAAAACAGCTTGAATCCTGCTCCTATACTACGAGCCTTGCTACCCTTCCACCTGGTCTCCTGTACACACAGTATATCCACCTTCCTTCTCTCCATCATATCAGCCAGCTCTCTACCTTTCCCTGTCATAGTACCAACATTCAGAGTTCCTATTCTCAGTCCTACACTCTTACCTTTCCTCTTCTCTCTCTGTCTGTGCACTCTCCTCCCTCCTCTACTTCTTCGACCAACAGTAGCCCAATTTCCACCGGCGCCCTGTAGGTCAACGGCGCCGATGGCGGTCGTTGTTAACCCGGGCCTCGACCGATCCGGTATGAAATTCGTACTGACGATTCGCATGGTTAAATTTGGCAATGTTTTACGCCGGATGCCCTTCCTGACGCAACCCTCTCTATTTATCCGGGCTTGGGACCGGCACAGAAGTCACTGGACTGTGACCCCCATGGCTAGATTGTCTGTTTTTATTTCTGTACACTCACAATAATGACAAAAACCATATGCTTTTATAAAATAAAGAAAAGGCTAGGTTACATACCTGCAGATGCTTCCTCAGATTCGACATTGAAGCCTTTTGATGTCGAAAGCATTTTAACAGCTGGCAAACTAATTTTGCACTGAACTGTTAGATTTGCGCCCTTATCGGATTTCAGGGTGAAATTGTTTAAATTTCCAGCACTGAAACGCATTTTTATCACTCGGCATGGTGCCAACTCTCAGACAGGTTGTAGTAACCTAAAGCTTTCAGTGGCAATGTGGATTAACGAAATTTGGGCAGACTTGGTGCCGCTAATTCAAACCAGAGAACCAATCAAAAGCATCAGAATAGCACCGCTTTAACCAATTTTAGCAACACATTAATATTATTCAACATATCCTAGTTTTTTAAAGAAAATATTCAGATGCAAGCCTATTTGTAATCTTTAACATTTTCATAAGTAACTAATTTAATTACATATTTTTTCTCAGTAACTGTACCAAATTACTGTTACATATATTTTGTAATTAAATTACGTAACGCCGTTACATGTAACTAGTTACTCCCCCCAACACTGCATATGAGTAATGCTGGCTCGGATTGTCTGTATCTAATATAATGCATCCATGGTTCCTCATATTATATGCATACTCTGCTTGTAGGTATGCCAGACGAGATGTTCTTCCTCTGGGTAAATTTGCACTGAATGTCAGCGGCTGCCCCCACACTTCTCCCTTCACAGAACAGCTCTATCAAATCATCCAGCAGCTTGTGCCATCTGTGAGTACTGCAGAATAGGTGTTATAGAATAATTCGGGGTTTTTTTTTCTGTCATCTCTGAATGACCAACTTGTACTCTGTGTATAGTCATACAGGCTATGTATGAGTCTCCACAACATGAACACACAGCGCATGGTGCCACGGAAAGACTACACAGCCAACCGACTGGTAAGCGGAGCTCTGCAGCTGGGCAAAAACACCTCTCTGGTTCTGGATGAGACGCATCTTGAGCAAGGTCAACTGGACACAACAGGTCAGAACACTGTCGCAGAACTGTTATCTTATGTTCAGTGGAAGATGTGCTGCTGTATATGGGACGCAAGAGATTTTTAAAAAGATGGTTTTGGGTACAAGATCGACAAGTATGTGGTCTAGTGATCAAAATTGTTGGATATTAGAGAGACATGTTTGCAGCTGACAGAATCCATAGCCTCTTCCCTTAATCATAAAAACGGGCTTCAACTGAAATTGTATGTAAAATCTGAACATGTGAAGGTTTGTCATTTGAAAATCCACATACTGCTAATTCATATTACAAGATTTACAGGCACATTATATGCTATTGTTTAACAAACTCAAATCTAAAGCTGTATTCATCATGGCATTCAGACGTTACTGTAGATGTGATAAATGGATAGATGGGGAGAGAGAGAGAGAAATGTAGAGAGATTTAACATGGTGATTTGATTCAGTATATTTGAATAGATTTTACTTTGCTTGTACTGTTAAAGCCTCTTGGGGAAAACATTGGATGCACCTTGGAGGCTGAATGTTTTTCTCACATGCTGAGCGCACACACAGTGCGGAGTGATGGAAGTCGTTGCTTTTAGGTCGGTCTGCTTTTGGTAGGGTGTTGACACAGTAGAGCTGTGTGGCAAAACAATAGTGGAGTGTTGCATTACATGAGTCACTCAGACTGGCATTTGTCACTGCCTCCGGTTTTTAAAAAAACACCTACACACCTTTCCACACTACTTTTATGTATTATTAGAAATGGACCTTTCACATTGACCCACTGGCTAGAAAATTCGGGTAAAATTTTCTCCACGTTGTCATACATGTGTGGAGCAGCTCTTGTTTGTTTGCATCTGTATCACAGATTCAGTGAGTAGTTTCACATGCTTTCACTTAGGTATGCTATGTCAAGCCCTATGTATTTCTGTGTTCTAGGAGTGCAGAACATCACAGCGTTGGGGAACCTGATCTCCTGGCAAAAGGTGGATTACGACTTCAACTACCACCAGATGGAATTCCCCTGCAATATTAACGTGCTCATCATGTCCGAAGGCCGATCACTGCTCCCGGTAAGAGCAGCAGGTCCTTCTCTTGTTTTTTTTTTTTTTTTTTTTTCTCTTGTGGACACTAGAGGGCCAGAGGGGAGTAGAGTACTATTAGTTCCTTGTTAGGGAGAGGTAGGTGGGAGTGCACTCTCAGGAGACTGACATGCTCATTGCCGGATGTTTCCACGGGCAGCTGTAGAGACAGGCTGATATTTCTGTTCCAATCCGCTGGGGTCTCTGCGCTGCATCACGCTGATGCTAAACACCGTATGGAATGTGCTGTGCTATTCCTGTGTGATGGCTCATGAGTTACCATGGCTGCAGCTGCACTACAATGGTGGGAAGGGGGCCAGGACAGACTGTTTCAGCTAATGACTTGACTTGACAAAGCACTGTTTAATATTAGAGTTTGAAGGGACCAGTATTAGTAAAGTAGCTTAGACTTGAGGGTTCTGTTTAACTTCCTCATTAACTCTGCAAAAGAATTGCAGTAATAGGAAACTTGCAATAGATCTGCATAGTAATGATTATTTAAATGAGCCTCTTTTTTAAAGTAAAATTAGTCTCTCAATTATTCCTGAACATACGCTCACAGCCTACTTTATCACAGTCATGTAATTATCCAATCAGCCATCCATGTGGCACCATACAACCATGTGGATACCGATTAAAAGTATCAGTTAATGTTTACATCAAACATCAGAACAGGAAAAATGATGCAGGTTTTTTGCCCTTGTTTCTGTTTGAAAGCTGCTACTTGGATAGCTACACTATAAACACAGAGATCTGGAGGTGTAAGCTGGTGAAGTAGCCTGCTGGAGTTTAGAGCACAAGAAAGTAGATCAGGATTTGTAATAAGGTGTAATTTTTCCCTGGTATTTTTTCTTAAACCTTTTTCATTGTCATACATGTATCCAATGGCAGAATGATTAAAATTTAAATTATTAAATTTCACCGATTCTACTGCTGTCTGATATCCACTTGAAATTCATGTGCATCACACATAGCAATTAAATGGTGGTACAGATGAGAAAAAAATAATGCTGATTTTTTTTTTTTTTTTTTTTTAAAATTTCCTCAACTCACCAAAATTCATTTCTGGTGATGCCAACACCAGCATGACAAATGATGTGTGTCCGGATCAATTTAGATATGAGT
>JAUCMX010000002.1:19613248-19845748 GCA_033459395.1 Hemibagrus guttatus
AACGTTCTTATTTGCGGTGTCACTGATTGGACGAACAGCAGGCAACCTGTTTACACGATGTGTTTCCTGTTACTGACATGAGCCTCGCTGCTCAATTTCTAACTGGCTGTCTGCTGCCAAGCGTCCAGCAGCAACAAACACTGCTCCATTTCACATGAACAAACAGCACCGCAAATGCAGTGCTATGCACTTCATAACCCCGGATAAAAAGCGGTGCTAACACCGCTTTCAAATTAAAACACTGGGGTTAAAAGCCTTATGGCCACATAATACGAACGGCACAAAGACAGTAACTTTTTAGCTACTTTCTGACACATTATGTAATTCATAGATGCCACTGATTTCACCATCTTCTATTTCCAACATGTTAGGCAGTGGAGGAAGACTTTGTTGAAATGCGTAAGGATGACCCTCAAAGCATCTCGGCTGAAGACCTGCACAGGATGCTGGTAGTCGCAAGGGGGGTTTGGGAATAATGACGATCCTAACCTAACTTGAATCGGTTAACACATTCTAATTTAAATACTAATTGTCTGTGTTTCTGTCTTCAGATTGCTGTCTTTAAGTTATGGACAGACGACTCTTTCAAGAGAAGGCTGGATGAAAGCCAAGCAACTGGAAGTGCTGCGGACCAGCCGGACACAACAGCATAAATGTGTGAATGGCAATGAGCCTTAAACTTAGTCTGAGATTTTCTTATTAACTGCATTGAGGGTAACAATTAATGTTTATCTGTTAAGTAATATAGTGATTTCTTCTTTGTACAGCACCAAGGGGTTTTTTTTTTTGTTTTGTTTTTTTACTCGACCCTTTTTAAAGGTGTGAGGATGAAAAATAAATAAATGGGTATTTTTGAATATAATTTTTGATAAGTCTTAAAACATTGTGCAGAAAATCATTTATATTGATTAATGTGACCGGAAAAGCTTTGAACATTCTAGCTCAGAACTGATTAGAGAAAATTAAAATAAAGTTGATATCTTCTAATAGGAAATTTTCTACTTCTCACATGTGGATGCTTTCGAAACCTGTACTACTGGAATTACAGTCTGAACACACTCCCTGTCCTGTTTGTGAAGAATGACTTGTCCAACTCTTTTATTCACATCCACACTGCCCTGCCCTGTTCTCTCTTTGTCTAGCCAAAATTCATCTGTGTTGTAGGGTATTATTGCTAACAGCTCTTATGTAAGGAATGTCTAGATATTCATACACTCATGAGGTCCTTATGACTCTGTCCTGGGGCAGTGTGGGGGAATTAATTTCAAGTGAAACAAATAAATATGTCTGTCTTGAACTGAGCAGAAAAAAGTATATTTTTAAATGTTTTGATATTATCTGCTATAAAGTACTTCAGGAGATATCAAGATCAGTTTGCTTTGAATGATTTACTGAAAAAGCCTCCCAAATAAGACAAATAATATTTTAAAATACAGCAGTTTTACACAACTGTTATCAAATACAGGGGGTTAGGAGTGAATAAGCATTCAACATTATAAATAGGCCATTATACAATGCAATAAAAGTCTGGGGACAGAATGAAAATCTCACTTGTGTGGAAGAAGTCATTCATACAGAAACACAGGATGATGCGGGATGAAAAGTGTTTAAATGATGCATATCACTTATGTCAAAACACCGTTATAGATTAAAAAAAAAAAAAATTAACCTGGTTATTCGTCAGTTACATGACAAAGTGGTAATGGCAAATTATACATGGATTCCAAAGCACTTTGTGAAAGTGTGGTCCTAGAAAATACAAAAGAAATGGAACAACAGGAATGTTTACTCGTGCAGAACTGTTCTTAGAATAGGTTTACATTTATGTACCACTGCCTTGTACTAATATTCTAAATGATTAGAACTGCATTAGGATAAATTCAAGTCCAGTGCATGCCATCTCAAATTCTTAAAGAAATAACTAATCAACCTATAAGCTAATCCCATTTACCAACATACATCATCTCTGTATTATAACCAGCATGTTAATATTAAGACAGTCAGAATGACGCTACCGTTATTGGTAAAATGTCAGTTGTATGGCTTGATGTCGATACCTAATTTGCATTTGAAAAATTACAGTAATTAAAAACAGCATATGAATTAGTGAAGAACGTAACCATCAATCATAAAACAAAACCAAATAATGCAGTTCATAAAAGACTCATCTATCCTCCCTCAGGCTTGAGATGACCATGTATTATATGAATATGAGTTATATAACTGTCTCTCTTACATGGATGGCAAAATTGTTTTGATGACCCTCAAGGCTACTGGGACCAAGCAGGGCTACCTTTGATGATCAAATCTGAGGGGTGTGGTCAGATAAAGAGCGATACTCAATACCACCATGAAAGTTGCAAAAAAAAAAAAAAAAAAAAAAAAGAATACAGTGCCAAGATTTGGGTTACTGGGACCCAAAACAATTAGGCCTGGGGGGTGCACAGGTGAGCATCTGGTGACCAGGCCACCCATAATACCCATGGTGACAGGGAACCATCTTGTGGGCTCTGTGTAGACACAATGGCAGTCATTGGCCAGCTTGTGACCAACAGTCCTTAATGAAGTTGAGCCCTGCAATGCTAATCATCTGCGGTCTATTCCAGATTGATTTTAAGGTTTCATATAAACCCAGTTTATGCTACATGGCAGACTTACTGTATTGGGTTATCCACATAATTCTTGTCTGCCTTTAAGTACATGTAACTTGTAACTCACTGCTTTAACTCGTATTAAATCCTGATTCTGATCCTCAAGATGCAGGTTTATATTAAAAAAAAAGAAACGCTTAGGATCCGTTCGCTTCGGCGACCGACACATTCTCAAGCATGCTGTAATTATCAGCTCTCATCATGAGTCAGAGTCAAGGTGAGCCTTTCGCATCTTCATGGTTCTTGGCTGCCTAAAGCACAAAGTTTTAGTATGCATATTATTTAAAGGAGCATTCTGGTATATCCCTATTATTTAAGGGATTTGTCATGTTACATGTTATTCTGTAGCACACTCACATCTCAGTATTTTAGCAGAATTCATAATTGTCATTATTGTAGCATTGGAACTCTAGAAATGTAACCAATGATTAGGAATCATCACTGCAAAAATACTTCTAGCATTAATATAAGCAGCATAGCTTGATCGTTCTGATTATATAACAAGATTATTTTACATTTTATGACAGATATTCAGTGCAGCTAAATACAAATAGATGAAAACTAAAGGTGAGTGCAGAGAAACTTCTGGAAACCAGCTTCCATCTTTATACCACCAAACACTCCTTGATGAGTCAAATATTGTGTGTAGCTAGCTAGAGCTTTTATGCACATAATCCAACTATTGAAATAATAGGTTCATTATTTAATTGTGTACAAAAATATCCTATATTGATATCATTTAGATTTGTATTGTATTATTTTTATAGGTTTGGATTAATACAATTCAAGTGAGCTGTCAAACATGCTAATAAAATGCTAACAACAGGATGGGTTCTTACTCTGGCGACTGAGTTACCACTAAAAGAGGCGAGTAGATGTGCTTAGAAGAAACAGATAAATGGTTGCATTGATGATTTTTTCCCCTCTGGAGTGTCCCTTTAAATTTAGACACATGTACATAATTTACATCAATAACGGCTTAATTCAATTCAAATTTCCCAGAAAAAAAACAACGGAGTGTGGTGAATTTCAGGTACCACCTCAAACAGTACTGATCGCCTGCTTTAAAATCTTTGTGCTAATGGTCATACATCAAGCCTGAGAACAAACATATCAATGAACATGTTACTGATGAGACAAAACTAGAAATTATTACACTCAAGATGCAGCAAAATAACCTGAATAAAAATGAAAAATGACATTAAATATAAAGTCATACCTGTCAAAAATACCTGCAGCTAATAATATGATAAGATTCTTGATATAAATAAGAGTGCAAAAAGCATTTTACAGTGTTTTTATGTTTGGCCTGGGTCCTTTACACCTGACCTGCATCAAATAATAGCTTAAAGCAGTCAAAGTACTGTATGTAATCATATATACACATAATATTACTCATTTATCCTTATACACAGATAACTGTGGAGTTAATATATTATGTTTGAATATCAAAATATATTTGCCATGCAAATACTTGATGCAGGTTCACTTTGTAAATAAACCCTTCTGTTAGAATGAAACATTTTACACAAGTATAATTTAAGACACTGACCACTTTACCATTATCCTACAGCATTTCTGGGAAAAAACCTAAGCAGGTTATTTGCATAATCTAGGAAATAATTTTATATTTTCCCCACAAGATTAAAGGTACAATAAGTAATTTGCTTATGGGTCTTTTTACGCAGTTGTAACGGTTTCAGCAGCATAAGAAATAAAATCAGCATTGTATTTAGCACAATGTACACTAAAATTCAAAGCAAGGAGAAGAGAAAGGCAGTCTTCCACCTGAGTCTGCACTTTTTTTATCTAATATTCCACTTCTTTACTACCAATAATTTAACATTCAAGTTTTGATGGATCTCCTACTTATTGTACCTCATGCAAACTCTCAAACTGAACAGTTAATAAAATAAAAGAAATGAAATGAAATGTTAGTAAGGACTTTGAAGTGCCCATGTCAAGTGACTTTCCCCATCACTGCAATCGGTAAATTTTATGCAAATATATGTATTCTATTTAATATATGAAGTGGAAGGCCCTACTTCTGAAGACAGAATATTTTACTGGACAATATTTTACCATAGATTATAAAGTAGAATTCTGGTCCTACATTGGTACATTTCTATTGACATGTAACACAACAAATATATTTCTTTATATGGAGCTTTGTTTACATTCCTCCTTTTCTAATGTCTAATACTGAGCTGCCCATCAAATAGATATTAGAGCCTGACTTAATTTTTTGTTTTTAATTACACGTTTCGGCTATAGCTACAACAACAGATGCAAAGAAAAGTACTGCACAGCAGGTGTCGCACGTGACTAAACTAGATCTTGACTCTCGACATGCAATAAGACTTGCTTGCCCCAATCTACCTAAGATTTCTCAACATGCAAAACCAGCAATGTATAAATGTTAAGGGTTTTACTTGGAATAAGGGCACAGTCAGGTTAAGCTTAGGTATACTATATATACACACTACACAACACTGGCTGTAAACATTTACATTAACTGGAGCGGAAATATGGAGCAATTGACTGTACACTTTTTTTGTGCAAACTTATGCTACTGCTACTGTGCTAGAAGTCACATTCTACACTAAAAATGCATCTGTACGAAGCCAAACAAACACATTATATCTGAATGATCCTAGTCTGGCACTGTGTAAACATAGCTCGCAATTCATTCTGCTGTGTTTCATTGACAGCTTCAGGCTCTGGACTTTTTTGCACTTTCGCCACAGCAAAATTTAAACCTTGAGTGAGTCCGGCCTGCGTCATGTTAGCCACTTGCACTACAGAACTCTTAATCTTTGCAAAGGGGGACACCACACGACTTCCGTTACTATCAGCTGGAGAAGGTCCTAGGCTCCCTTCCAAGATGGAGCCAAGGCTTTTTTGGGAGCTACATGATGCGGCAGAACCTTGGGGCTGGACGGTGAGGAGTTTTCCTCCTGAGACGGAAGGCTCCACATCGAGCTGAGATGGACGAGGAAGTTGCTGCTGTTGGGTGTTTGAGGTTTCTGGCTTTGAGCCTGAAGCTGGAGGAGCTTTTAGACCCTCAGGTACTTGTGGGTTTGCTGGCAGGACTGGGCGTTCTTCAAACACTTCTACCGGTTTGGTCTGGGCATCCTGGACAAATTGGTGGCAGTAAGCATCGATTGGTGTCCCAAAGTCAATCAAGATAGCCTCCTCTGCTTCTGAGGCTGTACCAGGGGACTGAGAGTTTGGGTCAACAGACAAGCTGTCCCCTAACTTGTTCTCACAACTTGTGACATGAATAATAGAGGGCACAGCGACTTCAACACTTCCAATAGACTGGGACCGGCTGGCAAGTCGTGGTGCAGATGCTACAATTCCACAACTAGGAAGTACATAGTCAACGTTCTCCAGGGAACCTGAGCATGGCTGCTCATCTGAGTTATAAGAGTCAGAGTCGTCAGAGATCTCTAGATCTGAACGGTCATTACAAAGGTCCTTCATAGCTCCAGGGCCTGGATTGCCATCAGAAGTTTCCAAACTGCTGTCTGATTTCCAAAGGTTCACCTTCATGTTGGGCTTTAGGAAGTTTACCTTCATCTCTAGTCTGCCTAGGGGCTTGAAGTTTCCAATGTTTACGTTAGTTTTTGTCTGCTTTACTTTCTGATTTAAGGATGAGAATTTGTTCAAGAAGAAACTTTTGCCCTGAGCTAAGCCTGAGCCAAGTATTGGCTCAGTGGCTTTTCCCTGTATGCCCAGGATGTCTTCATGAGGTTTGCTGTGCTTCCTTGAAAAAAAAAGTCAAAAGTAAAACAAATAAGAAATTCTACTTTGGAAGACACTGTCAGACCTGATGCTACTGCTGGAGTTACCACAGAAAAATTGTAAAAACAGAAGTCTTTTTACCTTTCCAATTTCTTCTCAATGACTAGCAAGTCGAGACCCATAGCTTGTTTAGTTATGCGGAGCATCTCTGCTATACACTGCAGAGTGTCTGAAATGTAAACCAAATACATCTGAAAACTAAACAATAATTGCAAACACACACTCACAGCACATGTACACATTTATAATAATCTATATTAGGTCCATACTATAATTTAGTATCATCTAAAAAATGGTCTTGTACCTTTTCCATCATCTTCTGAGTTCCGTGTGACGGCCCTCAGCGTGTGGAAATAGCCACTAGTCTCCCCATTTGTATAATGCAGTCGCATACAGGAGTATTTGGGTTTGCCAAAGAGAGTAGGCTCTGGGCCTAAAGACAGATACCATGACATCAAATAATCTGACTCATGCCAGTCAGAGTGGCCTATGCGGCACACATTTAAAAAAAAAAATTATCAAAAAATCAAATTCATTCTCCTGTAAGTACCTACCTATTTCAATCTTTTCCAAGCCTTCTAAACCAAGACGCTGGTACTGGTTAACTTTATCTGTTTCCTCATCATAGCTGAAAGGGGAATGAAGAGAGATGAGACTTCTTGGCTAAAACCTGTGGCAAACTATCAATCATTAGACAAAATGTAAGCACTTACTAAGCAACATAATATGCACAGTTGGACAGCAGCAATAGAACGTCCACATCTTTGTGTGTGGCATCAATCAGACTATTGAGAAACAGGAAAAAGACAGTCAAGTAAAAAAGTGTTCAGATTTCTCTACATAAAACCTACACCAATTACGCCTGAAAATGGAAACCATTCATATTCAGTACCAAGAAGTTCTCTTGCCATATAATGAGAAAGAACCCATTTATAGGACCACATTTTGACCTGAGATATAGTTAAAACCAACAAGTATATTAACTCGGGTAAGAATCTCATGTCATAATATGGGTTAATAACAGGAACAGAAGTGCTGACCAGCCTGACCAACATTTGTTAAGCTTACAAAATCATTTAGACATCATTTAGGACCAAAAGATGTAAGATTTAGGAAATAAAACTCCATCACCCAAGGCAGCTGTTAAAATACAGGAAATACATGAGTACAAGTACCTTCGTGCCACTGCCATTAAACTGAAAAAGAGTACACAAAAGTGCATTCACACTGACATTCGGTAAATATTTTAATTCCTTCAGGACTTGTTTTGTCCCAAATAATGCTACATTTCACATTGTTGTTTTGGATATTACTCTGGATAAACATCATCTGTGAATTTTAACACCGATTTAAAAGGAAGAAAAATCTAATACTGAGGTTTTGTGGTTCAATGCCCTACATTCTTATATAGTTATTGTCTGGTCTCCTGTTTTTCCAAAACAATGCAGGACTGTGAAAGAAAAAAGGCATGAGCAATGTTAAATATTGCGATAAATAAAGGTGCTTGATTTACCTGGGGTCGCAATTAATAAGGGCCCAGCCTCCATGGAACTTCTCATCATCTAGCAGCAGAAGCTGCATGTACGTCTGGAGGAGGAGGCTGACCTGTTCCTGTGCTCCTCTCTGGCTCTCTTTCTCTTTCTCCTCATGCTCTTTCTCTTTGCTGAAGATAGAATACAAGTCCTCAGTAACAGGGAGCCCCATCATAAGATCTGCGGAGTAAAAAGAATGTGGAGATGTCCAGATCAGGACCAGATATACAAATTCACATCACCCAGTGAGCTCAAGTGTATTTTTATCCTCACCGATTACAGCCTGTCTGTATGCATCACGGAATCGGTTTAAATAGTAGCGATTGGCTGAGTTCACTCCGTCTTTCATCACACCGGCCAGTTTCCTTTCTCCTGTGCGTGTAAAATCGCCCTACACAATAGTGTTTAAACACCAAGAGTTTCCACAGTTAAGCTACCAGTGGCTAGACATGACAAATAACACATTCATAAAGTAAACCTCAATGCTATCAATTTTCAAAAGTGTAAATGGCAAAATTGTTAGCTTCATGAATAAGGCACGACTGAGTTGTATGCAAATCTTTCCACATAAGCAACATGCCACAGCTTTGATTTCATCCAGCCAAAAAAATGAAGACTATCCTAGTAGGCAAGATGATTTTAATGCACAGTAGATAAAGCTTTTTAAAAACCAAATGATATCACGTGTACATTTATGAAGTTTACAAATTAGTGTATTAGGTGAAAATATGCTAATTATATAAAAGTTTACTTTTATGTCTTTTAAAATATTTGCGTATATTGCATTAAGAACAGATAAACAGAAAGAGACAGTCCACATAAACCTGGTGACTCACATCCAGTCATCACTGTGAGTTACCTTTAAAGCAGCTGTGCCAGCATACTGGCGGCTGATGATGTCTCCATTGTTGGCCCACATCACCTGGTAGATCCTGTAACATTTGAGGGGCAGTGGCTGTTCCGGGGGCATCACCCCCAGTTTCTTCAACTAGAACGGCAACAAAATACTCTTACGAACATTTAAAGAGCAGCATGGTTCAGGAGAATCACTGATACAACACTGGAGGATATGTATGGCATTCAGTGTAGTACTGGATAGAGTTACAGGAACCATAACACAATAGTAGTTTTACATACCTGCTTTTCCATGACCACACGTGCAATGGCTGCTTGAACTACATTAGTCCTGTCCAGGCAGTCCATGCAGTTAATTCGGAAAATGCCGTCTTGTGTACAGATGACTCCTGCTTGGTCCACCCTATAGGAGATACATAATCAGCACTCTAGTTCATTACGAGACAGACATATTGATTTATACACACGATTCTGTATGGTGAGCCCTTTTCAGTTCGCTTTAACTAGGATGGGATCAATAGAAGTACTTGACCTGAGACAACAAATAGCTTTCCATATATGCTACACCCTCACAAAATCAAAACCAAATCAAAAGTCATAATTTAAATTTGGCTGAGAATTTAACTGGACACAAATGCGTTCTAAGCTCCAAGGCAACGAGTTCATAAATATGGCAAACTGAAAAATTAACTTTAACTATGTATGGTCCATTTTTTTAATATATTTCCTCCTATACAGGTGTTTACATAGGCGACTAAGAAAAAAACTAAATAAAATACCTATTTTGATTTCATAGGCACTCTAAAATGTAAAAAAATGTATACTGACCACCCCCATCGCATGTCTGTGATGATGTCAGAGATGGCGTCTGTGAGTGTCTGGACATTCTCAAACTTCATCCCTCGACTGAAAAAAGGATCCCATATTCATTTACTTGATTAACTAAACACAATTTTTTAATCTTAATCTAGTCCAATCTGCTAAAATACATTCAAATAAGAAAGGCAGTGCCTGACTTTAAAAAAAACCCATGTTTTTCCAGAGTCTGCATGTTTACTTGTTTGTAAAATAAGTCAGGAAGCCAATCATTTATTCAACAGACAATATGATATGGCAAAAACTTCAGCACTGCTACAGTTTTTGAGACAAACATTAAATAAAATTAATGCAGTGTCTCATGGTTATAAAAAAAAAAAAAAACTGGGTCACATTTCTCCACATGATTTTTGCCGTTTCATATCTTCAGACTGATATCTAACATAGGCTGATATGAATAACATAGAAAAGCAACATGTAATATGAATTCTCACCAGTGCTCATGGAAGTCGAATGAGACATAGGTTAAGTTGGGGTTGTTGAAGAGCAGCACCTGTTTAAGATATGCATCACCAATCAACTTCTCACGCCCATTCTGGTCCACCAGATTGATAATGACCTGGTGAAGTAAAGTAAAATACCATATTAATCCAATATATATATAAATATATATATATTCATAACTTCACAGTGTATATTGTGTAGAAGTTCACACATCAGTTTCATAATTTCTTAACATTGCTAAAGGTATCATTGTCCCTTCTCCTCTTTCTGACATTGTTATCCATCAGCAGGCCTTACCAGTTTTTTATAAATTTTAAGTTGCTCCTCAAAGTGCAAAGAGAAATACGGAGTGGTTTCTTTCTCTCCTGTAAAACAATTGGAAATAAAAACAGGAAATGTTTCTCAGATGAGGTGTTTAGTGTAACAGGACTAATGTCATTAATCAATGATTCTACAACAAAAACAATGACTTTCTACCTACATAAAGAGTTGTACATTTTTTTTATCTGCCACTAATTTATTGTAATTTCACACTAGGCTTTATTGTTTCATGGTGAACCTGATGAATGAACATCCATACCATACCTTTCTCTACACGTGGTCTGGGATTGTAGCGGTACCCAGCTTGGCTCCAAAACACTGGGACGGAGCCTCGTATCTGCACAAATGACAGTGTGTGATTATGCACGTGGATTAGCTGCTCTGTCTCCACATAGTTGGCCACATGTCCATCAGCATCCACTCCTCTCCGTTTGTAGCGCATGCCTTGAACCAGAAAGCTCAGGTTACACATGATCACCTTACAGTCCTCACAGATCGCAGTGTCAGGAGCAGCAGATCTGAGCCAGAAGCTTCAATTCACATTTAAATGTCACACTTTAAATCTTTAAAAGCGTTTTACCAGCGCGGTGACGGCTGCGTCTGGAAATGAGAGCCACCGTAAAGCGTGGGTGAATGTCATCCACACAGATGTGCTGCTCTTGTAGTGGTGTCTCTGGGCTGCTTTTTTCCTCATCTGAGCTCTCGTTGTAGTTCACCACCAGCTCCTCCACCTGCACAAAGCCTTGGATTATGGGCACCACCCAAAAGTCCACCTCAGGAACCTGTAATAATATGCATTCAAAGTTTGCCCGTTAGTTTTTGATGCATTGCAATGGTGTATTTTAAATAAAGTGCATTTAAATGTGCTAGTATGCACCTGTAGGTTAATTAGGTCCTGTATCATGTGTTTATTCCAGAAGAATCTGTCATCAACCTGTAGAAATAAAATTACAGCATTACTTCAGCAAAGGAGCAGTTTGAAATGTTTAAAGCCTTTGCTGAAACTACAATACAAATATTAATAACCCATCTCCACCTATTAAACCCACACCACACCCTCTATTGGAAGTATGCAAGCCTCATGAGTTGCCTAAGACCAAAAAAAAAGGTGGTCTGCTAGCCTCCTCTATATGGGACTAACCTGTCACTTTAATAGGAACAGTTAAGGCAGTTATCCAGCAGTACAATGCATAAAATCAGACAGATATAGGTAAAGAGCTTCATATTAAACATTAAAATAGGCAAAAGATCTCTGTGGGCATAGTTGTTGGGACAAGATGGACTGGTTTGAGAAACTTATGATCTAAACAGTAAAAGATTTTGTCCAGTGTCAGATTTGTCACTGAATCTCCTAACCTTTAGTAGTAAATGTGACGACACACTGACTGTAGCCTCACAGGAAAAAGGGAATACAAAGATAAAACATGGAATGTCTTATCTAACTTGTACATATAGCACTTTGACTTCGAATGTGTAAAATCTAGCGCTGGTGTGTAATGTGGAACATCCTGACATTGTCTAGAACAGAGAGGCCCCTCACCCGTTTCCACAGGGGCAGATCAGACTTTTCTGAGGCGCCCTGTCTTTGTACACTATTTGTAAGATCATAAGTGGGGCTGTAGTAAAAGGAATCAGAGTCCATGAATATCTTATAGAGCTCATCAAGCAGTCTCCTCTCCAAACGCTCCTTTTCTTTGTTCTCTTTGACCTGTAAAACATAAGCACATAAACTGGTTGGAATTAAATAAATATCCATTAAACATAGGCCTGTGGTATTATTAATGTAATACTGATACTAATGTTATCAAAACCAAAATACTAGGAGATCAAATGGATGAGTGGCTAAAATGAAATATCTCTAGTTCATACTTCTGAAAATGTCGAAAAAGGCCAGAGGCATATAGAAGGAAATACACTATTACTTCAAATTAATGGTATTTCTAAATGTATAAGCTTCAAAAACAGCCATTAACCTTTTTCTTGATGGGAACAGCAACATTGGACTTGATTTGACTCAAAGTCTTCAGCAGGAACTTAGACTCATCTGGAGACTGGGTAATTTTCTCTGGTTTGTTGATCCCAAAGTGGTGCTTCTTACAAAGCTATAAAAGATAAAGAAAAGCAAACCACATCTGAATCATTAATCTCACTCACACAGCAAAGGAAACCACATGAACATGGTATTAATAAGATGTGTGGCAGCCTGAGAAAACCGTTCACATGTTCAAACCTTGACATGTTCTACTATAAAAAGTAAAACAGTAAAGAACTGCATTTAACCATTTCCTCCCAGTTACAATGAACAACCACCAGCTAGCTCAAAAAATAACCTATTAGAATATATATAATAATATATTATAAATAAAATAATCTATTTGGGGAAAAACACCATTACGGCCAAATTTGAACAAATAACAAATATACATTAGAAAATGTGTTATCAGTCGTGATCTGCACTGTAAACATCACAAACTAATATCGGTGCTAATAATTGCTAATTAATTCAGTCAGCTCTGTTTGACAACCTTTTTTTAAAACACCGTCTGCTGTCATTTTCATAGAATGTGTTCTTATGGTGCGACAACACAAGGTGACAATCATGGACATTTTGTCAGTCAGCTTGACCACAAACTGAATATATTCAGACTTATGTCAAGTTTGCTATGACACTATTCAATAGGCTAACTATTTATGATCACAAGTGACTGTGTGCGTCAAGGTGTGAAGAAATGCTCTAGTTAGCAAGGATTTTGATATTTTTAGGCAAACTGACAATTTTTTCCGCTGTGGTTGTTAAAGTGGCTTCTTATAAAACGTGATATTTGCAAGTAGGTTAAGTTTAGTCACATCAACGGATGTAACCTAAATAAAATGGTTCTAATTCCCATGTCATTTTGATAAAATATATTTATGTTTTATTAATCATTTATGTTGAATTACATTATTAAAAGAATAAACTAATTTTGGTCAAAACCCAATTTTCTTTACCAGAATTCATCCACAGTGACATCCGATAGGTTTTCATAGACAACCACAATATATTTATTGTCTCAAGGATTCTATAGGGAGCACAACAATACTTCTACACTACTAACAAATCCATGTGCAATGATTATAAGCAAAAGAAATCTGATCTAAAGCTGTTCTGACTAACTATGTAAATTTCTGAGAGAAAATCTAGATTCTCAAACAGATACAAAATAAAAACACCCATACTAGCTATCCAGGGGGAGGATTAGCATTTCTACATATCAGAATAATCATTCTGTGGTATGTGGTTGAAGATAAACTGCTGACAGAACACCAGAGGAATGATTACAGATTCTCAAACAGCTCTCTTTACAGATTCTCAGACAGCTTCACTTACGTGAGCAAACCATCTTTTTCAATCCGAGAAGCTCTCCTGAGAGACTGACACCTTAGAAACATTTTGCTTCTTCAGGATGACCTTTGAGACACACACACACACACCACCTCACATCCTCTAAATAACCTAGCTGATATCGACTGAATGCTATTTTACTTAGGAGCCTACAGTTGAATGTCTTCTAATCTGCGTATAATAAAGATGAAGGGTGCACTATAAATAGGAAATGAGAGAGGAGTCTACTGAGCTCTCAAGGAGAAAGCTACAGCTGGATTCTACCAACATGTTCAGAGAAAAGGAACATTAAAACAACACAGAATATGATAGGCTCTTTAAAAAAAGAAGAAGAAACAAATCGAGAAAATGTTCTGCATGTAAAAAATGCTTTATTTATTCTTCTTTTTTGTTGCAAAAAAAAAAAGAACTTGAGACTACTCCTCACCTCTAATTCCAGATCCTGTGGTTCATCATCTGAGAGTGGGATAACGGTTATTTTTGTGATCTTGTACACCTTGTGTTCTCCTGGCAGTAAACCCACAAGTGCTTTCTGGCGAATCAGTATCAGGCCAAGAGGAAAGTCTGCAGGGGAAAGAAAAGGGGTGCGTCATGCTTAAGAGTTCCTTACATTCCACACCCTGTGACGGCATCCTTTCCCAGTTACAGAGAGAAATTGCTGGCCAGCGCTGATGAGTCACCCCTGCGAGAAATGCTCTCAGTAAAAGTGACGACTACACAGGCGCTTCAGCAAGATGTGGATTAGTCAAGACAAGTAAGGAATAAAACATGATGGTATGTGCAAAACTGTCCTGTGCCAGAAAACTTATAGAAATAACCTTGTATGGTGACACAGTCCTGACACAGGAGATTTCTACCATAAATGTTATATAAATGTCACCAAGCATTAGATTATGTAGAGCGTCCACCATACAAGCCCCTGTGAATGAACTGTTATTACAAAAACAATAACGTGTTACAGTGAGCACATTTACAGTGAGCACTAAATTAATCAACACCTTCTGATCAACAAAAACCCAGATTTCAACAGGGTTGTGGGATCTAATGAACAATAACCGTGTCCAGAAAGAGAAATAAAGTGATCAATAATCAGTTTAACAGGAGAAACAAACATCACCTGGACTCAGTTTCTGAATTCTGAACACAACTGCTGCATGAATTTGAACTTCTCATTATACGTCTCTTGGCAAAGCTTCATGTATATTTTAAGTGGAATTGAAAATAGAGTACACTGTTAATCTCAGAAGGAAGAACCTAGAAGTGAGGATTTGTGAATAGTGATCTGAGTCATGCAGAGGAAGGTCAAATACATATTTATTATTTAGACCTGTAAATGAGTCCAGATGGTGTGTTTCTCCTGGCGAAACTGGTTACTGACTGCTTTGTTTCTCTTTCTAAACACAATTATTGGTCTTTGTTTCCTAAAGTTCTGAGATGCACTGAGTTGGTGGAGGGAATACTTCTCTAAATATCTTCAGTCTCTTTGAGTTTTGTAAATAATTACAGTTGATTGAAATCCTATTTCAATTATTATTTTTTCACCTAACAAAGTAACTTACCCAACCCAGTTGTAACATAAGGAAGAGCAAACTGGTGCAATTAGACTGCAGAATCCTTTCCAGAACCTTTTCATTAACACAAACAATTTTCAGCAGAGAAAACGCTCAGAACTAAAACATTTTCTGTGAACCAGAGACAACTGAGGTCTTGCTTTTCAGTCTGAATATTGCGCATTGTTCACTACATGCTTCACAGAATTAACAAAAACCTACCTGCAGTTATTAAAACTCAAGCTCAGGCAGAATATTTAAATCCTTGGCATAATACACAATAGGAGGTGCATTTTTGTTTAACCTAGATCTAGTTGAATGCCTCTCACATCAGGTGGCTGTGTTAGACTATTTAACAGGTTCGCATCATATTTGTGCACCAAACAAAAGAATCAATGACAATCAAAGACCATGAAATTCCACCTTCTCTACATCCACTATTTTGTTCTTCTTTGTAGACTAACTGTTGAATCGTTACGCTATTTTACATAAGGATCACAGTCCATGCAAAGCACCGACACAAAACAGGAACTTGTCCAGGAACAGTGCAGTTTTCAATCAGGATAGTATCGCGCTCCTGTGGAAGTGTACCAACTTAATTTCCTCTTTCAGTTCATGAACAAAAACAATGTCGCCATTTATCTTACCAGCATGAAGTTGAATTTTTCCAATAACACCCTCCACAAGTCCCAAACATATTGGATTCCAAGCTAGCAGCAGGTCAGTTGCTGAAACACAGAACAGAATAACCAGCAGATGTTAGAACAGGTACAACTACAGAAACCAGTTTCTGTTAACACAATTTTTTACATGTGTACAGTTGAATTAAAAGAACAGTTTAAATTTGACCACATACATGTATGATTTAAAGTGCGTATTAGTGAGTCACACATTTGTAGTGTACTTTTCCCTGAACTAACTGGCTTTTCATGAATACTATGTTGAATCTGTAAATGCTTCTGCATACAATTTATGAATAAATTCGTTTGTATCCAGCGTTTTAAATGACAGACTATTGCTATTCTCAGACATAATCATAGAAATTGATATCTAGTGTATACCTGCATATAAAATCAAGAATTCTTTCAAACCAGCTGGTGTCAGTGATCCACGCAAACAGTGGAAACCCTTTTCCAATTAAATAATGAAACAGTGCTGCAACCCTATCCGGCTCAGCTTGGCTGCACACACAAGGTAAAGGCCAGAGAGTCGACTCATTCACATCCTAACAGGGATTTGGCACTAGGTCTCTATACCAGTCATGAACAATTGACTACACTAACAAGCATAACCATGCAAACTCTAATGTTACTGTCCTTCTGGTCATTCTAGATCTGTAAATGCATATTTATTCCTTTTTGTTTTCTCTGCACCCTTTCCCCCCACAATTAACCCATTTGTTCAATTTAAATATCAGGACAGCGAACATCTGAATAATTATTCATGGAACTTAAACGTTACTTGCCAAAACAATATTAAAATTACGCATAAGCACAAAGTCAACTGTGAGGGTTGGATAAAATGAGCTGCAAAATGACATCATCGTTGGCAGCACTACAGTTATGTTTTCACCATTCAAACATATGGCTTAGATAGTAGCTTTAAAAAGCTGTAAATGAAACTATCTAGTACATTAGATTAGTGTATTAGTAGATTATATTATATATATAGTATTTCAGTTTTAAAAGGCGAGGCAAGAGCTTTCTGTTCAGTTTTTTACAACGTATATTTACATTTACATTTCTGGCATTTAGCAGACGCCCTTATCCAGAGCGACTTACATTTTATCTCATTTTATAAAACTGAACAATTGAAGGTTAAGGGCCTTGCTCAGGGGCCCAGCAGTGGCAGCTAGGTGGACCTGGGAGTTGAATTCACAACCTTCCGATCACTAGTCCAATACCTAAACAGCTAAGCTACCACATCTCAGTTTCAATCCAGAGAGAGCATGCAAACCAACTCTTAACCTCTGGAGGTGCAAGACAAAGGTACTATCCACTAAGCCACTGTGCCTCCCATGTAACACAGATGACACTGTTAGATCAATGAACCCTGACTGACTGGGTGACACTTCCTGGTCCAAAATCTGTATCATCTTTAACCTTTCTTTGGATATTATTTGTGGCACCACAGTAACATGAGCATTGCTACATGTTTTCACTACAGTAATCAGAATAACCTGATCTTATCTGATGACTTACTTCAACTATACGACAATGAAGAGTGTTCACCATTATTTGTGATATCTCAATCTCTGTAAACTTTGAACAAAAGACTGAGAGCACTGAGAAAACTCAGAGATTTATGTGAGATGTTTTAATAAACATCTACCAAAGACTGCTATGTCTAACCACATGTCCATGCCTTATCTGTGTTTCCCACTGAGATCTGTAGATCTGAGATCTGTAGAGCACTGCAGCTCCATTTTATTTGTGCGGCTCTTTTAATCATGAGCAAGCCTGGCGTGAGCATGGCCAAGAAAACCTTCCTGTTACAACACATGAGAAAGAAACTTGAAGGGGATCCAGACTCAAAACAGAAGCCATCATCTTCTGGGAGACAACAGATAGTCAAAAAAAAAAAAAAAAAAAAAAAAAAAAATATATATATATATATATATATATATATATATATATATATATATATATATATATTACAGTACACCAGTGTAGAATAGTAAAAACAGTCAGAGCAGATTGTGTATACAAGTCGTGGGTTGAACACAGGACAGTCTTTATGATTACAGGAGCAGTTCTTAGGTACAAATCTACAGTATCCAGAGATGATCAGGTTTCAGATGAAAAGATTCAGCTGTGATATGATGGACTTGTATGAACTGGCAGATCTCTACATCTCCAGTTGTCCTGTGCTATGTTGCTTCTCTGACATTTCATCAAGCTGCCTTCTACATTTAGTCCTACATTCACAAATGTACATGTTGTGACAGTAAACATGCGCTTTTTGTACGTGCTATTCACGTCTTTAAAAGAGTCTCTTACATTTCAGACGACTTAAAATATAGATTGAAATGAATAAATTGATGCAGCTCTTCCGTTCGTGAAAGTAGGGCAGTCCCGTTATTTCTGACACCTCTTTTTAGCGCGCAAAACCCCACCTCCTGCGCAATGATTGGGTGACACGTAAAACAATCGAAAGAAATTGTTCAATTGGTGAGCGCTTCTAGGGGTGTTAGCCAATCCTAGCACAGAAGGCGGGAAATACCGGAATACGTGTAGGAAAAAAACAACGGAAAACACATATAGATTTCTATACATGACGGCCCAAAATACTCTAGCTAACTTAGTCGTTGTTGAACTGACTTATTCGGCAAAACGACTAAACAGTACTTTAGAGTAAGGAGTAAGTTAATGTTTTTTCGTGTGCCATGTAGAGTGTCCATATATTTTTTTATTGTCTAACTTTCAATCTTGCAAGAAATACAGAGATAAATGTACTGAACTAGCCCTCATCGCCACATTTATTATAAACAGCTGCACATCAGCACTGAATTAACTTACCCGGTCTTACGGACATGGAGCCATCCTTCCGGCTGCACCATAGAGCGTTGTCTCCACTCTGGAGAATGTAATGGTCTTTCGCCTGAAACAGCTCCATGTCGACGTCAAGTCAAGGTGAAAAACATGCAGCTACAGCACAGTGGACACCTTCCCTCCGAGAGCACACATCAAAGCAGCCAGCTCAGGTAGTTAGCCGGCTAGCTAAACTGCTCTAGTCCTGATTATTGATAGTTTAGTCTATTCGGCAGAGACAGCGTTTACTACAGTAATAAACCTCAACATTGCGTCAGTTTAATTTGTTATAAGAGCTATTAACCTGTTTTCCTTTGCTATTGATGAAGGCATTTCAACACTAGTCAAACGGGAGATACGTCTGGTCGTTGCCTAACTGATATTTTCCCCCCGTGAATGAAGAGCAGAGCTGTGTAGAGGCGTACAAGGGTTGCCAGGTGTGTAAAAATTCCGTCGTCGTTAGTGTCATTGGACAAAATATAGACCTATGTTTAAACTGTTTTTATTACATTCTGAATAAAACAACGCAAACAAACTAAAGATATAGGAAAATAAACAACGCTGGAGAGGTTGAAGGCACCTCTTGAAGTACGCTATATTGCCAAAAGTTTTGGGACACCCCTCCAAATGATTGAATTCAGGGGTTGGGCTTGGCCAGTGAAAGAACTCTTAATGCTTCAGTATACCAAGACATTTTGTACAATTTCATGCTCCCAACTTTGTGGGAACAGTTTGGGGATGACCTCTTCCTGTTCCAACATGACTGAGCACCAGTGCACAAAACAAGGTCCATAAAGACATGGATGAGAGTCCTGACCTCAACCCAATAGAACACATTTAGGATGAATTAGAGCGGAGACTGTGAGCCAGACCTTCTTGACCAGCATCAGTGTCAGACCTCACAAACGCGCTTCTAGAGGAATGGTAAAAATTCCCATAAACACACTCCTAAACCTTGTCAAAAGCCTTCCCAAAAGATTTGAAGCTATTATAGCTGCAAAGGGCAGGCCAACTCCATATTAAATTCATGTGCATGTAAAGGCAGATGTCCCAGTTTTGGCCTGGCTAATTCATCCCAAAGGTGTTCTATCGGGTTGAGATCAGGATTTTGTACAGACCAGTCAAGTTCCTCCACTAAGGGGCCAAGCCCAATCCCTGAAAAACAACACCTGAATTCAATGATTTGGAGGGGTGTCCCAAAACTTTTGGCAATATAGTGTATGTTTCTCTTATACTACAGCAGTTGAATGATGAATGCTTTTATCTGTTTAAATCTCTTGAAATATCCATGAGACAAGTTTTTGTCTGTTATTATATGTTATAACAACTATAAACAGTTCCATTAGCAGCCTGTTTTCTCTCTCTTGAAGGAAATAAGAGGAATAACGCAGCATTATATGTTATCGAGAAACAGATAATAATCAATTCAATTTTAATTCAATTTATTGGTTGGACATTGTCTCAAAGCAGCTTTACAGAAGTATACAAACATACAAAATGTGCTGATTTCGGTCCATGCTGAATAATCAGCTTCTTCCAGAAGACATCATAATATCAATGATGATTATATATAGATAAGATTTCTGAAATTAATGACATATTTTAATCAGCTCATTATTATACTTACATGTATATTATTCCCCATACAAGGCCCCATAATTGGAACTGTTATCGAAAGAATATGTAAATTAAAATGGAACTGCTGTAGAAATAACACTATATTATAACAAGCATATTAATATAAATCCTGCCAGCGATTCTGTTATCTGCACCTAATCAACACTTTCTCATTAATCAGATTTGAGAATTCAACAGCACTGTGTATAAACCTTTCAATAAATAAAAAATAAAAGAGAATTATTAGCACATGTTCTTTGACTTATATAAGTTACACACTTACAGTGTCCTACAGAGCCAGTGTTCTCAGAAATCTTAAAAAATTAAAACACCTCATCCAGGTTTAATGCATTCAAACGCCTCAGCAACAAAAATAGAACAAGAACCGAGGACATGGCAACACCGGAGGGCCGTGCCTGTGTTCGAGTTCCTGCAGGAACCACGTCACGTGACCGCCTCCGTCATTTCAAGGAAAAAACAGCATAACAACCCAGGCCTGTTCATGATTCACCAGCACTGTCGCTGCTGCTGCTTATAAACCTGCTTTCTGGATTCCTTTGTTTGATGTGGTGAAATAATTTGTTCCATAGCCAGTAATCAGTAATCAAAACCATTGTCTTGTTTGATTTGGAATATTTTTGGCATATTAACTAAAAAAAAAATAATTTCAGAATCTAGTTACAATTTTTATACCACATTGTTGAAATTAACAAACTTAATACAGATTTTTGGAAAGTGTTTATTCGAATCAGAACTGTTTAGTTTATCTTCTCTTTTAAAAATAGTCATAATAAATATACACTCACCATAGAGGGACACTTTGTGAGACTTTGGTCAATATAAGGGGCTCCATCGGGACCACCACTGATTATTGAGCAGTAGATGATTCACAGCACTGACCCTATCATGGTAATGTATTGAGTGTTGGCATGAACACTGGGGTCTTTGAGTACCTCACTGATGCTGTGGATTGAGTATATTGTGTATTCTGTGTATTCTGTATATTGTGTATAGCAACAGATTTGCTAAATCGGCAAATATGGCCTGTTTCAAGCATGGTATTCTAGTTAGCCTGGATTACATCTGAAGCAAGTGTTTTCATATTCCAATCTTATTTCCAATGATATTAGACCATTTTTATTTTCTTTGGAATGTACTTTCTAAGTAAAAATGATAAAGCTGAGCTATACTTACACATGCTCTGTTTAACTGCAGTCATTCTGATTATTTTCTTGTTGAAATCTAATTGTTTTCATATATGACAGCGTACTTTGCAACCAATTGTAACAGTAGACTGCTACTTTATATCGCAGTCCTTAAAGGCTTGCAGATAAGTCACATGAGAAGGGATACACAGTATACTTTTCAGGTCTTTTATTATTCATGTATATTTTGTGTTTTAAGAGAATACACTTTAATGGCGATGGATGACATTTTTACCACTGGAAAATATGTAAAAATGTTCATTTTGGCACAAAAATAGAATAGAAATATAACACTGTTTCTATATCATTCAACCATTAATACTGATGTTGACAAGTATCAAGATCACAACATGATAGTCAAAACACAGCTAATCTGATCTTTTTTTGTTTTCCAAATGTAAAGAATAGATATATGAGGAGATTGTTTTCGTGTGAAACTTTGACCATTTTTAATACTTGTTAATCGTTTGTGTTTGCCCACTGTTATAAAATCGTTTAACAAAATCAGTGTCCTAAGAAACAATGGGTATTCTTATTGGAATTGTAAAAGCTTTTCATCATACATGGAAAAGACTAAAGGCAAATATCGGATACTCGTCCTAAGTAGAAGCAAAAATAAAGCACATTCATTTGAATAAAGGCCTCTTATTTCAGACTGAGTTTCAGGATGAAACTTAGCCACCACAAGGTCACCACTATGGTCCTGCTACAAGACAGTTGTACAGTAAAATTCCACAAGAGCGCCATTACATAACAGCACGCATAACTCCACTCAGCAAACAAATCACATATTAACTGTCAGCCAATGGAACAATTATATTAATTGTGCATGCAACCAATAACAGACTGAGAAGATGTGATTGGTGTCTCTGTCACACTAGAGCTTTGGTTTGCAGTTATGATATCTCCTTGGCCTTCTCCGTGTCTGCCTGATTGATCAAACTTGGCTCTCCTTTCTCAGCTTCAGTGCTGCAGATGCTCAACTGTGCTTCTGATTTCTCACCCAGCATCTCCAATTCCTCAAGAATGGTCTGTACTCTGCGGACACCATCACGTCGGGCTTGACGCACATCTACACGTCCCTCTGGGTCAACCGAGTCCAGAGCCAACAGTTCTTTGGTCAAAAATTCCTCCAGTGTCAGATATCTTTTATCATTCTTTTTCCCATCAAAACCTTTCACTTTCTGGGATAGTTTCTCCACTCGCTCCAATATTTGCTGTACCTTTGCCAGTCCTGGGTGACTTGAGTTTGGCTCCACCTTCTCCTCAATTTCAACTTCTGGTTGTGGAACTGCTGGTTCCTGTGATTCTGGTGTTGTTGGAACCGACATGGAACCTATATTAGGAGTCTCTGGCACTGGAGGTGGCACTTGTTCAAACTGTAGCACAGGCTGTTGTATGGGGCTGTGTATTTCCTGTTCAGGTTCAAGTATGGGATGCTGTGTCAGTGGTGATATAGGATGTGGTACAGGCTGCTGTGGTTCAGCCACTCTCTGAATAGGAATCTCAATGGGGAGGGTGGTACGATGTTCAACAGGATGATCAACTTTAGGTGGGATCTCTGTATGTACAACATGTTGCTGGACCTGGGAAAATAAGACATTATGACGTTAGTTCCTGTCATTGTAGTTTAAAAGTTTGAATGCTAATATTATTTTTTATGAAAGTAGAATTGTTATCCCTCGAGTCATCCTTGTTTTAGAAATGCAGTAGTCTAAATTTGGTTCATTAGTTTAAACAAAACATCACAGATGTGGCAGCTCAAGCTCATACCAGTATTTTATATTAATGCTTTAATGTAGCTGCATGTTTAGCGCATCTCACTCTGTATTAAACATTCCTAATTAATAACTCTACCAACATTACCTGTGGCCTCTCAGTCATGACCTGTGACCTGACTGGCTCCTGAGCCCTTACACTGGGGAGTAAGATAGGACTAGCTGAGCGATTCTGCTCAAGCTGGATGGGCACTTGTTCGCGGTAGGTTGGGACTTTTTCTCGTGCAGAAAAAGCAGGACTAGGACTCCACTCTTCTGGTTGGCGGCTGTGAGCAGAGGGTTGGTATTCTGTTTGCCAGAAGCGCTTAGGATGGACACTTTGGGGTTGTGGGCTTCCACTACCTCCAGTCCCCTCATGAATGACAGGAATGGGAATATAGCCTGCCCGAAGGCCTGTGCTGCTGGGTCTAGAAGGTTGATGATGCGAGTTAAGTTGAGAGTGTGTCCCCTGTGGTGAATGGTGCACATGGTGAACCTAAAATCAACAAAATAAATGAATTTCAGAATTCGATAAGGAAACACCATTGTACCACCACTGCATACAGTCTTATATATTAAAATAATTATTTAAGGGTTCTTGTACAGTTATGGGTTCCTCACTAATAAAATTGTAGAGTTCAACATAGAATGTTTAATGAAAGAGTAAGAGAAATTGAAAGTGCACACCATATTTATGCACTATTGTATGCAATTTTGTAGTATTAATAGTGTGAGAACAAGAAGTGCACTTTAAGTACCTTGATGATGCACTTATACAACTGAAAAACACTTGTTCTGAAGAGTACAATACAATAAAGTCATTAGACTAAGCTTGTGCATTAGACAGATTTATTGATCTAAACCAGTATGTTTTCAAATGAAAAAAATGACATATTTTATACTAAATATAGTATAATGTTCCAAATGTTTATATGTGGGTTTAGATTTCTGAAACAATTTATTGGGATTGTACCTCAGGTCCATGTGAAACAGGTGAACAGGACAGGCAGTGTGAATCGGCCTCTGGCGTGGCCTGTACTGGAGATCTTGGTCGACAGTGCAGTGTGGAAGTTGGGGATGGAGTTCGGCCATCTGCTCTTAGGTTTTGCTGGTTTGTTGGATACATATAAGAAAATGGTGGATACTGTTGTTGCCTGGGTTCGACATTTTCATGGGTGACCGGGATGGGGATATATCCTTGACGTAGGGTTGGCTGTTTCATCTCCGGAAAAAAAAACTTGTGCATGTCCTGAGGAGATGATTCTGTAGATGCACAAGGGCCGTTGGAGGGAAGCTGAGTGCCCTGCAACACATTTATCAAATACGTTAAACAAACATGTCACTAAAAAGCAACAACACAGGAAAGATGCAAAAGCTATAAATAATCTCCACCCAGTTCTTTAGAAAAAATGGTTAATAGCCTAAAACCGACTGAAATTACCCAATTAAGTCTCATTAAAAGTATTGGAAAATTGCTATGGGATGTATGCTTGATTTGTGCTATAATGATATAACTATTCTTGTAAAACAAAGTCACTTGGTCACCTCACTGTAAGCTTTCACTTTTCAGCACCATGTAACATTTCACACATACTACACTATGCTTTATTTCGGTTACAGTGGAAGAAAATCCTATGTGCTTCTACTTTTAATCTTTGTGAAGGTTGCTTTAGTATAGCCTACCTTAAAACCATTTCAAAGCTTTCACCACATTAAATATTTTTCACCTTTTTGCAAAATAGGTATATAATTCTATTCTATAGTTCTAATTCTTTTTCCAAAAAAAAAAAAAAAACTGTCCGTGGAAGTCCATGGAAACAAAAAATAGGGGAAACATTTTAACATGCCGTTCCTTACACTATGCGTGATAACACTGCAATGGTATGTGCATAACAGTTTATACCGCGAAATACCTATACAGATTACAAAATGCTTTCACATGTCCAAAGTATTACACTGTGATCATTACTTTCTAATTGGGGATCATACACACACACTAAACATATGCCAAACACCCCCACCACCACTCTCACCACATGCACACAAACACCTTTTTCCCATTTAAGTGTTTTGCTGTTTGAAGGAAATTTTTACGTATATGGTCTTTCGATGTAACATGCAAGGAATAAAAATGGTGTGCTTCACATTGGACTGAAATAATCTACCTCAAAGTGTGTTATTCCACTTATTCTGTTTATAGTAACATTAATGTCATGACATGTTGTGTATGTGAAAATTTTAATCCATATATAGTTGCATTTAATGTTGTGCTAAACATGCTAGTTTCTGTTATAACTCATGTTTTAGCAGATATAAACTCTCATTACCTTACTTTCTCATAAAGTTAAACAGACAGGGAAAATGCACCTTCTACTCCATCCTAACATTTAATGCTACTAAGAAAATTATAACATATCAGAATGAGGATGTTATTAATATAAACCCATGATTTGCCTTGCACTGCTTCAGAGCCATGCAGTCGTACAAAATAAATCAAGGCCTTCTAACCAGTCAGCTTCGAGAATTCAACAAGACTGCGGTATATGGTCACTTGACCCTTTAAGTAATTTCATGTATTTGTAAACTGCTCATTATGACATACAAAACTATGGCTAACAGGTGTGGTGCCACACTTTCACCAAACTAAAGTTCTACAATTAAATGTGATCTTTTCTAGCTTTAACATCACAAGGTAAAAAAAAATCCCAAACACATAAACGGTTGATCCAGAATTAAAATCAGAGTAAAAATTCTGCAGATGTTGTGTATTACTAGAAATATACGCCATACATTTACCATCACGACATGACTCACTGTGTGTGTGTGTGTGTGTGTGTGTGTGTGTGTGTGTGTGTGTGTGTGTGTGCGCTCAATGGATTGCTGTTGGGTTGACACTGTAGCTTAAAATATACTTGGTGAGGGGGTGAGCTTCACTAAACAGATCCCTGATGAGAAAAGACTTGCCTTACTCATCTATGGGTTCAACCATAGACCATCTCACAAATCCAGTATGCAGAAAGTAACATTGTTATTGCAATCATGGTGTCTGATGGGTAAAATTGTGGGTCCATGAATAAATCCTTTTGGCTAATTATAAAGTTTAGCAGTCATCTTAATGCTATACTTAATAACTGAAGAGTAAAACAAAAAGTTCTGTTTAAGGCATGTCATCATAAACAGAGAAACAGAGCACGAGTGACCTTCTGTCCTCTGACTGTTTGGCATGGACATGCACCCAGTTTATCTCCTGGCAGCTGTGTCTTTCCAGCAGATTCTTGGTGACACTAACTTTGGACAAGAGCAAGTGTTGATCTTTCTTAATGAGAGATGCCAGCTGGTGAGCACTAGTGTACACCCCCAGTGTTTCAAGCTCACTTTGTAACAGGAATGTGCTCTACTGTTTATGACTTATTCCACAGTAACACTCTCTCGCCCAGGGTTAAGTTTATATTATTTGGGCCCAGTTGGTCTTCAGTGGACCATGTAGATCATCTCTAAGGGTGTTCAACTGTGATAAATGTTGCTGCTGGTTAATAGGATTTTTTTTTTTTTTTAATTCTGACAACTGGAACATCTACCTTGGCTTGTCTCTGGCTAAAGGCATTAGCTTCCAATGGCTATCACTGAAGAATGAGAGGGTGGATCCGTCTCAAATCCCATGTAAGGAAAACTTTCGGAGGTGCGATAATACCGCACAGTTCCAACGATATTACCAACAAACCGCAGTCTGCGCAGCTCCTGAGTCTTTAAATAAACATTATGGAGATGGTCAAACATTCAGGGTCTTTAGACGACATAATAACTGCAGTGCGTCACACACACACGCACATTGAGACACACACATACACATATCAGTCAAGCTTAGATCACAACACGAAAATATTTCCCATCAACCGTTATGAGAATATGAGAAGAAGCGCTATTTTAGGCGCACAGCCTGGACTTCATGATGCCAATGACTGAATCTCAACTCAGCCATACAACCCATATTCTGCTCTAATATCATCCATATACTAACTGGAATTATTCTGCGCAGTTTAATATAAAATGGAGCCCAGGTAAAGTTAGACAATCACACTAATGCGGCAGTAAAACTGAGATCAAATCGGTTTCCCTGGTCAAAAAAACATCAGCTGTCCTCCACATTGCAGCCACGCACGACACTTATGAAGAGGAAAGGCGACGCAGAGCAGAGAGCTGAACTTCCAGCGCGTTTCCCCGCAGCTCGTCTCTGAAGGTTATCCTGCTTACCCGCTTACTGTCGTGCCGGGGGTCGTTCCATGTTGTGATGCGATTGTTGTGATCCACAAAAAACGGCCATCCGGTCTGAGGGTCAATTTTAATCTCCCATCCTGGAGGCAGAGGATCGTTGGTAGCCATCGTTTCAACAGGAGACAGTGTTTTCATCCTCCGATATAGCTTCGGTCCTGAATATTGTGCCATGACGGCGCACTCGGGTGCTTTAAAGAACCTCTGCGGTGACGCGCGCTGAAGGGGCGGGGCTTCACGAATCAACTAGTGAGCTCCTGAAGAAAGTTCTAGCTCTATCTTTTACCCGGGTCATAAAATGTGCTGGTATTATATTAAGACCACTTAATCATGCACTCGTCTTCAGTAACCGTATTCATATTATTTTTTTCCCGAATACTACTACTTCTACTACTACTATTAATAATACTTGCAGTTATTATTATTATTATTATTATTATTATTATTATTATTATTATTATTATTATTATTATTTTGTTGTTGTATTTATATTCTGTATTATTTGGGGTTAACTAACAATGGCTAAAGTTTGGGAAAATCACCCCCTCCCACACACACACACCGAATAACCGAATTAATATTATTTTTTCCGAATACTACTACAACTACTACTACTACTACTAATAGTAATAATAATAATAATTGCAATTATTATTATTGTTGCTGTTGTTGTTGCTGTGTTATTATTATTATTATTATTATTATTATTATTATTATTATTATTATTATTATTATATTTGTTATATTATTAAATATATTAAATAATATTTATTATTATATTAAATATTATTATTATTATTAAAAAAACCTGTTAGTCTATCAGCTACCATTCTGAACACAAATTGTACAATATGTTCATATTTAACAATATTGTTCAGTTATCGGACTTTCTGGTTGATAAATTACTGAATCTTTATCAGACAATTCGAGGTCACGTACAGACAGATGCACAAAATACAATATACAGTGATCCATGAATGAATGTATCAAAAAACCTGTATTCATGGATATATAATTAATTTATGTAAAATAACAAACACTTTTTTTTACATTTTATTTTGTCAATATGATAATACTTTCATTCATTATCTACAGCTTATCCGATATATTCTCGGGTCACGGGGAGCCTGTGCCTATCAAGGCGTCATTGGGCATCAAGGCAGGATACACCCTGGATGGAGTGCCAACCCATCGCAGGGCGCACACACACACACACTATGGACAATTTAGAGATGCCAATCAACCTACAATACATGTCTTTGGACCAGGGGAGGAAACCGGAGTACCCTGAGGAAACCCACGAGGCACGGGGAGAACATGCAAACTACACACACGGCGGAGGCGGGAATCGAACCCCCAACCCTGGAGGTATGAAGCAAATGTGCTAACTACCAAGCCACCATGCCCCCCGCTATGATAATACTTACAGTTATTATTATTATTATTATTATTATTATTATTATTATTATTGTTGTTGTTGTTGTTGTTGTTATTATTATTAGTGGTGCTTGCTATGAAAAGCACACTATTACTATCTCACATACTTATTATTATTATTATTATTATTATTATTATGTTGTTGTTGTTGTTTTACTAATATTTACACTTTACTCGTTTGTAAGAAATATTCAGATAGAGTTACCCATGTTCCAAAAAGAGATCTAGTGCTTTACGTGGTGTACATGTCCATGTTATTACACCAGTAGAGTGAACTCAGGTCACTTGAACGAGTTTTACTGCAGATTTGAAACTGCCGGTCTAACACCCCATGCCCCATCTGAAAATCTCTCTACACAACCATTAACACCCCCAGCAACCCACCTCTCCCCCCCTCCTGCACTTCGGATCAGTGAAGATGATGTGCGTCAGATCTTCCTGAAGCAGAAGAGAAGAAAAGCACCAGGCCCAGACGGTGTCACACCAGCCTGTCTGAAAACCTGTGCTGACCAACTGGCCTTCATCTTTTCACAGATCTTCAATAGATCACTGGAGCTGTGTGAAGTCCCTGCCTGCTTCAAACGTTCCACCATCATCCCCATCCCAAAGAAACCCAAGATAACAGGACTTAATGACTACAGATCTGTTTCTTTAACATCTGTGGTCATGAAGTCGTTTGAAAGACTGGTATTGGCTTATCTGAAGAACATCACTGGACCCTTACTGGACCCCCTGCAGTTTGCTTACCGAGCAAACAGGTCCGTGGATGATGCAGTCAACATGGGACTGCACTTCATCCTACAGCATCTGGACAAATCAGGGACTTATGTGAGGCTCCTGTTTGTGGACTTTAGTTCGGCCTTCAACACCATCATCCCAACACTCCTCCAGACCAAACTAACCCAGGTCTCTGTCCCTAGCTCTATCTGTCAGTGGATGACCAGCTTTCTGACAGATAGGCATCAGCTAGTGAAACTGGGGAAATTCACGCCATACAGCCTCACCACCAGCACTGGCGCCCCCCAGGGTTGTGTCCTCTCCCCATTGTTCTTCTCCCTTTACACCAATGACTGCACCTCTACTGATCCATCTGTCAAGCTCCTGAAGTTCGCAGACGACACTACAGTCATCGGCCTCATCCAGGACGGTGATGAGTCTGCTTACAGATGAGAGGTTGAGCAGCTGGCTGCCTGGTGTAGTCTTAACAACCTGGAGCTCAACACGCTCAAAACAGTGGAGATGATAGTGGACTTCAGGAGGAACACCCCTGCACTCCCCTCACTCACCATCATGAACAGCACTGTACCAACAGTGGAGTCATTCAGGTTCCTGGGCACCACCATCTCTCAGGACCTGAAGTGGGTCACTCCCATAGACTCCACTATCAAAAAGGCCCAACAAAGATTGTACTTCCTTCGGCAGCTGAGGCAGTTCAACCTGCCACAGGAGCTGCTAACACAGTTCTACTCAGCCGTCATTGAGTCTGTTCTGTGCACGTCTATAACTGTTTGGTTTGGCTCAGACATTGGCTCAGACATCAGAAGACTACAGAGAACGGTTCGGACTGCTGAAAGGATTATTGGTGCTCCTCTGCCCACCCTTCAAGAACTGTATACATCCAGAGTGAGGAAAAGGGCTCTGAAAATCACTCTGGACCCCTCACATCCAGGCCATATCCTTTCTGACCTTTTGCCATCTGGCCGACGCTACAGAGCGGCAACTACCAGGACAGCCAGGCTGTTCCCAACATTGGGCAATAAAAAAAAAAAAGTGCAATAACCTCATATTTATTTGTTACCATCCCCACATCTATACATCTCAACTAATTCAATTCTATTCTATACATACAATTTACTTTATTTTCCTATTTAAATATGTGTATTTTTATTTCTCATCCTATTTTTTGTTGTTGTTATTTGTATTGTTTTTGTTGTCTCTGTGCACTGGAGCTTGTGACACTAAAACAAATTCCTTGTATGTGCAAACATACTTGGCAATAAAGCTCTTTCTGATTCTGATTCTGATGTGCTATTAAATGTGGGACACTTAAGCTTTCTTGTGTTAATTTCTTGCTCCACCGTGAACAGGTAATCATTATTAATAAACCTGTATGCAAACTAATTTTCCAGATTAATAGGAAGATAAGAGGAATGATGTTAGATTTTGCTAACTTAAATCTTAAACGTGTAAATGTGTTAGAAATACAATTAAGGTTTACATAAAACACACTTTATTAAAATATTTAATAATATATGCTAATATAGGCTAATAATATATGCAGAACACTGAACAGTTGACACAATTGAATTTTTCCGGCCCACAGTAAAATAAAACAAATACTTACAATAAAAGAAATATACTATATTAGGCTGTTGTCGAATCCAGAAGCTCCAGGTAGGAGCCTGTTACTACTAGTGCAATGCTGACGCTGCGCAGATTATGCTTATATAACATACAGCCATTAAGGTCATATACCGAATATAAGTTAGAATCTTATCTACTGTCTGTAAGTATGGTTGCATAACATATTTTAACTTAGTATATGCGTCTGTGTGTAAATACACCAAGTGCAGTGTCTGGTAATTACTTTTCGACGAATGTAGACTCTTCAAAATGTGCGCAACACCTTGCTGCTTGAACACACCCTGCGTCAGCTCCGATGTCCAACCCCGTGATTCCTCGCGCGTGCGCATTGATTGAAGTCCTGGCTGGCCGGGTTTCGCCATTTTCTACACAATAAGCAAAGTAACTAGCTTTACCAGTTTGGTGTTCTTTTACATAAGCTAGAACGATAGGTGGGTTATCTATAAGTTACACTAAACTTTGCACGATATCTGAGGATGGAAGACGAGAGCCACCCAAAAACCCTGTAAGTAATTTACAAAACAATGCCAGCCCATGCGCTTGGAACAGAGTGTTCAAATACCTCACTCGTTAGCGTAGCCATATCTGGTTAGTCCGGAGGAGTGAAAAATAGAGGTGCACCCTGGCCCAAAGTTTCGGGCGAAAATTAATTTTAGCTGCGTATAAACATAATGTATGCTACTGCCAAGCGAATAAAAAAAGCTCTTGCTTTGCTTATTGTGAACTGTGTAGTGTTAGGTTGCTAGCCGGCTCAGTAGTGTTAGCCAGCGTTTTGTGACCGCGGCTAATATTAACTTGTACGCGGGCTTGACTTATCTTATCTAGGAGTTTATTTACTCATTGATTACCGAATTGTATTTAATGTAGCGGTGGAAATTGACATTGTGCTACAATGGGTTGATGATTTAGACATTTTAAGCATCGAATAAGATATAAATAGCTCTAGTGTTCTCGTCAGCTGGCTAACCGGGCTACATGTTAGCTATTGTCTGATATGTCCCCAGCTGCTCATTTTCGGAGGCCTAATAGCCCCGGTGCTGTGGCCTCGTTCACAACAATGTCTCATGTCCTTTTAGACGTCTCACCCTCAGATTGTCACATTTTATTCTTACAGTTCATTCTTAGTTTTTACAACTGGAAATCTTTGTATTGAAATTGTGGAGTTTTCCGCTTTCTTACAAACGCGTTTGCAAAAATAACGATAGTTCTACAACTACATAGTGTCTGTTCTGTTCATATATTACCACTCACATTAACAGTATTCTCTGTACACAAAGGACTGTACAGTTTGTTGCCTTTTTTTTAAAAAAAATCTTTTTTTAAATTACTTTTATATGTATTGTGAAAACGCATATAAATCTTAATATAAAGTCTTCATTATTGATAATTTCCAGTGAACTTGTAAACATGGCAACAGAACTAAAAGTAAATCGGCGGGAGGAAAAATGTTGTTTTTCTTATGAAATCTGTCTTGTAGTTACATGTATCTGTGTGTGTGGTCATCTGAGGTTTAAGGATCTTCCTGGAATTGTTTTGTTTTTGCAGTTATGTGGGAAACCTGTCTAGGGATGTTACAGAGAACTTAATCCTCCAGCTGTTCACCCAGATCGGTCCTTGTAAAAGTTGTAAAATGATAACAGAGGTAAGAATTCACTATCATGTTGGATACACACATCTAGATTTCTCCTTAATCTTACCAAGTTAGGAAAGTTGTGTGGTTTTGAGCATTTTGCTAGCAATAAAACTCAGTGACACATTTTGTATTTGTTAACAATGGAATCCAGTATGTAGGCCTTAAAGAATTACACTATATTGCCAAAGGTTTTGGGACACCCCTCCAAATCATTGAATTCAGGGGTTAGGCTTGGCCCCTTAGTTCCAGTGAAAGCAACTCTTAATGCTTCAGCATACCAAGAGCGGAGACTGCGAGCCAGGCCAAAACTGGGACATCTGCCTTTACATGCACATGAATGTAATATGGAGTTGGCCCACTCTTCGCAGCTATAACAGCTTCAACTCTTTTTGAAAGGCTTTCCACAAGGTTTAAAAGTGTGTTTATGTGAATTTTTGACCATTCCTCTAGAAGCTCATTTGTGAGGTCAGGCGTTGAACGAGAAGGCCTGGCATGCAGTCTCCACTCTAATTCATCCCAAAGGTGTTTTATCGGGTTGAGGTCAGGACTCTGTGCAGGCCAGTCAAGTTCCTCCACACCAAACTCGATCATCCATGTCTTTATGGATCTTGCTTTGTGCACTGGTGTGCAGTCATTTTGGAACAGGAAGGGGTCATCCCCAAACTGTTTCCACAAATTTGGGAGCATGAAATTGCCCAAAATGTCTTGGTATGCCGAAGCATTAAGGGTTCCTTTCACTGGAAGTAAGGGGCCAAGCCCACCCCTGAAAAACAACACCTGAATTCAATGATTTGGAGGGGTGTCCCAAAACATTTGGCAATATAGTGTATATTAGGAAAAGTTTGTTTTTCATTAGCAATTTGTGGCTTATTTGCATATAATGAATGCAAATAAATAAGAACGTGATTAAACAGAAGGCTATGTTTATAAAAAACCTCAAATGTAATATCCTATGTTATGTAGTACTTTATAGTTTTACATTGATTACACTGCTAGTTCATACAGGCAACTAGCTTACCCAAGAAAAGTAATCTTTTTTTAATGATTGCCATTGTTTCATCTGACTGATTAATAATATACTTTCCTGCTGTTTCTTCTCTGCAGTTGGATAATGTTGGATTTTCTATATTGCAGCACACAAGCAATGACCCATATTGTTTTGTGGAGTTCTATGAACATAGAGATGCTGCAGCTGCTCTAGCAGCAATGAATGGAAGGAAGATTCTAGGAAAGGTACACATTTAGGGGGGTTCTGATGTGTGCACTCAAAATTTGATGGTGTGTGACTGGCTTGTATAGAGTATGATTTTGTCTTAACCATTTGCAGGAGGTCAAGGTGAATTGGGCAACGACTCCAAGCAGTCAGAAGAAAGACACATCCAGTAAGTTTATCTTGTAAACATTGTCTTCTGCATTAAGAATGTAATTAAATATTTATCTCTTGAGTAATTTTTAAATATTTCAGTATGTCATTCAGAGTTGGCCATTACTATATATTTTGATACATTTTATGCAGCTAGAACATGTTTTTTTAAATATAGTATCAGAATAACATTGTTTATGTTGCAGATCATTTCCATGTTTTTGTGGGAGATCTGAGTCCTGAGATCACTACTGATGATATCAGAGCTGCATTTGCTCCCTTTGGGAAAATCTCGTAAGTATTAAGAAGTTTTGTGCTTTGTGCCACTGAGGTTTATACGAAATCAATCGTGTAATAATGTTGATTCCTTAGATTAGTTTCTGTCATCAGCATAAGTTTTTTGAGCTTTACTTGGTAAAGAATGACAAAAGCAGAGTTGATGGCTTTTGACATACCTGTTGTAGGAGTGACATGACATTATTAGGGTGGATTACTAAAATTTAAATGGAAATAATTCATATGCGTGACTGCACAAAAACACTAGAAAATCCACACATGTTCTTCAGTTCCCAAAAAATGACATGAAGGTTAGGTTTTTTAGAAATTACTGTGTCTAGAGCCATCTTTTAAAGGTGTTCCTTAAAAAGATTATCTGCACCACTACACACTCCTGATTAAATTGAAGAAATGGTAAGTAAATCTGACTGTTCACTCTTAAAGCAGTTCAATATCTGGTGTAAAATTGTTATAATAAAGCTGAACATTTTTCAGATTTTTTTTTTAGCTGTGAGTGTTAGTTAATAGCACTCTGGTTATTTTACAGAAATGCTCATAGGATTGGACAGGAGCTTGAAGGCTAACAGCAAGGAACTGTGCACACTGGGAACTCAGATGTAGATTTTTTCTATTTACTCTTTACCTTTTTATATTTATATACTGCAATATTTTTGTATTAACACTGAAGTAGTGTAGTTTTTTAACAATCCTCAAGTATTTCTTGAACTTGTAAAAGTGTTGTATTTTGTGGATTGCCTAGTTGTTTTGATAGTTTGATTCTCCTAAAATTCTGAAAATGTCAATTTTTCGAAATTTGCAGCTTCCCAAACTCCATATTGGTGGTAAAGAATTGACCAGGAAAAATAAAGAAATCTGTTAACAGGCCATGTATGCCGTTTAATTCCTTTTTTTCCACTTTTGATATTTCTGTATAACTCTGCTGGTAGGATTAGAGTGAGCGAAAGATATTAGGAATGCATGGTAAAGAAATAATTTGTTTGTAGTGGTTTTTGTTAATTTTACTGTTATAAAAGTGTAAAGCCTTGTGTGTAACACCAGGATCACTGTATATCGAAAACCTTGACTGAGCAGGAGCTTTACAAAGCAGTGTATTGTAGGTTGCATGAACTTATATTTTTGATAGCATACCTATAGTGAGAAGAGAAGTGGTAGTGTAATTAAGTCATTCGTTTATTTAGGGTTCTGTAAATATGCTTCACAGTGCTGTGTGTGTGTGTGTGTGTGTATGGTTCCTTTCATTTCTCTACCATGCTAGCTGATTGGAAGTGAACTGACATCTCTGGTTTATCATATTCTTTCAGGGATGCTCGTGTGGTGAAGGATATGACAACAGGGAAATCAAAGGGGTATGGATTTGTGTCCTTCTATAACAAACTGGTAAGGCTCCAGCTCAGGAACACAAAGTGAAGGTTATTTCTATTTCTGTTTATTATATTTACTATGAACCATTTTCAGTTTTATTCAAATTTAAACAATCATTTATTAATGCTCCTCTGAAATGGTCATTAGCTAAATGTGTTTGACCATTACATACTTTAGTTTCTTGATGGTTCAGTCTTTTCTAATATTACATATTAATAAAATTTAGAAAGACAATGATGACAGACTAGCAGTTTTTTAAATTACTTTTATTTCCCTTCTTAATGTTAATGCATAGTGTAAGTTTATTTGTATGTTATTTGTAGGATGCGGAGAATGCCATAGTACACATGGGCGGCCAGTGGTTAGGAGGACGGCAGATTCGGACCAACTGGGCCACTCGGAAGCCCCCAGCCCCTAAGAATACTCAAGACAGTAAGTGAATCAGTCACCTGTTCTGATTGTCATAGCAGTCAGTAGGTAGAGACTGGTGCAGGAGGAGTCCTGTACTGTTTAGTTTGGTGTTTTCTTTGAGATGAGAGCTGAGCTGATGGAAACTACTTAACTGTACTTACCAAGATTAGCAGAGAATCGAGAAGTGGTAGCTCGGTGGTAAAGATGATGGACTATTAATCGGAACTCACAACTGGTCATAATTATAAAATAAGATGAATGTAAGATGCTCAGGATAAGGCCGTCTGCAAAATGTCATAAATGTAGATTTGTGGTTTTGGGTTTTGAAGCATTCCCGTTCTGTCTCTCTTTTAATGAGTATTATTAGAAACAAATATATATGCTATTTGTATATGGCCAAAAGGTTCTGGTCACCTATCCGTCACACCCATATGTGGCCTTAAACTGTTGCCACAAATCTGTGTAATGTATTTATTTTTGGCCAGGTTTTGGGAATGGTTACATTAACCTTTTTGAATAACTGATTTGTTTCTGAAACCTTAGCCAGCCCAAAGCAGCTGAGATATGAAGATGTTGTGAACCAGTCAAGTCCTCAGAACTGCACTGTATATTGTGGTGGCATCCAGTCAGGGCTCTCGGGTAAGTCAGACACAATGTTACCACTATTAAATTGAATATTCTGTGCATTTTGTGGCATTATGTAATTGTAATGTAATTGTTATTCATTATGTAATTTGTTTGTTCTATGACAGACCACCTTATGCGACAGACATTTTCACCTTTCGGGCAAATAATGGAAATCCGAGTTTTCCCAGAAAAAGGCTATAGTTTTATCAGGTAGGTCCTAACGACAGTTCTTTGTCTTTCACTTTCCTCACCTAAATGCAAAATGATTTATAGTCATTTCATAACACAGGCATTTTAGGGATTTTAACCGTCATGGCTTATAACTTGATTACTTGTATATTTATGGATCTTGTAGACAACAGTTCTATGTTCTTTGTGTCTTGACTTAATATCACTGAGTGCTCTATTGCATCCAGGAAATAACTTGTGAAATAAAACAGGAAGTCTTTATTTAATGTAATGAGGCTGCAGTCCAGTTGAATTCCAAGCTTTGATTACATGTAGTTACTGTGCGTTCCCAGTAGATGGCGCCAAAGTAGTCTTTAATGGAGCTGATGTTTCTAGCCATAGACTTGGCGTGTTAGATTGTTTTCTGCAGCCAGTTTGCTAACGTGTGCTTAACTAATTTTACTCACAATTAATTGCTTCACAAAAACAGACTGCATTCTATCAATATTTTTCAGTGAAGTAAATATCTTGTGCCCCAAATCACTTATCATTGTGTTCAAACATTAGTTTTCTCACTGAAATCTAGGGTGAAGGATTGTGGAGACATTCATATTACAACATTCAGTGTCCCAAAGCATGTAGCCAGAAAAGTGTCCAAATGCTGAGATTATATAACCGTTAAATTAGTTGAGATGCATAACAAGGCCATGTAGTTTATCTCTAGTATTGGCTCCAACCTTAAACCCATGCATATATACAGTAAGGTTTGTTTGCCGATTATGGGTCTCTTTTGTCCACAGGTTCTCTTCTCATGAAAGTGCTGCCCATGCTATTGTGTCAGTGAATGGAACAACCATTGAAGGCCATATTGTTAAGTGCTACTGGGGCAAAGAGTCACCTGATATGGCAAAAACCGTCCAACCTGTAACAGAACAAGTAAACATTATTTTTATCAATATTTTTGGAAGATTTTTATTTAGGAATGTTAACTTCAGTTTAAGCTCTTAAATATTGAAATAGGAGTTTAATAAAGAGTAAGAGTTTTTGCTGAAGGTTGGTTATTTCCAGCAGGTGGATTATGGACAGTGGGGCCACTGGAATCAGATGTATGGAAATCCTCAGCAGTATGGCCAATACATGACAAATGGATGGCAAGTACCTTCCTATGGAATGTACGGACAAACATGGAATCAGCAGGGATTTGGAGTGGAGTAAGTTGGTCGAGTTCCGAGTCTTATTGTAAATGAGTATAGATAATGCAGACGTTTGGAAGGATGGGTCACTAAACATCGTCCTGTAAGTGATTTGACTATGTGGCTCTGTACATGTACAAACACTTACATAGTGTTTTATACACTAGCAAGCATAAAATACCTGATTACATTTGGTTAAACTGGTGATTAATTGATGTTATATAATTTACCAAAATAAAGTGAAACAAGGAGACCATGCTGGCAGCTGTTCCTCAGAGAATGACAAAATGAGAGGAGAAAAAAGGACACCCATTTTTTTTTGTTTGTTTTACCCCATGAGCATTTGAAAACACTTCTTTACTTGCTTTTCTTCTTGCAGGCAATCACAGTCTCCTGCCTGGGTGGGAGGTTTTGGGACTCAGCCCTCTCAGGCACAGCCTGGCCCTGTGATGAACCAGGCTAACTTTGGCATGGCTGGCTACCAGACACAATGATTTGTTCATCACTGTCCAACATCTGAGTCACTTTGGGCGAGCCCTCTTCCTCGTGTATGGAGGGAATAAAGAGACTAATAGAAGTCATTGACTTTTTCCCGGAAAACATTCAGAACTGACCTGATTCAGGGTTTAAGTGCTAAGAAGCAAATTTTGATTATAGAACGCCTTCAGCAGGAAACTGAATTTATTTGCGAAATTTATTTTCATTGTTTTAATGGAGTCGGACATAATAAACTGTACATTTTCCCCTCCATCTGTATCCAACAATATATTTGCTTATTGCCAATTACAGGACGTGCACAGGTACATTGCAAAACGCTGTACATGATCTAAACACAATGCATTTTAGGCAGTTTCATTTCTCCCCTTCCAAATAGCTGATGTGTTTGCTTGTTAGTTACACAATGGACTTCAAATTTTGTACCTAAAGAAGCAAAACAAGCATTCTGATACAGTAAACACATGTAAGTAAAGGCACTTTTTGGGGTTCATTGGACCTGTGTCTTGTAAATGTTTAAGTGTAAATGAATTTCTATGTGCAGTTGTGTATATTTAATTCACATTAGCTCCTCATTTCTTTCAGAATTCTAGAGTTTGATACAGCGTGTATGATGTTATCTTTTTACTATGTTTTACCGACAGTGAAATCTCGTTCACTTTAAAGAAAGGGTCACTCTGTCTGATTATGTAAATAACCTTTGATAACTGGGTATGGAAAAGGGTTTTCAGCACATCTTTTTTTCTTTCCTGGATAGAGCAGAAACCTCACTGCTCTTGATAGACACATGTTTGTGTGGCTGACATGCTGAATTCACTCAGTGTTACAAAGAAGCCTTAATTTTCAGTCACACAGTTTTCAGTTTTACTGATCTGAGACCCTTGTAGTGAGCTGTATTGTTGATTTTAGACCCTACAGTAGATTTTCTCCATTTGCAGTTTTGACAAATATGCGTGCCATGTTCTCTAGTAGCCAGACACACGAGATTTGGGGATTTTTTTTGGGGGGGGACTTTGTAGATTTGAAATGCATGTTTCAAATCACATTTGCTGAGGTTGCTTCAGGAACCGAATGTAATAGGTAAAATGTTTGAATGCAGTCTAGCATTTGATAATTTTAAGTCTAAATGAGTCTCAATAAATGAACCATTGGACTAGGAATACATTAATGTATGTTTTTTATTTTCGGCCTAAAGTAACATTTACATTAACATTTGCTTTTACAGAGAAATATAACTTTTTTTTTAGAAAAAATATTAATGTTCAAAACTTAATATTTAATCGCTGACAGTTTGCAGCTAGCATGTAACATCTGATGCATGAAGTGTTCCAGGTTCACAAAATTTTACGTTCACAATTCAAGCTTAGCACATTTTAAATAGGTTCTAAAATGCCTAAGATTAATTACATGTAATACATTAAAAGCTTTTAAATATGCATATTTTCCAAGGGTAATCATTAGTGTTTGTAAAGTTACACACTTTACACACAAGAATATAATTATTAAATTTTAGGTCTTTTTTCACATTCTAGATAAAAGGTGTAGCTAGGTTACAGCATCTATGATTTAATGTGGTATTTACACCTAACATCTTTAATCTCATATAATTTGGGGTCTTTCAATTCAGCAGGCAAATGCTTTTATCCAAGTTTAGACAGACATCTGAAAATTTGTGGCTTTTCTTAAGGGAGCAGCAGAGGCTGTCTTATTCTCTTGGAATTTAAATTCTTAAGACCTCTAGTTCAGACCCTTGAGCTGCTGTACAGAATTAACTCGACTCGCTCACATGTCTCTTATTAAGTGGTGAGGTTAGGAATTTTCTTATAATTAAAAATGTATGCAAGCACTCTAGTGTCACAATACAGCAAATATACAGGACATAAAATACATAATCTGTGATGTCCACACTGAAATAAGTGTGTCTGATTTCTACAGGTTGGTGTCTTTCTGCTCCTTTGATGAAAAGTTTGTGTAAAGGTGTTAATACAGGCAATGCATTTTTTAAAATGGCAATTTTTTTCTAGAATAATATTTACCAAAGCCATATACCCTATATCCCTGGATGAAAGAGTAAGATTTTCTATAATAGGTGTAGTTCATCTAGTTTCCTAGCCATTAAGATTGAAGAATTTTGGTCACGTTCTCGGGTCACAGCACCAGTGGCCTGTAGAGTTAATGTTTTCTGTAACAGTGGGCCGCAATATCTGATGATTCATTTTTTCATTTCTCAAGCACGCAGCCAGTGACCAAGATGGGAACACTGCTCCAGATTTACCATAACATCTTCCAGAAGTGCACTACTCTTGCTGTAATCAGAACAAACCCAAACAAAAATATAGCAAAGTCATTTGGGGTAATTGATAGAATTGTAATATAAGTCATGTAAGTCAAAACCTTGCGTGCATCGAATAAAGTTTCATACAGAAAAGTGCACAGCAAAGAAACCTGATCCTCACCTCATTTCTGGTTGCCAGGTGTCTTTCCATTGTTTTGTCTTTTGTTTGCTTTTTCAGTGTCCTGCAATCCCAGTTTTTCCATGACCATGTCAATCTTGGATATTGTGATGGCTAGAGCACCTTCCAATTCAGCCACTTGTTTAACCAACCTAAATAAGAGCAGTAATGGCCTTTAGAACAGGTGCAGCATCAGTTTGTATTTCATGACCATACAACGGAAAGAACACAATGATGGAATCCGGTCTGTGCACAATGCGGTGGGTGACATAAAATGATCATATCACAAATCTCATGCATTTCTGCTAAACACAATAGGTATCTATCTATCTGTCTGTGTGTGTACATACATGCACACATACATACAATTTATATATATATATATATGTGTGTGTGTTTTTTTGCTTAAATGTTTATTTTTTAAAAAATACTTTTTTTTTTTTTTAAAGTTTACAAAATGTTTTGAAAATTAAGAGCAGAATTTTAACCACTGCTTCAAATAAATCTGTTCTTATCGAGAATAGGATTAACTTTTCATATTGTAATATAAAGCATTTTTTAATACCTATAATGCCTGTGTGATTTCCATGTCATAGCTTTCTTTAAAATCTAGTAAGCTTTAAAAATATTTTCAAAAAATATTTTAAGTCACTTAAACTCCTATGTAATCTCCTATGTATTTTAAGTTACAGTTAAACTCCTATGTAATCACTTACATTGTAATTGTAAGTAATGCAATATCTGTACCACTTATACAATCTATCATTGGGTCACAGGGAGCCTGTCTCTGGCATCATCAAGCACACACACAATCACGAGACTCCAATCAGCTTAGAAGCATGTCTTTGGACTGTGGGAGGGAACCCACCAAGCCCGGGGAGAACATGTAAACTCCACACACACAGTGAGCGGGAGCGAGACTCGAACCCAGGAGTTGTGCAGCGAACATGCTAACTACTAAGCCACCATGCTGCCTAGCAATGTAATGTGTAAAGTCCGATTCCATTCTTTGCCTTTTGTAATGGATTTGATTTCCAATATCTCGGATATCCTGTCTCAAAAAATGATTACCTGTTATCTCAGAAAAGCATACAAAGTTATCACAATATTGATATTATATTGTTATGCTGTCCAGCCCTGTGTACAATTACCTTATATGCTTATTATTTCTACCTTGGGCCTGACATGAATCTTGTCATGTCATATAGCATTTAAAAAACAAACAAACTGACTATTGTTTAGATCAGCAATTCTTCATTTTCTTCCTTACCAATCATTGGTCTATCTAATGATGATTAAAAAATATGCAAATTATTCTGCAATAAATGCTTAGTCCCAAATTTGTTTTCATTATAGATCCAGTGTTCAGTGTCTGCTGTATGCATAGCCTACATGTGAAACTGCTCCGGATGCACTGAGTTGGAGCTTGCCGTGTCACTGTCTTCTGGTTTATTTCCATGTGTGAGATTACGAAGCTCTGCATTGAGTGCATTCTGTTGAACCAAAAATAAAAAAATTACATCTTTCAGACACGGTAATGGTAAAGCACATTTAAGAGGAAACAGTAACATTTTAAGAAAACACTATAAGGGGTAAAAATGTTCCAAACCCTTTTTTCTTCCAGCTCTCGTTTCATTTTTTCTTGCTCCTCACGGTCTAGAATTTGATTGCCATCCTTATCATATTTGGTGAAAGCTTCAGAGATATCATGATCATCATGGCCCATTCTGAGTGGATAAACAAACAGAATTAATATTTGTGGGTCATTCATTCCTGGTCTGTTGGTAAATTAATAAAAATGTGACGTACTCTTTTAGTGTTTCTCTGAAGTCCCTAAACTCCAAGTCTGTTGACCCATCTAAGGCCCTCTGAACATCTGAGATCCTGTCCTTTTTGAATTTCAGCTTCAACACGGTCTGAAATTAAGAGTGTGAAATCACTCATACAAGTATATACATATTTAGCTTGAGTTTTTCAATAATAAATCAAACGTTTTATTTATTTATTTATTTATTTATTTATTTATTTACTTATTTATTTAGATATCCTCACCTGTTTGAAAAGATCTGTAATATGGAGGTCATCAGTGTGGGAAGCAAGCTCCTCCTTGACCTCGGAGTATGTGTCATTGATGATGGCCAGAAACATGTTCTGTTCAATGGACAAAATCCAGGTTGGTTGGGAGAAAGTTGTGCTTGTGATTTGTTTAAACTGATTGAAGCATTTATGTTCAAGACTGAAGGACTTACCAGTAACACAAAGAAGACAAAGAACACGTAAGTGAAAAAATATATCGGCCCTAGGATTCTGTTTGCTCTGTCGATGGCATCATAGTCAAAGTCTCCAAGTATGATCCGAAACTGGGTGAAACTGCAGCAGGGAATTGGAAATTTATGTATTACTATATAATTTCAAAACTTTAATAGATCTGTATCCACAGCTTTGACTGTAGTATGAATTCTGGGGGGAAAAAAGTACTTACATGCATTTTTGAAATGTGCTGAACGATTCAACCTGAGTACCAAACAGAAGATAGCCCAGCTGGGCATAGGCGAAAAACACAATGAAGAACATGACCGCAAACCCCAGGATGTCCGTGGCACAGCGCGCCAGTGTGGAGGACAGCTGTGTCATTGTCTTATTAAAACTGATGTATTTGAATATCTACAGGGATGAAGAGCACCACAGGATTGCAATTAGTCTCATCCGTCTCATTTTGCACTAGATATTGATAAGAAAGTGTCTTATATGCAAGTTCAAAACTGTGATAATGTATTTACCTTGATCCAAGCAAAAAACAAGTTTACAGCATTCATGTTGTTGTACTGTGTTTGCCAAAATGCCAGAAACTCAAAATCTGCATAGCTGCTAGGGTCTTTCAGTAAAATTCCAAGCAGGTTGTTTACTTTGATAGTCCGGAATACATTGAAGATGATTGCAACAACAGCAAGCTGTGGAAAAAAACCCCAACATAAACCATTCTGCTAGTCTATTTTGGCTTATCAATGAAAAAGCAGGGGCAGTATGATTGACTAATACAACTGCATATAACTTGCTATGGAAAACCTTCACCTTACCAGCAACACTACCACATCCAGAATGTTCCAGACACTGGTGAAGTATGAGCACTTGTGTATTCGGACCTCCAGTATCTCCTCCACAATGTAGTAAAGGATGAACACGCAGAAGACCATCTCACAGCCCATGACGAAGTAATCCCATGAGGTAACGTATCGAATCAGCTTAACTGTCCGGATCTGGTATGAAGGTATTGCTCCACCAGTGGCAGGAAACTCAACCACCAACCTAAGAAACAGTGATATTTTATCATGTAAACAAGACAATCAAGATGAATGATTGCATAATGCATTAACCTATGCATATTCTTATTTAATATTTAGTACCTTATAACACAGAAGAGATTGATGTTGGCATTGTACGTCGTGAAATCAATGAAAACAGCCCTGGTTCCATGGTCTAGCCACAGGTTTTCTTTGAGTTCTGCCAGGATAACAACACTGTCATCTTTGGTTAAGGCAAGGTCCTGATAGTACCCTGCTCCGCTGTATGTGGCCAACAAACCCCAGTGACCTGAACCTTTAATCTGAGTTTCTGTGTGGTATGTCCAACTGAAGGAAATAAAATCACAGAATTGAGTGAATCCTGAACAATATGAATGATAAAACTTGTCTAATGTCTAATGTAAAACTAGCGCAGCAGCATATAATATAAGTGCAGTCAAAATAACTTCACAGGCAGCTAACAGGATCATTTTAGATATTTCAGTCTTGTAAAGAATGTGAGAATTCCTTATTGTTTATTTCAGAATGTATTTGACCACAGTTAAGCATACAAGTACAATCAAGTCATGTAGGAGACTTTACTCACGCTGATCCATTGACAAGTCCAAACACATACTCATCTTCTTTCTTCTCATTGTACACATCAAAGCAGCTACTGATTTCAGCACGGAAGTCTGTGGGCACCTTGCATGAATTGTTTTTGACTTTTATCTGTCGCATACGTGGGACTCCCAGGAGCATGTTCTCATAGTAAATGAAGGAGTGTGAGCCGGTGTCAAGAGGCTCATCATTGTACCATGTGGTCCAGTAAAGGCCATCCAGCAGTGAACCTTCTGCATACTGAGGACATTAAGACAAAATGGGTTTTAATGGATTTGTTGTGAAATCTTATACTTTTGAAGAAGATTTATTAGTAAAGCACCATTCCTGTTATGCTTAAAACAAATTTGATTTGTTTATCACAAACTGACCTAGTAACATCCATTCTTTCTGGACGGTATTTTCCTATTCTGTATTCTCCCTAATTTGACACTCTGTTCTATAAAAGTAATGCTTATAGATATGATATCCATGGTTTGACAAGTTTGGTGTAGAAACTCTTGTGGCCTGTACAGTCCTGACCTCAAACCCACTAAAACCCTTATGGGATGTACTGGAATGATGATTCACAAACCAGCCCTTCAACATCATTGCTTGACCTCACTAATGCTCTTTTGATTGAATCAGCAAAATATATGCATAAAATTCTTTTATTATATATTTAATAATGTTATAAAGTCATATAAATTATGGATGTAATAAATGAGGATATGAAGCTAGTGGGTGCAAGTGTTGAGGATGCAGAAGATAGGGATAGGTGGAGAGAGATGATTCGTTGTGGAAATCCCTGAAGGCAAAAGCCGAAAGAAGAAGTATAAGATGAAGTCATATAAGTATAAATTTTATTTGTCAATTTAACCTGTGGTTTATTTGTGGATTATTATTATTGTTTAAAAATTAATTTTTTTTAATCTATCTATCTATCTATCTATCTATCTATCTATCTATCTATCTATCTATCTATCTATCTATCTATCTATCTATTTTTTTTTATTAATATTGTTGTTGGAAAAAGAAGCAGAAGAAAAAAACAAGAATAGTATATAATAAAATAACAAGGAGCTACTCACGTTCCAAAAATCGTCCATGCTTGCAACAGACTCAAATGAATTCACAAACAAATCATTCATAACTTTAGTGTAGTAGTAGGTGGTTGAGCTGGTCATGCCATAGGTCACTGAAAGGCAACATGATTATTAATAATCAGTTTAACTGGCATTGTACTTTATGTATTAATCGCTTAAACACATGCAACGTTGATCATAGGTAGGTATTTCAATCAACAATCGCTCTCTTGCATGCGTCATAAAATCTAAAGACCTCAATTAGGGGAGGGTGATTTGTTTGAGGAACAAGGACACAAATAGCTCGCTTTAACAATGTACATCAAACTATACAAAGAATAAATGGCTTGGTTTAGGGCTCTTATCAGTAGAGGACAGGAGAGCACAGCATGTATTGCTTTCAGCATTAATGTTTCCTCTAAACAATGGTTTGTGTAAACCAGGGGTGGGGTTGATGTTTTATAATGAGCAATTAGGCTGAGGCTGATCACTGCAGATAATAGGACAAAGTAGTAAAATAAACTAGGGGATTAGTACAAATACTGGTCACTAGACAGGTTGATGATTCCAATGACGTTCTTGAACCCCAATGCATTTATGTTCCGTACTGCATAAATCCTCTCTATTCATAAGTCAGACGTAACACATTACTGTACAAATTTATCACACACAAATCATAACAATCCCATTAATACCTCTGAAATATGTAATACCTGAGGCAAGCTTAAATATACTGAAATGTAATACACTTAACAGGTTTATGGGTTTATGAGTATTTCTCAGCTCTATAAACGTCTATGTTAAATATATACATACAGTAACTGCTTTGAAAAATAGTCAAAACCTTCATACTTACATAAACACATGTCCACTAGGAAAAGAATGTAGACAAATAACTCTCTGAGAGTTGTTTTGAGATAGAGTTCTTTATTTTTTGCTGTGTCCTCTGTCAGTGTTGTTCCCCATAATCCTATCAAAACAGAATGCAAATTTTTTTATTCAGCTAAATATCATTTGCTCATTTGTCAACAAAACTATTGTCTCCCATAGCATATAATCATAATTCAACACAATTCAACTATCTTGTCATCTGTAATATTGAAATGCAAAATTTTTTTTTTTTTTTTTTTAAATTAATAACATTTTAGAGAATTGTTTTCAGAGTTATAGCATGTAAAAGCAGATACACAAAAGAGATTGGAAAACAGCTTGCCAGAGCACATTTACCTTTAATTCCGCGTAGGAAAATGGAGCAGCATCCAGATTTCTTCTTCTCTGGCTGTTGATTTAGCATTGTGGCCTCTGCCTGGTAGGGGTTAGGTGCACCAGCACGGGGTGGAATGTTGTAGACAGTGCTGACGGAGTGCCTTGCCAGTGGAGGGGTATCACAATACGCCTGGTTCACCCACCCTCGTTTCCCTACACTCTCTAGTTCACACTCTACCTGACTGCTCAGGTGGCTTTCTGCCCTGCTGTTTATGTGCTGCATGCTGGTTAATGAGGTGCTCTCGGTTGATACGGTGTTTACTAAGGTGCGCTGTGTAAGTCAGTGGTTTTCATAGATATGAGAAGAGATCTGCTGGTGGGAGATAGATACCACTGGTTTATATACCTTCTTCCTGGACAGCCGTCAGAGAAGATGCTATTGGTCTTGAAAAGGGAGGCTGAACTCTATTGTTCATCTTAAACAAACAGGGTCCATTGATGAAACTGAGACCTCTGGTGTGTGTGTTTTTTTTTTCGTAATGTGACGTAGAATAACACAAAAACACCTGCTGTAATAGCTTGTTATAATAGTATTGAGCAAACAGTGAAAATTTCGATTGGCTCCCAATCGCAAGACAATAGATATCATGATGAATACATTATATAAAAACAGTAAGTGTCCGGCCAACCGATTATAATTACTTCAGCCCCACCAATAACAGTAAGCTTCTCGTTATGAAGATCTGTGAAGGTGTACTGTACGAACGATAGACAGATGCAAACAAACAACAAATGTATATTCACATGACAAACATTATTGAACACATGGTAATATTACATACAACAGAGTAACACGTCTGAACTGAACTCCTCTTAATCACAAAAATTCTATTTTCCAGAGGAAACACTGCGTCAGCCATTTTTGACAACTGCATACTGTAATGACTTTACAGATCAGAGGCTGTTGTTTTTCTTTTCCATCTTGATAATTGTTGTAATGATAACCCAAATGGTATTATGGCTGTTGAAATATGGTAATTTATCAGGGCTTAATTGCTTTCTGTGTATTTGTCGGTGCATCTTGACATGAAAGCTGCTCAAGCCTCATTGTTGTAAACAGTCACATTACACACAGTCACTGAACAACAAAGAACTTAATTTTCTCTCTCCAGTCAAGAGTCCATGTAGAGTCTGGTGTATCAGTGGTTGTGCCCCATTTTATTTCAATTAATTTCAACCCACTTAGCTTGTTAAAATCAACAGAATCCTTTCCTGTGTCCAGTTGTGCTACATGAAAGCCCTATAATTTTTGGTGACTATCACCTAAAATATTTGACAAGTAAATAGCTAAATAATATCGACCAATTGTGGATGAAATCTGAGCCTTTGGCACACTAAATAGTTATACATAAGCCAAGGACTAAATTTCCAACCAAAATTATATTTATTTGAGTTTTTTAAGATGATCTTCTCAAATGATATGACTGATATTTACCAAATTCCAACTACATCTACCCTTAAAATACCAACACATCATTCACATTAGCGCACTGAATTCATAACATGGGTCATGTTCACAGTTTTAAAAGGTTTTAACAAGGAACAAAGCCAGTGTTCAGTTAGTCAGACTAACATTTAAATTTCTGTTAATAATAATTACATATTTCACATTTCAAGAAAGTTATTATAAAACACTGTAAAGATATTCATTGCTAACGTTCTAGTATGTTAATTTAGTATGGCATAGGCATATCTGTTCATGCTCTACTTATGTCTCCCCTTATACTTCAATATCAAATCCCACATGCATCACATATATGGTCATTTTCAATTATGCTTATCATTATTTTAGAAATAAGAAGTTAAAAAAAGCACGAAAAGTCTTATAAGGCTTATTTTAATCTGAAATTCATAGTGCTAGCCTGGAACCAGTTAATCTTTTTGGGTCATCCTAAATTTTGATAAGATTTTAGATCAGCAGTCCTGAGGAGGGAAACACCAGCCACCTGAAGACCATGTGAACCACAAAGACTGCAGTAGAGTACACCCAGTACACCCACTATACCCAGTGAGCACCAACTGACCAGACATCTCTATGGATTTCTGGACCCTGTGCATCTCTTGCACAATTGTCTAAGCTTTATGAAGGCTCACACTATCTTGGAGTCCTGTTTCACTGTGCCACCCTTTCGTGACTCTCTTGTATAGATATCCATTATTGATCCAGCCTGGCCTGGCACAATAACATTGGCACATTAAAAAGGCATTATTATTTGTCCTGGTCTGGTCTGTCTTGTTCGGTGCCCATGTAAGCATTAAATTCCTCATTAATTTTGGCACCTTATAGGCTATTCAATTACACCGATATCAGCTATTTTGTATAAAAACAGCGCAAAAGTTCTGATTATCAGGGACATTTGATGTGACGTCACATGTTTCGCTAAACATGATTTATACTTTCTCTGAAGTAACAATAGAGACATGTTTACTTGGAGCCTTCTTATCTAATGACACACCAGGGTCTGGTAAAAATGACCAAGGCTTTATCTGGGCAGTGAGCACATTAGAGCAGACACACATGCGTCTGACATCGCTTAGATTTACTGCAGTAGATCTGGAACAAAAAAAAAATCTTAAAAACCATACCTATTTTCTTAAAAACCTTTTTAAATACTTTAAGAAAAAGAATGCAAAGATTGCAATATAAATATGATTAATTCAGTAAAACAAATCAATGCTCAAATTACTCTTAAATGTGACATGCATGTTTCTATGTATGTATTCTATGTATTTTATTTCTATTTAAATAAAAAGACAACGATATATCTTTCATGCTTGATCAATTTATTGTCTGCTGATCTATGACTTAAAAAGCAATAAAACTTAACTGAATTGAATCAACTGAATTGATCAAGTTTATTCCTGCACTAATGTACTAGAAATTGCACATGGATAACAGTGTTCCTACTGCTAGAGTACATACTTATCTAAATAAACACACTCATTTATCTGCTGGCAAACCACAGTTTACAAAATTACAAAAAATAAAAATAAAAATTAAGAAGGCAAAAATTACTAATAGTATTGTACACTAAGCTTTAACTAAGCTTCCACCAACTGAATGATTTGATACAAAGCAATACAAGATTTGAGTGTTTTGGTGCAAGAGCCAGGACTACTCACTACATAATAAATTAATAACCATAATAACGCATTTTTGTTGAAATTACTTTCAGAAATAAATGCTGTATGGCATTTATAGTGTACCACACTAATGAAAGGTGATCAATATATAATATAGGCAAATACGTCAAAATAATTGCAATACAAATGTATTTACTGAGTCCTGTATCCACGGAATAGAAGATACAAGTTAACACTCCAGCATGTCTCAGTCTAATTTAGAGCTTGGAAATCCTCGTAATGGTAGGAGAAGGAGGTGTACATGCACTCGTTTTCAGTGGGTGAGCTGTACCTCACGATGCAGGGGTAGCTCTCAGACTGCAGGCCGTCATACTGCAGGTCCAGCCATTGCCTGTGAGAGGTGCTGTTTTTACTAGAATCATCCAGGATGCGGTTGAGGGCCATGATGTAGCTCAGAGCCATCTGCAAGGTTTCATACTTTGAAAGTTTTTTGTCCTGACCCCACTGAGGAACCACTCTGCGCAGTTGGTCGAAAGCTGTATTCAAGCCCTGCATCCTCTTCCTCTCTCGGGCGTTGGCTGCCACCCTTTTCCGTACCACACTCTGAAACTTCTCTAGGTCTTTGGGAGCACACTCAGAACCCGTATCCACACAGGCTGGCGTACAAGGCTTCATCTTTTCTGTCTGAACGTGATGCTACAGTCCTTCAGTGATGGAGATAAAAAACTATTTTTTGAGAGATATTTTTTTTTAAAATTCAGCAGCACAGAGTTATTGACGTGGCCTTGGTATGCTAGGTCCAGGATCTTGTGTGAGCACCAAGCTCAGCTCTGGTTTTCCCTGTGGAGGAAAGATGCTTATATAGGACTTAAAAATTGACAGGTGGCAGCAGGTGGAGCCCCATCCTATTGCCCCATCCAAACATTATTACTCCTCAAACCACATATGCACACACACACCACCCTCACCCCACTCCATTCGCTCAAACTTTAATGACATTCAAATTAACTTTGGCAGGCCTATCAGTGTTAAGCTTCTCCAAAGCTGTGCATTACAAATACAGAAAACTTACCATCTGGCCAGGACAGTTTAACTCACTGGGGGTCAATGAGTGAGAAATACTTAATTAAATAACCTTGATTCCTGAGCATCTATGGAATAATACTTTCTTGTCTTGAATGATAAGGGTATGGTTCGACTTTGCTAGCTTTAGTACAAAAACAAAAAAGCAGACATTGTTGACTGGAAGTCTGTAATTATAGTATCATTATAAAAATTGAGTGTAAGAATAATACTGTTCTGACAAAATCAGGGACGTTCTCAATAATTAATATGATGTTCCAATTCATTCATTCAATCATTTTAATTATTTTACCCCATTATTTGTGTTATACAAATAACAGTAATTATATTGTACTGGGCATTTTATCGCAAGACTGAATTTGCTAGGGATGCTCTCACACTGCTTTTTTAATTTTATATTTTTCACTGAAATCAATGTGGTTAATTCACTGAGATCACTGTGATCAATGTGTTTAAATATGCAATTTTGTTTTGCGTGACTATCTAAATGAGACACACTATGAGACATGTATTAGTGATTGTGTCAGACAGGAAGCTGTCTCATATGTCAAATAAATAATTGATCTAGATGTCCCAGAGGAATTAAGGCAGACAGAAGTGTTTGTTTCCTGTCTGTTTCTATCTGTTAAGATGGTATATAGACCACAAGGATTTGATTCATAACAGGTTTTTGAGAGACCATTAACAATTATTTAAACTGTTCAAACTGTTGATGAAAATACTTTACTGATAAAAACATCTCAGACCTTTATATCGACAACACAAATACTTCCAGCTCATCAAAACATTTTCTTTACTATTTTTACTATTTTATATATTTTTGAAAAGCAATGAAGTCATTAAAACTAAGAAATAATACATTATGCAGGATTTATGCAGTTACCAAGAAAATTGTTCAAACATCTATTTTATATAATAAAGCCAAATGTTTGGCAGCTTTTCAACCAGCTAAATGATGGAACGTCTTCTAAGTTGTGAATGAACTCTACTTTCTTAAAGGAACAATTTAATTTTAAGTCGGTAACTCTAATTTTAAGTCGGCTACTAATTACTAAATTAATTAGCTAAAAACTGCTAAAAACTACTTATACTTACTTAATATTTGCCCCACATTTCTAAATAATTCATGCCCCAGATGAGCCAGTGATGAAAGGTCAGGCCATATAAGCTGATGCTGTCTGGTTATTTTGTACCAGATAAGTAATTGTGCTGTTCAATTAGGCATGTAAACCCCATCCACCAGTCTGAGTCATTGATTGCAGATTGGCAGGGATGGCCAGCTGTTACATGTCTTGTCTAAAAGGTCTGGAGCAGACATGCTGAGCAGCCTTGTGTTTACGTTAATCACATGACTACCTTGTCTGGAGCAGGAAGCTACACTGTACAGGAAAAAGCCATATGTTTAGCAAAAGCATTGACAAGCCAGCTTCATGGTATTGTGCACAGATTAGTGCCATGGATAAGGATTTTAATTCCTTTAAAAAAGGAAAGTGAGAGGGTATTTTTATTGTGTAATATACTTAGGATTTAGCAGATCTTATTTTCACCTATAGATGTCACAATGGAGTGAAAAACATCAATCCATAATTAAGTGAACATAACTGCCTACTTTCTAGTGTATGCACAGTAGGAGGCAGATTTTATTAGAGAGATTAACTTATCTATAACCATTTTGGTAAAAAACAAAACAAAAAACAAGTTTCTGGAGAAAACTGTAACTGTTTGGGATTATTTTTGATGCCGCAGCTATTTATTTATTTATTTTTGAGTTTTACTCTGAACTGTAATATATAATTAGTCTATAATTTACATGACCAGTTTCTAATCACTGCTCATTTACATGAGATTCAATTGTTTTAAAATAGTTTGGTAGTTAATTAATTAATTACTTTTAAATAGCAGATAGGAAATACAGAAATTCTGCTAAACACAGCTAGGGAATGAGAATTAAATTGCTTAAATGACTAATAGATAAATTCATATTATCCAGAGAGAGATATTAAGCATTAAATGAAATCACTGTCCTCCATACATGGAATAAAAACAGGCCTGAATGGAACATATGGTGAGACGGTGCTGGTGGTAGTAATTAGGGCACACAAGGTGAATGCAATTTCATGCCTATCTGAACCTTTTCCCTTTGGCTGATAGGATTAGTTTGCTTAATTAGATAATGAAATTATGCTTTCCTATTACATTGACAATCAATTATAAAAGCAAAAAGAGCTAGGAGCCCTTATATAATAAACACATTAATAAATATACTTAATCTACAGAAATTTTAAATGGGTGTGATTTAATATCCTCTAAACAGCTTAAAGCTTAAATAATGCCGAGGATACACTTTTATAGTTTGTATACACAACTGAAATTCATTTCACAACTGAAATTCTATTAGAAGATAATATACTTTTAACCGTTTCTTTGGGTAAAACTTTTAAATGTTGTAAGCATTAATATTGCAGTTAATATGATATGGAGTTGAGTTGTTTTTTCACCCCAAAAATGTCACAATAGTAGTAGTAATAATAATGATAATAATAATAATAATAATAATAATAATAATAATAATAATAATAATAATAATAATAGTAATACTACTACTACTACTACTACTACTACTACTAATAATAATAATAATAATAATAATAATAATAATAATAATAATCATCATCATCAGTATTATTATTATTATTATTATTATTATTATTATTATTATTATTATTATTATTATTATTATTATTATTATTATAGCCACTAATGAAGCGGCTGGTGGGATTAAGTAGGAAGACTTAATGTTCATGTTAACTACTGGATTACTGAAAGCTAAATACAAACAAACCTCTACAAACACTTAATTGGTAATGTTTTACATTTTAAACAATTTTTTTTTACATTTAGTTGCAGCTAATACACAGTGACATTGGAAAACCCAATTTGTAATTTATATGAATTATGTAAATTATATATAATGGTAGGTAAATCTATTACAACTTGACAGGAGAATGGATGAGCATGGCAGAATGTACAGTATTTGACACTGATAGTCATTAAAAGTAGTCTTTATATTGTCACTTGTCAGTGAGCAATGCAACAGGATAAGCAATTTAAAAATACCAGAAATGATCTAGCTAAGAACTCGTGGTGTGTTAAATACAACATTAAACACATTAAATGAAAAATATCACAAGAACTCTTTCTACTTGGAGATGGTGAGGTTTAAACTTATGCCATATCCTGTTTTAGTGGTAAATATTTTCAGTGCGCCACCTAGAGAACTCTATGTATAAAACTAAATCTAAATACACCGATCAGGCATAACATTATGAGCACTGACAGGTGAAATGAATAACACTGATGATCTCCTCATCATGGCACCTGTTAGTGGGTGGGGTATATTAGGCAGCAAGGGAACATTTTGTCCTCAAAGTTGATGTGTTAGAAGCAGGAAAAATGGGCAAGGATTTGATCGAGTTTGACAAGGGCCAAATTGTGATGGCTAGACGACTGGATCAGAGCATCTCCAAAACTGCATCTTCTGGGGTGTTCCTGGTCTGCTGTGGTCAGTATCTAGCAAATGTGGCTCAAGGAAGGAACAGTGGTGAAGCAGTGACAGGGTCATGGGTGGCCAAGGCTCGCTGATGCATGTGGGGAGCGAGGGCTGGCCCGTGTGGTCTGATCCAACAGCCGAGCTACTGTTGCTCAAATTGCTGAAGATGTTAATGCTGTTTTGTTAATAATTGCTGCTATAGTATACAAATATTTTACGTTATATTTCACTTTAAATTGTTTAAATGTTTTATTTCTCACTTGGTGACTGTTTTCTGATGTTGAGGTAATGTATCAGAGAAGACGTGAGGTTATTATTCCTTTTACTATAGTCTTTATTTACAAAGGAGTACACTGAAAGAGTTCTGTATTCATTGCTTATTATTTTTCATGTATTTCACATACTGTATACATTTTAGTACATGTAAGCAGCCTATAACAGCACACATCACTAAAGCACTAATTATTTGGCAGATCATTTTTATTCAAAACGACTCATATCCAAATATTTAATGGTTTGTAGGCTTTTATATGGCAGTAGTTGGTATGGATAGTTCTATATTTAAGGCTAAGATCTCTCTCTCTCTCTCTCTCTCTCTCTCGCTCTCTCTCTCTCTCTCTCTCTCTCTCTCTCTCTCTCTCTCTCTCTCTCTCTCTCTCTCTCTCTGTTTGTCATTAAAAACAAAGGAAAGGAAAACAGTTGGCTTTGAATGTTTTGAATGATCACCTCTACCCAATAATGAAATCTTACTAAAAGGCTTTATGCTGTTTGTTTGTTTGTTGTTGTTGTTTTCATTTATTATCCATCTGTGAATTAGATTTATTCATCTGGCTTCCACTTTAATTCACAATGGCTCACAAATGAAGCTCAGTAAAGATTTTAACAATCTTCTTTCTCACTATGGAAAAAATGCTCAAATCCCACATGATTTAAATTGAGCTTTTCCCGTCCACTGTGTAGCTGTAGGGAGTGGTTCTGGTCAGCAGAGGGCACATAGAACTTTCTTTAGTTTATGAACATCACACAAACAAAGCAAACAACCTGTCTGATTTCAGTTTCAAAAGTCTATGGAAAAAATACCTCACAGAGGTAATACTAAAACTCTGGATCAAGATCATTTGAATCAAAATCTAAATCATATGCATAATATTTAAAGTAACAAACTGAAAAATATGGCCTATGACTTGCAATAAAACTAATGTTGCAATAAATGCAATAACGATGCAATAAAACTAATGTTAGAACAGCTAAGAAACTTTGTTGAACATGTCTGTGGTCTTGTCTCTCTTCTCTCTTGTTACAGTCTGGCACCTTCTATACCTGAGATGCTGCAACATGCTGTAGCAAGCAGCATTGTCATATCACCCCACACATCTGTGCAGCTCAGGCATACGCTCACTTCCTCTGTAGAGAACAAAGCACACAAGAATCTGATATCAATCTGCCATTACTGCAAAGAACACATGCCTGGAAAGAACCAAACCATTTTCATGTTGTGTTTAATGTAATTATGTCCAGTTTTTTCATTTATATAGACATTTCATTTAGATAGATCCTAATCTACTACAATTCTGACTCATGGTTTCAGTCGAGGTCATGACTGTATCATTCTAGACCACAGTCTGGTAGGAAATTAACTACATCTGCTGAACTATTACTTTATTTAGATGTACATTAAATGAACATCCGGAGTGAAATCCAGAGCTCTGAATATACAGAATTTATTGCATGCAGGATAAAATGTAAAAATATTAATTAATCCTGTAAAACTCCTGTGCAGTTTATTTCTGAACCTGCAATAAAATAAGCTCTGATATTTTACAATTAGGGTCATATGGTAACAGGATCACCAACAGAAGTTCTGTCTGCTTTCAACTCATCTGATCTCATATAGTCATCTGGACCTCTGAGCTTTTTGGTGAAGATAAGATTTTAAAAAAGCTGTGAAAAAGTATTATTATGTATTAAGAAGGGAAATACTCCATGTAATTAGGGCTATATGACATCTATAAATCATTCATAACAACAGACATAACTACGAGTAGTTATAAAGTTTTGGTATTGTCATGCTAGAACAGGTTTATGAAATCTTAAATAAAATGCTGGACTGTGCACACCAGCTCATCATTATATGACACATCATAAGGATACACTGACTTTCACATATAGTTTTAATGACATTTTAAGTAATCCACCCATGATATAGATCATAACACAACATATTTCAACTAAAATCTTTATCCTTTTTACAATATTAGGTTCTCTGTCATCTGTCTACTTTATATCAATATTTAGAATAATCCTTTATATGTGTTTTGAAATATATATATTTCCTGTGAACACTGCATTTAACAGAGCAAAATGTTAAAGGTGTATTAAGCTGGATTTTTTTTAAATGTCTGTAATTGTCAAAAGAACAAAAAGCAAATAACATAAGGTGTCTTAGAAGATGTTGGCCTCCACCACAAGTTGCTTCATCACAAGAGCGTTAATGCGCCTTGGCCCAGATTCTACAAGTCTTTGGAACTGTGCTGTAGCAATGAAAACCATTCTTCAACAAGGTACTCCCTCACCTGGTGTTTTGATGATTGGTGTTCAAGCAGATTGATCTGGTGACTGTGAAGGCCATACTAATTGTCATATTTATTAAATCATCCAGTAAGCTCTCATGCCCCATGGAGAGCGACAGGTCATCATGGAAGACTGAGGCCACTGCCATTAGGATAGAAATATTCATACTAGGATCAAGGTGATCAGTCAGGATATATACAAGTGGACCAAAATCATGCCTTCAAAATACCTTCTACAGAATTGTCAACTATCTGCATTTCATAAAGAATGCTCTAGAAATTTAAAACACGGTCTGAGCAATGATATTTTGTATCTTACACTTCTGTCATATCAGTTTTTCTACTACTGATACTCCAACCATAATGGTCACTGAATAGATGATTGTTATGTGCTCCAGTCACTTATTGTCTGGATTGGTAAGAGAAGAGTGTGTCTGCTTTTTCACACTGCATGTTGAGAGCAGCGTGAACATCCACAATACACAATGTTGCACAATGTTCTACACTGGCAGCTCTGTTCAGTTTGTGGGGTGCAGCTCGTAGTGAGATTCTCTCACAAAAGCCTATTATTTATTTTGAAGAAAAGACATCAATGTTTTGTCAGGAAGCTCGTCTTTGAGGGAGTCTTACAGAGACCTTACTGAATTCAACAGTATGGAATGCCCTGTTGACAACAGTCACAAGGTTCACTTATTAACACAAATAGCAAGCACTGCGTATAAAATAATGAGAATTACCCCTGGAATTTGTTTGGCTATGAAAAGTGTTTTTGCTGGATTTGTAGTTCAGCCTTACATAAGTGACCCTTTTTTCTGCTTTGATATAAATTTAATGGAAGTCAAATTGAACATGACATCATTATAATCCAAATAGAATAATAAACATACACAAATATGTATTATTTTTTTCTATGATGAAATCCATGCTTTACCAAATAAATAATAAACACCGGCTCTGATCCATCACTGAGATTTTACATTTTATTGAGGAGTGTATACAATATAAAAGAACTACTTCAAAATAACTTAAAGACTACCCAAAACTCCTGTTCATCCAAATTCGGTGCTGAATCTGGAGTGCTGAAACTACCCTGATCACAGGAATTAATAATACTAATACTACTACTAATAATAATAACAATAACAATACTAATACTAATAATAATAATAATAATAATAATAATAATAATAATAATAATAATTAGGTTATTCATATTCAGTAGGTTTTTGGTGAACCAATGTTTTTTTTCTCACAAATACATTTTGGCGATTGAATGCATTAATGCGTGTGTATGCATGGCGCCCTATCATTGACTACAATGGGACTGGCAACCCATCCAGAGTGGGTTAACGCCTCATAGCTAGTGTTCCCAGGGTAGATTTTGGATCCATCATGTCTAGAATTAAGTTACTGAAGATAATGAATGAATGAGTGAATGAATGAATGAATATAGTACAAGATCATCGCCCTCTAGACCAGGCTTGGGACAATAAAAGGCTTTTTTTGGACAAATTTTGTTCATATAATGATTGCTTATTTGTCTGTGGTAACATAGTTTCCTCTGCTACTGGCAGAGTTATGAGTATATATAAACAGTATATTGTGCCATGTCTTCTCAATGCATCCATGTACTGTGCCACTGATCAACTTTAATTTTAAATCCCTCTCTCTCTTCACCCATCCATATGACCTCAATTTTTTTTCTGACTAACTGCATGGCTAAATGTTTTCAGACTTTCAAGACATCTTTGTGTGAAAAGTCCACGTTGGACAGCAAAGTAGTTTTAGAAAAGAAGTCACTTGATATTGGAGTGGGCTACATGATATCATGTGACACTGTTTTTTAAACGTCATTCTCGACTGTAACTGAACAAGTTCCACATGACTGAGAGGCTCTTCTGTCTTTATCTTCCTGACTCCATGCCTCTTTTGTCACACCTGCAGGGGGTTCTGTAGGCCCTCGGCCCCCTGCGGAGGGTCAGGATGGAGCCTGCAGATGGGTTTATTACACATGGGACAGACACTTCGGATTTCCAGCCACTTTACCAAACACCTGGGGAGAAGATGTGTGTGTGCACGGGTGTGCGTGTGTTTGTGTGTGTGTGTGTGTGTGTGTGAGAGAGAGAGAAAGAGAGACAGAGAGAGAAAGATGTTATATTTCTAGCACTCTGTAACATAATCATGAGAAAAGCAGCCTAAGGTTACTTTGTGTCATGGCACCTCAGATCAGATGTATACAAGATCTTCAGATCTTCCCCATATTAATTTGCTGACTATCAACATTCAAGTTCTGTTTTTGCAATTGTTTTGCATTTCACGGACTAGTTTTTCATAAAGTTCAGCAGGGTTATGATGAGACAAGTATATCACAGGAAGCATTTTCAGACATATTTTCCATTTTCCATTATTTTCCTTACACATTATGTATACATAATTACAACACTATAATGCAACAAATTATTGTTTACTTTAGAGATTCTTCTGCTATTGTATTTTAACTGAACCATTAAAAATATAACCAGAATGAAAAGTAAAGCTGTAGTCAAAACTAAAAAATGTGAGATGTGAGAGATATGTGAATAGGCTTGTGTTGTGCAGCAGCATGGGAAATTTTCTTACTTCTTGTGAAAAGCATGTGAGCAGGGACAAACACCAAGCTCCTCCCTGCTCCTAAACTCTTCCAGACAAACAGCACAGGTCTGCTGCAGAGTGACACACACACACACACACACACACACACACACACTTTTGTTGCAAACTGCCTAAAACTTGAATATTAATATCTAAGTTATTAACTTAGTTTTGCATAGCTGCAAAGCTTAGGAGTGTTTTCTGTCTGAAAATCCCTCAATTTTTGTAATTATTTTGTTCCTATGTGTGTTTACTTACACCAAGGAGGCTTAGTTTCTTCTCTGATCCCTTTAGAACAACCTATGAAAAGAGGAAAAAGCTAATTATTCTTGAAACTTTAAAATAAATAATTAGATAAATATAAAAATAAATTGTACCTCATTGTATCCAAACTGTTCCCGTGTGACCTGTCGTCTAAGGCTGGGAAAAAATACAGTATGATTTCACATTACGTGACAAGGTACAAATTGCAGTGCGATTGAGTAAGTTGACTGAATAAAACTCAGATTAAATACCTGCTATAGCACACAAGCAAGCAATTTATTGATCTATCATGAACTCTGCCAAGAAACAATATTCTCAAAGTTTCAGTACTATGATGCTGAAACTGACTACACACTACAGTATTACCTGAACAGATAGCAACAGAAGATGAGGCTCAACATAAAGATGAAGAGACCAATGCCAAGAATGATGATATAGACATTCAGTGGGAGGGGGTATGTGACGTCTGTGGTCATTTTGCAGTCTCAGATGTGTAGGCTTTGGTCACACAAACATCCTGCAAGATCACAAACAAACACATTCAGGTTTTAACCAAAGTTTAACCAATGTTAACTTTCAGCATAGGCTCATATTTAGTATTCTGGCTGATAACACATACGCAAGTTGCTCTTTTCTTAATTATTTTAAGGCTAATCCTCAGGTGGCTCTAGTGCTGATTTAGACTTAAAGTCTAAAGGAACTTCATGTTTGCCAGTTTTACTGTGAGTATAACTGGTAAATTAGTATTTGTTTCTCAGCTGACTGGTACGATGTGGCTCATGTATTTGCCTTTACAAGGCCCTTGGCTGACCACACAGCACTGAAGCTCTCATGTGTACAGTTTACTATAGCACCAACATGCATATTGTATAAACTGTGGAGCGGCGTGTCCTTGTGTTTCTCATTTCACTGTAACACTGTAACTCACAGATGGACTTCAGTGAGTTGCATGAACTTTTCACTGTAATACATACACTCATACTGAAATCAGAAGTGTGTTTCTAATGCTTCTGGTTGAAGAGTGACAGAAATCGCTAAAGACAAAAAATAGCAGCTCTAACAAGTACACATTTCCTTTCAGACACTTATGCAGTATAAGGGAATGGTTCACTTTGAGTACTTTACACATATTGACATGTTCAAAATGGTCTATTCCATTATATTATTTTGTATCAGGGATCCCTTTATATAATAATATTTGGGTTATGCATTGGATTCATAGAGGTTTTAGTCCTAAACCATTTGTCTATTCTATTTACGCATTATCTTGCTACAAACTGCATACACTATAAAGACATTTAGAAAAATCTTTATTAGATTTTTATTGTTTTGATTTTAGAATTTTTTCCTCTATATGCTTGTAAGTCTGTGTTAATGGAGCAACAGCGAAGTCAAATTCCTTGTAAGTGAAATCCTACTTGGCCAGTGAAATTATTTCTGATTCGGATGCTCAGCCTGTTACAGTCAGCTGTTTGCTAATTTATAAATGAATTTCATTAAATGGATTGATCCAAGGAGATGTGATTCTGTGCGTGTAATAAATAATTACTCTCCCACAGTGAATCTGGGGGTACAATTCAAACATGAAACAGCTTTTCAGTGTGTTTTCTTTTTTTTTTGTGAAAGGACAGTATTAAATGATCTACAGATAGCTACAGTCAGATCTTCAGGACATGTATTACACTAAATTAAACACATTTCAGATTTTAAAGAATCTCACCCAACATGTGAAAAACCTGCTGTGGTTATACCTGTTTTGGCAGAATACTCATTTAATATCTGCAACTCGTTTTAAATAGAAAAAGTTGCTTTCGGCTGTTCCCTGTCACCACAGCAGACCAATTGGTCCACACAACTTGGCACAGGTTTTACACCGGATGCCTTTCCTGACACAACCCTCCCATTTTTGCAGGCTTGGGACTGGCACTGCATCCAGTGGCTGGGGTTCAGGCATTGGCTGGGAATTGAACCTGGGCCTTCCATATAATAGGCAAGAAATCTACCACTGAGCCGCCAACACCCACCTTGCAACTTGTTTTAGATAAACCTTGATAAAGCTAAAAGTGAATACATTCATGTTATAGTTAGTAGATTTATACAAGGAGACCTAAACGAAATGCTTGTAATTGGCAACAGCCAGAAAAAGCCAAAATGTATCTGAGAAATGTGGCACTGTTTTTGACCGGATCTTGATTCTCTATTAAGAATGATTACTTTAAGTATTTGGAAACTTCAGGAATGTTGATGTAACAGTTTTCACAGTTAATCTGTTCCGGTTAAGTGTAATACAGTAATTTATGTGTCAGACAACACTGCTCTGTGATCCTGATATAACTGTGAACATGAGGTAGCTTATATTCAGCTACACACTACAGTACATAATCACCTGCCTGATGCTTGTAGACAGTTGGCAAGACCGAAATAAATAATGCTGTAAACTAGAGACTTTATTATATTGTATATATGCATATATTTATATGATAAAAAGGAGATTTTAGCTCAAATGCTGATAAATTGTAAACTTGAAAACTTAGCACAAAAAATCAGATAAGAATATAGTGATAGTCAACTTCAGCCGTGGCCATCTCTCGTGCATTCTGTATGTGGGTGGGACAAAGACAGAATAGAAACCCTCCAGTGTGGGACGGCATAAAGGATTCAGGCACAATGAAATCCTCACAGTCCTGCTTGACTCCTACTATACAATATATGTGTTATGAACTGTTTCACATTAACTACTGAATGGACTGCAAAAGACAAATCAGAGACACAGCCATTTGTTCCCAAAACAATGACCATTACCAATGCTACATATCCTATTGTATGTTTATGATGAGTGCACAGTTTATGTTACAGTCAAGCACTCTTAGTTACTGACTGCTACACACAGTATAAGCTCTCTACGAAGTTACACTGAAGCACATTTTACAGGGACAGCAATATGCAGAGAATGAATTACTTAACGTTTTAGTATTTTCCAGTTCCAGATTTCAGTAAGCACACTTTAGATGTTCTTGGAAGTTCACCTGGCCAGTCTTGTAGCGCAATCTTGTTAAGACAGACCAGATGGTTATGGTTGAAGATATGGAGTGATTGGTAATATTCAAAGAACTTTAACAATAGGAAGAACATAGACCAAAATAATTAGTTCTCCCTGTATTAACATTGTACAAGTGTAATAGTATTCTTTGTTTTCTGACTAAATCTGTGCAGCCAGTTTTATAAAGTTTTACAAGGCAACTCTTTATACGTTCCCACTTTAGCCTCTTTATAACAAAAAATCTAAAAAATTCATTCTGTTGTCAAAAGTGCACCTCACTTACAGGTATAGCAGAGATTATAATTTCATTGCAAAATTTATTGGGCTTATGCAAAAAAAATTAATGCAGCACTGATATAGAAACCAGCAAGACAAACAGAGTGCCACATATTATAGTTTTCTTAATAGGGAAAGCTTGAGTCAAAGATAAGGTACAATCCAGATGAGAAGACACAAATAGAGAGATGAAGAGAAAGTTGGGCCAGTTGGCAGAGCTTGGGTAAAGACTGGGCAATTGTGCATACACAAAAGCAAATACAAGTGGCTGCAGACACATCCCCCCCTACCATGAAGCCACCATCTGCTCTGTTTAATGGGGGGTAAAGGGGGAGAAAAGCACATGGGGCACTTTCAATGCATGCTGTGCATGTTAGGAGCTCACCAACCTGAGCAGGACTCACCATTTGAGAAACAATTGTGGCTGACATCGGAGGTCAAAGGCTGCCAAATAACGTTCATTTATTTAATGGAAAAACACACACACACACACACACACACACACACACACACACACACACACACACACACAGTGACAATGAGTCTCTCTGTGCCCAAGTTCAGGACATACAAGATATGGCTTTCACTGCTGATTGTAGAATAGGATAAGTTAGTAAATCTCTAATTGCAAGCACATGTCTGGAGATGCTGTTAATAACATGTTTTGCCATGCAGCTAGCACAATGCATAAAGACACAGAAATTAGGGTGTGTTACATGTTATGATTCATACTTACTGTTATACAACTGGAGTAAGTTCATGAACAAGAGGCCAGGTTGTTTCAGTCAATCCAGCCAATCAATAATGGGATCCAGAAAGACAGTGTTGAAATGAGCCAGCGAGTTAGATTCATCCGTTTATAAAATCGGATAAATAATCTGGACTCTGGCTTGCCAAAACTCCCACAGTAAAGCTACAGCTCATGAAATCCTCACTGTCTCTGTTTAACACATTATGAGCACCCACCACATTCCCTTGCCCATTTGCATGGAGGCAGGATGAGCATGTTTTCTCGGCTGAAGCCAAGTCACATACTTTTCCAGTTCAAAATTGGCACTGCAATTAAAAATGCTCACTTCTTCTTTTCCAGAAAAAAAAAAAACACACAACGTGGTACTTAAAACATAGTATGGCTCTGACTTTCTGTTTTCTCCAGTGTCATGTTCTAAAACCAAACTTCAGGTTTTGGTATCTCACACAGTCCCTTTTGCTGTAGATGATTTTTAAGGAAGGTTAGACTGTAGTGTGTGGTGAGACATTTACAGTTGGCTTTTTATAGTTCTTATCAGTGCAATAAATGTACGATAACACCAAGTGCTCTTTGTTCTTCACATATACAAGGCATAAACTTATGGCACTACTTTGCTTTGTCTAGCTTCAAAACACTGTCAAAAGAGTCATACATCCGTGTGTTGCCTTCTCCCACCTTTCTCACGCTCCACCTGCTTTTCTTGTCCTTTTTCCCAAGGACAGTCTTCCTATCCTCACACAAAGATGAAGACGTAGTCAGACTGTTTTCCTGGGTGAATATACCTGCTTCAAAAGCTCAGAGTGACTTTGTGCTGGTGATGGCTCGCTCCCCTCTTCACCATCTGTCTTGCTCTCACCCCTCCATAAGCATGCACGAGAAGAGTAACAACAAAGATGACAGTTTTGGGAAAAGGTGTCCACCCTGTATGCGAGTGTGCCTGTGTTTGTTCACGTCCAATGTTTTCCTGATCTTCTCCTCCAGCTCTGCATGCTCATAATGGTGCCGAGCACTTCTTGCCTGCTCAGTTTGTAAACAGATCTCTGCTCATGTGATTCGCCGTCTGCATCACAGCTCTCCTTACACCCACCCCCTCCTTTTTCTCTGTGTCGCACACATTCTCTCTCTCTCTCTCTCTCTCTCTGACTCATGCTCTCTTAGTCTCCTGCCCTCTGCAGCTGCAGGCTATTAAGAGGTGACAGCAGCCAGGCGGCTGCGTTTTGCAAGGTTGTGAGAGGAATGGGAGTCATTTAGCTCCTCTGGTGACCTACACAGAAAAATAAACAGAGCTTGGACACTCTGTGAAAGAAGCAGAAAGAAACGTGGGGGGAGAGGGAAAGTGTTGGATGGTAGAAGGGTGGTAGACATAATGTGGGACACAATATTTTTTATCTTCTTCCACCTTAGATTTGATGTTTATCACAATGCATAAACCAGTGATTGTAATGGTTAGAGGTTAAAGGTGGAGGTTTAGCAACTGAAAAGAAAATAGCTCGATTACTTCTCGCTAGGATTCATGAGCTCATGATTAAGTGACATTAAGAGCAGAAAATTGTAAAACAAAAGATAGATTTAGAGATATTTCCATATACTTTAATTACTACTATTAGTTCTAATATCATTACTACTAATGATTATTATTGTTATTTCTACATACAAACACTTAAATTGCGTCCTTGTGTGTATTTATGCATGACATAACTTATAGGTTATTGTTTTAGATGTTCAAAGTAAAGCCTGTATACATTTTGAAATAGGAAGCCTACACCTTTAACTTCTGAGCATGTTTGAAAAGTAACATCTAAAGATAAGAAGGTGAGGCTGCTATTTTTAGCAGAAGCCCAATGTTGTGTTTGTCACATTTTTACCCCTGCGTTAACAGAGGAAATGTAAGAACCATCTGGAGCTGCTATTAGCAGCTTGAATCAAATCCCAATTAACTGATTTAAAACAAAACCGATGCATGTGTTTAAGGCTTACACTTGATTTCTAATATTCATGAAAAAAAAACAAATGCACAAATAAAATACAACAAAAAATATTTTAATATATTGTACATTATTTTTCAGAAGTATTGTATAGTATTTAACAATAGTTGTCTGGAAAGCACAACAACATGTCCTATACATATCGCTTCATTGTGGTAAATCTGGAGCCAATCCTGGCAGTCCCACTGCAGATGGCATACGAGTCCATTGCAGAGTGCCATTCACACCATTCACTCACTCACTCACTCTCTCTCTCTCTCTCTCTCTCTCTCTCTCTCTCTCTCTCTCTCTCTCTCTCTCTCTCTCTCTCCACACACACACACACACACACACACACACACACACACACACACACACACACAACATAGCATAGCCAGTACCTGCATGCATCTACCTGCATGTTTTTGGGACAGTGAGCAGAAACTGAAAAACCTGAAATGCAAACCCAGGACACTCTACTGTGAATCCTGAGTTCAGCACTGAACCCTGGACCCTAGATCTGTGAGGTAGAAATGCCCACTGTACCACCATGCAGCCTACCTGAGATAATACACAGTACATTCTCAAAAACTATTATAATGCACATGAAATGCTGGCATTATTAACTAGCAATCAAAAAGGAATTCAAATTCAATATACATAATATAATATACACACAAAAAAATTGAGGTTAAAAAAATACAGGTGCATTTTAAAAAGTTTACATGTCTTACAAATGTTTTAGGTATGCAGAAAAATTGCTTCAGTATGCATTATGTGTTCAGATACATTTCTGATGAACTATCACACAATCCGTATCATCAAGCTAAAAAATGGAAAAATATATGTTTTTATCTCATGTAGTGCATCATTATATTGAAATCTAAGCAAAAGAAAGAAAGAAAGCAAAAACAAATAAACAAAAACAAAACTGGAGCAAACAAAACAAAGTGAAAGTTTAGTAAAGAACTATATCTTATTGGTGAACACTGCTGTTATCCACACGAAATGAACATATGGTAATCAATTACTGTAAACAAGCATTCACACCTTAACATATCATGTCCATCTCAAAGCCGTCAGTATTGTTCCCAATTGTGTAACTGGCCCATTTATTGAGCCGACTGTACAGGGGAATCCCTTTATTCTCTCTGTATAAGTAAACTCCTGTTATCTGGTTCCACTCCAAATTGGAAATGGTCTGTTTTGCATCCTGACATGAGGTCAGAAGCCCCTTTTCTTGATCCTCCAGGTCAACAAACCCAAAGAAGGTCCTGATGTTCTCAGCAGCACGGATCTTGGCATGAGCCTCAGCAGTACGCTGGAAAAGTGTTTGCTCACTGGCTCGATAGGTGGACCAGTATGCCTCCTGCTGGTAGCCCAGGGGAGAGCAGCAACGCTTTCCACACATCACCAGGAATACAGTGAAAGAAACAACAGCCACCAACATCCAGCCCAAGAGCTTAGACAAAAAAAATTTGTAAATAAATATTATAAATACAAAGGTGGCAAAACATCCAAAACAAACTACTAAACATATGCCAGTGATGATGATAAAAGGCTGATTAAAGTAATACTGTTCTTAGTAATGTACATTTCAAATGGTCTGGTTTTAGTATTTTAGAAACTGTTGATTCATTAACTGAAGCTCTCTACATGTATCTGCATGCTTTTTTGCACTGTGCAGTTGCCACATGATTGGTTGATTAGATGGCTGCATAAATGTGAGGTAAAGGTGATTGAGCATCTGCTGAACATGTCTGCAACATGACTACAAGCAATTCCTCTTTGACTAAAATTGCTTTTAAAAAAGTCATTTCATATTGTACCTATTTAAGTCATAATTTTTCTCCAACAGCCTTTTAACAGAATACCAACAGGAAATGTGAAGCCTTAAATGATGTTTAAACATGTAGAGTTACATGCAGTAATGGATGAGATCTAAAAAGGACAAATCATACATGATTATTTTGCCTAGGGAGTTCCTAAGTGTGAAACGTAAGAAAAAAACAGTAATTGTAGTTTGTATTTATTACCTGAGATTCATATTTCAGCCTCCGTTCGATGTTTTTCCAAAAGTGCAGCAGTTCTGCAGGCACATCCTTACAGGGAAACTGGGCCATGATTGTTAGGCTTTGGAGAGTGGAAGGAAAGTTTTCCAAAGACTGAGGGTCCACAAATTCACTAAGTGCACAAACATAGGCCTCTCCTCTGAGGAGCGAAATGACGGCCCAGGTAACTGGAGCCACTGATGCACGGCCCACTATTGAACCCAGCAGAGCAAAGGCAGCAGCCCCAGAGAGCTTCCGACATTTTCTGATGCGACATTCCGAAACAAGGTCCCAGGTACTACGATTGAGCATTACTCCAATTAAAAAGAAAGCTAAGGCAGGTACGCCAATAGCTGCTATCCCATACAGATAATTTCTCTGTGTGGAACATGGACATTCAAAGGCAAATATGTTATATGCTGTTTGACTAGCCACTGTTCCCAGTGCTATCAGCCCATTGAAAATCATTACATCCTTACTCTTAAAGAAAAGTGAAGCAAATTTAAAATTTTCAGAAATAAGCGCAGCCATGCTATCGTACTTCCTGTTTGGGCCTACCTCTTGATGACTGTGTGCTGACGATGTAGGATTTTAAGGATTATTGTTTTTTGGACTAAACTCTGCCAGTCCCTGTAATAGAAGAAAGTGGGAATTCTTTGAATGGGAATGGTTTAAACATAGCCAGGAAACCAATGTAGTCAAGTTGCAACATGAAAACCCTAAGGCAAGCATGGACACAGATGATATAAAAGCACTGATAGTTGGTCTTTAGAAAAAGAAAAAAGAAAAAACACAATACAAAAGGTGTCTAGTGCTAATGCAGCCAGAGGGAGCATCTGAGATAAGAGATAGGTGTAGAGTTTCTCTTTAAATCTTTTACCGAGATAAGAATACAGAAGTGGAAGAATAAACGTTTTATTTGTGTTACTTTGCTCTACATATATTTCAATATTTCTCTGTTCAGAGTACTGGTATACCCAGCTAAGGTTTCAATAAGACATATTATGTAACATATTACTTCTTTAAACAACACATATAATACAGCCTATACAGTCTAATGTCAAAGTACCATAGTTACAATAATAATGTATAGCCATGTGCAGAAAAAAAGAGTAATTGGGTAAAACTCAATACAAACCTACGTCCCACGGTTAAGAGGTACACCTTTTCCCCCCCAAAGATCCAAGAGGTTTTAAAAAGAATAACAAGCTGAACGAATCACACGCAGAAAACTTCACTGTTTGTGTCTTCATTCGCAAAAAAACAGCGAGCAAAAGTTAGAATGGAAGTAAGAAAAATAGTCTTTCATATGCCAGTGTTTAGCAGGAAACGCCTGTGAACCAGACGAAGTGGAAAACAGAAGTATTCAAAACATGTGGTCAGGAAACTCACTAAACACAGGCTGCGGGGCAGAACGACACACACAGTAAATCAGTGCAGAAAAACAGGAATTCCTGCATAGTCTGTGTAAAGCAAAAAAAAAAAACTGGTTAAATAAAGTTAATAAAAATGACCATAACTTGTAGTTTATATTTGCTCTAGCCCAGACAGCACACACAGAGGACTGGTTTGCTAACTACAAAGATGAGTCTTTTTTTCATCATCCGCTTTTCCAGCCATCTTTGAGTATATTATTTAAACCGCTTCAAATTGTAAAACAGCACCTCCTCATGGAAAAGATTTATTCTTTACTCTCCGGCCATGTGATAGCAAATTCACCTCAAGTTTCTTTCACACAAACTGATTTACTTTTGATTTACTGTCACCCTGAAAATACTGAAAAACATGTCTAAAAATGAGGGATATAAAGAACATCCATTAACAGTGATCCAGCACAACACTGTGTTGACATTTTTCCAATTAGCAAACAAGCTGCCTGGGACTTATTATCATTATTATGAATTTAACAAACGCTGAAACTTTTATTAAAAAAAAAAAAAACATTACTGAGGTAAAGGCTAGCGTTACATTTAGGTGTATGCATATCATGAATTGTCTATTCTTTAAAGTCAGACCTTGGAATAATATGCCGCACATTCATTCATGAACTTTGGCCTATGATAACCATTACTTTGTACTGGGCTATTTGAGTTCTCATTAGTGTTTTCATCTTTTCCATATTTATGAAGTCTAAGTGCAGGTTTACAGGTATGCCAGTTCCACAGAACTTTATTCATGTCCTCCTGTTCACGGATGCCCAAAAGCTTCTCCTCCTCACTCAAGGGCTTTTCTTCCTCATTGCCTTTCTCTTTTCCAACCTTTTCCTTCTCAGGCAGTTTGTGAAATATCATTTCACCACTGACGCTCTCAAAATATTGTTGAATGCAAACCTTGGCAAAACTTTTGGCATGCTCTTTGCACGTGTCATCAAAGAGCCTACGTTCTGTATCAATGTAATGGGACCAGTATTTCGTTTTCAGGAAGACGGCTTGAGTGAAACAAGGTCTGACTGCTCTTATCAGAAAGGCCACAAAAGTCGTCAACATCAAAAATGCCCATCCACAGGCCTGAGGAATCAAACAGAAAATGTTTTCAATTGAATTAATATGCTCACATGCATAAATAAATGGATTAGCATGAATAAAGATAAAGTTTGCCTTGAAAATGTTATCCATTTAGTTAATATTTTAAATGTAACAAACATTTGTCTAGCTTTAGCCTGCAAGTCATAAAAATCTTGCTTGGTTTGACCAGCTAACAAGTGCCAAAACAGACAAGCTAGTAGACCATCTCTGCGCTCTTATAAGTTATTTTCCAGCTTCCTATTACTTAATTGTAACATTATAATCTGGAATTCTTTCTACCAGCTCTTACAAAATGATAAAGATGGTGTACTAGTTTCCCCAGCTTGGCTTGTGATTTTTCCAGCAGGGATATCCCTCATTTCTTTGAATGTGTTCTTTTGCAGTCAGGTAAAACACGGTGAGGGAACACAGGTGCAAATGACCTACCAGTTTTTGTGTTTATTTTTTAATTTTTATTTACTTTAACCTAAGAACATGTTTGCAATAGTTTAATGAATTAATTTAATTTCAATTTTGAGCTTTTTGTGGTTTTCATGCAAATTGCTGAAATGATTGAAAATGACCAGCAGGTGCCAGCAATACCACATGTTAGCTCTCAGTACCTATTGGTATAAGGCCATGAAGAATTAGTACTGTATGAGGAAATTCCTAAAGCTGTCCCTAATTTCTCTACACTCTTAGAAAATGTAGCTATAATGGTCCGTTTGTTAAACCCTTAAATATCCAATGACTCCTTATAAAGCTTTGAGCATTCTTTATTCTATGAGAATATTTCACTAGGAAAATCTTACATTAGTTGGAATGCAGCTGCCTTCTCTTTCAGATGCCTCATGCATAAGAGGTTCTTGTGAACCTTTACTTGTTTTTTGGGGTTTTTTTTTTGTGTGTGTGTGTGTGTGTGTGTGTGTGTGTGTGTGTGTGTGTGTGTGTAAAACTGAACAATTACCTGCGACATAACTCGAATATACCTGGATGCTGCCTCACTGTTAATGACATAATTTGCGTCGAAAATATTTTCGCAGGGAATTGTTGCCAGTAGCTTCTCCAGGTCCTTCTCGGGCATAGACACGGCACTACTGTTTAGGAAGGGGCTCAGATCGATCTTGGTGCTGTATGCGCATAAGAAGCTATTTCCATCCATGAGCGTAACGGCGATCCATACAGAGGGAGCGATGAGCGCCCGCTGCGTCATGGAGCACAGCATGTAACGCAGCACAGTGGTTTCCTTCTGCCGCTGACCTATGGGTCTCTTCCACTCCTCCGTCAGCACCGAGATGTTATTATTCAGCACGTAGCCGAGCATGAAGAACCAAAATGGAGGAACGATCAGAATGCCGACCCCGTACGCGTAATTATACTCGGGCATACACGGACAGGTGAACTCAAACGTGGAGTAAAGCTGTGCGCTCGCCAGGGCCATGATACCACATATACCGTTCATAAAAGACTCCTGGTTAGCTTGTAGGAACTGGAACATCATCCGAAACTTATCCATGTTGAAAAAAATTCGTTTGGAACCTGGGGACCGGGGGACACAAACACGTAGTAGCGTCAATTATTTTAATCGGTAACTGTTTTTATCCTAAATACATGATATTTTATTGTAACTAATATCTCAGTACAGTTTCTCTTAAAAAAATAAAAATAAAAATAAAATAAATTATTTACCAAAACAGATTAGCCGAGCCTCTTTACGCGCAGAAGTGGAGAGTCGCCTTTGCACACGCAGGAGCGCAACTTCGGCTTTGTCCCAAACAGCAGACTACTCTATTGAACTGTAGGCTTGTATCAGAGCATTACGTCAGCTGGCCTGCAGTTTTGACATGCTATTTAGGAGGCTAGCATGTGGTTTGGGACGTGGCCGTGCTGTTGAACAACTTTGGACACTCTTTACCGTCCAATGCTTACTCAAAGGTTTTCGCCTTATTGAGCTCTTTAAACATTGTGCGAATATTTGTACGAAAAACACGTATTTATTTCAATCAGTATTGCGACATTTAAACGATCAAGTACAAGACTATAACCAGCAAAAGTCCATCTGATGCACGCTGCACAAAAAAGCCAGTGATTAATAAACGTTAAAATCTCTTTATTGTATTTACTGACATGTGAATCTGTACTACATTTGCATTATATTCATATGCATGCCACTGCTGAGTAATGTGTGTGGGAGAGCCATGCAAAACTAAACAAATCCAGTCTTGGAACATTCAAATCTCAGCATGCAAGGTTTCTAAACTTGACTTCAAAATCTAGTGCAAACCTTCCAGTACACACAATTGTCAGAAAAATGTCAGAAGTTGAAAATACGTTTTTCTACATATCTGTAACTTAATGCAACATCTCTATATTAATACAATGTTTTTACTTATTTCACTTTAACAGAAAGGTTTTGCTGGTACTTGGTTGTGTTGACTTTAAAACTTCCCATACAACAAAAGACCATGCAATTAAGAGCTAAATTAATTTCAAATCTAATACAGCTGGTTGCCTTACATTTACATCCTTTCAGTCTTGTAAGCTACATATCTTACATTTGATCCTTCACATATATGCAATAGTATATGTGTTTACTGTCACTTCACACATCTGAGTAAAGTATATGTCCATTAGTGTCTTCCCAAGTAATACATTTAGTGGGCCTATACACCATCTTGGTCACATCCAGCTCAGGTCTACACTGAAACCAAGTTTGGAGCAAATGATCCACCTGATCCTTCCTAGTTACACCATGGAGATGCTCATCCTCCTCAGCCTCATTGTCATTTTTCTTGAAGCTGAATTTGGGGGAGAGTGGCATCCTGAGAACCTCATCATCCCCAATATCCTCAAAGAAACGCACTACACATTTTCGTGCAAAGTCTCTGGCATGATGGACACAAGTCTCATCAAAAAGCTTAGCTTCAACGTCCAAGTAATTGCTCCAGTAGCGTGTTTGAAGGAAGACGGCATAATTGAAGCATGGTTTAGTGACTCGAGCCACTGCACCCAGAAAAATGAGGCAGAGAAGGATGGACCAACCTATTGCCTGAAAGAAAGCAGAATGACCAATATTTACATCACATTGTTGAATCATATCGAATCAAATCAAATCAATCAGATTTTTGTAATCCGAGCAGTTTTTATTCCATTAATAAATAAACCCTTTCAAGATTTAATAGCTTACCGTGTCATTAAACCATTACTCTTTAGTGCAAAGAGTAATGAGAGGAAAATGCTTTGAAGTGGTCTGTGCACTTGTTGTATGCAGTAAAAATGAGATAAAAAAAAAAAGGTCCACTTACTTGAGAGTAACAGCGCACATAGCGTGAGACAGCTTTCCGGAAAGTGCTGTCTTTGAAGATGCTGTCTTCCTTGCATGGCACCTTAGCCATTATCCTAATCAGATCCAGACCAGTGTCATTGGGGAACCCATTGAAGTGTTTCGGGTCCACACTCATGCTGAAGGCACAAATGAAACACTTCCCATCCAGTAAAGATACAAGGATCCACACCATGGGAGCTAACATGGCCCTCTGCATCATAGCTGAAAACAGATATCTACAGGAGAGTTGCTTGTGTAAAAAAACAGGTATGGGAGAAGGGCACTGTTTTGACACAGAGGTTTTATGAAATTTCCTACAAGAATGGACTTGCCAAAGAAACATTACCTACATTAAGGATGAATTATATTATTGAGGTAATTTATTAACAAAGAGCAGGCTTACTTCACAACAGCTGGATTTTTGTTCCTCCTGCCTATAGGTCTGGTCCATTCCTCCATCATCACTCCGGTATGCCGATTAACCAAAATTCCCAGTAAGAAGAGAATAACCGGCGGAACAAACATTACACCGAGTGCGTACATTTTATTGTACTGGGGCAGACAAGGGCAATTAAAATCAAAGCTCGTGTACAGTTTTACAGCTACCAGAGCAAGCACCACGCATATACCATTGGAAATGGACTCGGAATTCGACTGGAAATATTGCAAAACTACTTTTAAGCGATCCATTAGAAAGAAGTTAGAAAGCTGTCACGACCTGAAAGGAAAAGAACGACGCAGTCGCATAAGAGTGTGCGTGTAGGCTGTGGAGGCAGTTCAGCAGTATTCAAAGTACTCAAATCAAACAATCCGGTTTAATTAAAACGCTTCCGACACAAAGAATTCATTTATAAATCCAGTTATAAAAGGTCTTTCGCGCTAACTAAACCCTGTGTAGGTAGAGGTTTAGGACAGCAAATCTGAGTGGATCAGCCCAGGCTCTTCGCTGCTCCACCCAGCAGGTGCATGACCAAGCAGCATCAAACACACAGTAAAATAGCAGCAAAAAAAAGTTGCATAGTGCACAGCCAGCAAATTGTAAAAATGATTACAGTTTCATTAATCACTCTTCCTGACAATGCTTTCTTTCTTAATATGGTCAAGAATTGACCATATTAAGCCTTACTGAAGAGAAACTTGTAGGCCAATCCAAAAACAATTATAATATGCCTAATAATATCATCCCTTTTATTTTCTTTTCTTTAAGTCGACACAAAAGAAAATGTGCACAACTCGCACACTGTGTGGAAAGAAGAAAATAATTAGAATGAAAAAATCTATACGTTTGAAGGCGACAGAGTTTTAGACATTGTATGAGTGTCCTCTGGCGGTGAAATGGTGTTGTAGCTGAGCTGTGGTTAGTAAATAGTCCATCATCTTTCATTGCTCTGTGGATGTCTAAGGGTTTTACTATTAACCATGGACCACCACCTTATACATACTGTAGGTTTCTCTGTTAAAATGATTGTTAAATATTGGTTTGTTCCCTGTATTGGTTTGCTGTAGCCCTGTGCTCTGAGATATGCGCACTATCAGAGAAAATAGTAGGTGTTGTTGTTAAATCGTAGAGTTGTTTTTAGAGGTAATGTGCAGGGGTAGCAGTAGAGTCAGAGACCGGATACCCCATGGAAAGTTATCAGGTGGTTGTTGAAAGGTCACTAAGGAAGCTATTATTCACCCAGGACAATCACATCCCCTGTTGGTCAAACAGAGGTACAACATTAGTTAAAATACTCATTCAGCTCCACTGTAACAAGGAAACCAAATGTGTAGTAGTAATAGTAGTAGTAGTAGTAGTAGTAGTAATAATAATAATAATAATAATAATAATAATAATAATAATAATAATAATAATAATAGTTGCATAAGGGAAAGTTGACAAAGCAATGAAGTGTTTTTTAAGTCTATGTCTGCATGGAACACCACTGCATGCTAGATAGATAGATAGATGGATAGATAGATGGATAGATGGATAGATAGACAGATAGACAGGCAAGATAAATAAATAGACAGACAAACAGATAGATAGACTTTATTGAACCCATAAGGGAAATTATTGTGTTACAGCATTATTGTGTTTTTTGTGTATTCCAGTATAAGTTTGTTGAGATGATAAAAAGTTGCCTGCTGTGTTTGGTATGAGTAAATAATTGTATTTAAGTGTGCATTTTTATATATCTGAGTGTGCATGGAATTAACCTGAAAAACCCAGAAGAAGAGGAGCATTAAATGGAAACAAATTCGCGGATACATCGCGCATCTGGCAACCCAGGCAGCCTGCCGAATAGCCAGCATCAAGTTTGTCTCGTTGTGTTATTTTGTGGAGAATGTGATAGACACAGAGCGACTGGAGTCTGAGAGCATAGCTGCGTTACACGGCGTGCAGGCTAAATCCAGCTCCAGCACAGTGGTAAAAAAAAAAAAACAGAGAGAGAGAGAGAGAGAGAAAAAAAAAAGGAAAATGGCACCAGGAGTAGACTGTGCTCCAGGAAATGACCAGTAATGTTCCTCGCCACAGCCCACAGAGAAGGAGGGAACCAGACAAGTCACATTTACTACTACTTCACAGCTCCTTTTTATTTTTAACCAAAGACGATGGACTACACGGGGATTAAACTCTTGGAGTAAAAGGTTGGTTTGTTGGATTTGTTTAGCGAGCAGGGTTTGGTGTAGCTGATAAGATGATGTGTTTAAATGTTACACATGAATGCGGCTTACTAACAGAAACTAAAATGGGGAAGTTGGTGAGAACCGTTACTTTGAGTCACTTACGTCATTGTGAAAATAAAGCGCCGCATGTACACTTTTTCCTTATACATGTTTAACACAGTTTTAATCTATTTCTGTAAAACACCTATTTCACTATGTAGGATGTATTCAAAGTTTAGTTGGCTGATTGTAAGAGGTAGAACCTTTTGTATCTTTAATAAAGGAAAAAGGCGTTAGCCGCATGCGTGTTTCAGTAGGTGTATTTATAAATATATGCTGAAATTTACGAGAAAGACCAAGCTGTGTTTAGAGCATATCTTACACAGACAGCAGCATCAGAGGTCTCTGGGTTCAGTTTTATTCACACAATGCAGTTCTCCCGTTATTATGACTCACTGAGGCTCCTTGACAACTTGAACAAATATTCTGAGTGGTTTCATTTGGATTTCCATGACACATGTCCAGTATTTACACTGATCAGGTATAACATTATGACCACCTGCCTAATACTGTGTTGGTCCCCCGTTTGCTGCCAAAACAGCCCTGACCCGTCATGCACTGTGTATTCTGACACCTTTCTACCAGAACCAGCATTAACTTCTTCAGCAATTTGAGCAACAATAGCTCGTCTGTTGGATCGGATCACACGGGCCAGACTTCGCTTCCCACATGCATCGATGAGCCTTGGCCTTGTTGCCGGTTCACCACTGTTCCTTCCTTGGACCACTTTTGATAGATACTGACCACTGCAGACCGGGAACACCTCACAAGAGCTGCAGTTTTGGAGATGCTCTGATCCAGTGGTCTAGCCATCACAATTTGGCCCTTGTCAAACTCGCTCAAATCCTCACGCTTGTACATTTTTCCTGCTTCTAACACATCAACTTTGAGGACAAAATGTTCACTTGCTGCCTAATATATCCCACCCACTAACAGGTACCATGATGAGAAGACAATCAAGAGCCACAAGGGTCGTGCAAGTTCTTAGATATTTATATATCCTATTATGCATCTAGACAGCCCCTCTTACACTGAGGACAAACCGGGAAGTCATCTCAAGCCCAGGTCAGGAGGGTTAAGTAGTCCATTGGCATGCAGAATTGGAATATCTAAATATGTCTGTTTGTCTATACAAGTGTTTGATAAAACAGTTTGCTACATTTTTTTTTATTGCTACACATTCTGCACATAAACATGGGTAATTACAAGCACTTTCTCACATAAACATGGTCTCTGGGATACTGTAGTTTGTGCAAGAATGTTAAGATGGTGCAGAAGTCAGATGTATAAAATAGAAAAAAAAAGACTGACAATATAACAGGTATTGTTGAATATTAAACTTCATTGAGCTCAAGTTTGATTATGCATTTCAAAATAAGAAGGGGTTGTTTTGAAATATTTTGCCCAGCACCTAGGCAAGTTGCATGACAGGCCTGCATACAGATGTATGCAGATTCTCTAAAGTTGCAAAATAGTACTCATAGATCAATTTTTCTGTTTAATAATTACAATCCTGTTTAATAAATTTATCTGCTGGCCTGTGTAGACAGGCTGTCTTGTAAAAAAAAAAAATCCTAAATGGATGGCATTTAGATGTATTAACTTTGTGAGAAGGGTTTATTAGCTCTGCCAGTATCTGCCAGTAAGTGTTCTCTTAACTGGGATGATTATTCTGTTTTGTTTTGTTTTCTGTCTGAGTTTTTATTTGTTTATGGATGTGGTATATTTTGAACAACTAACTGAGGAATTAATGCATTTTATTGTGCAAATGTTTCTTAAGGATTGAGATCTGCAAATTTACTGTTTCCTGTTTATATTTGTTTCCTTCCTTTTTCAGAAGTCAGTCAGTTCGCAGAGTTTCGACCGTTTATCTTTTGCTGATCATACTGTGCAGTCAGTAAACTGTATCAGACTGTATTATTTCTCATCACTTTGTTTGGGAAATTAAGCTAAAAAGTTAAGGTTCTTGTGAGGGCAAACATCTTAAGACATTGAAGGTAGAAACAATGTTATCAGTGAATATTAATTTAGCTGCATGGTGTCACAGAATGTTCAGCAGGGCTATCTGACTTCCTTCCATGCAGTGCAAGAGAAGACAGCCCTGTGCATCACACTTTTCACAGCAGTCTATATTTAGCAGAGTGGGCAATAACAAAATAAAATCATCGTATTTAAATGCTGCTGAAATAGCCGTTTGCAGATGAACTACTCAATTTACTCATTAACCTAATTTTAAAAATGCACATTTATACTACAGTTTTTTATAATGTTGTAATTAGTATTTGACTTCCATTTATAATATTAAGCTATAATATTTCAACTTTTTTACAGATACGCAGGGATGCAGGGGTCTATAGCACGGGTTTGCATGATTGTGGCAGCTGCCATTCTCAACCATCCACTGCTATTCCCTAAGGAAAACACTACCAGCCCAGAGGAGGAAGATTATGTTTTGGCCCGAATGAAGGAGCATGAAGAGAGGCTGCAAGCTGAAAAAGAACGCTTTGAACAAGAGATCTCAAAGGCAGATCAAGAAGCCACACATTCTAGCCTTGACCTCTATGGTTGGTATTTCTGGAGCACACTTTCTCTTGTCATTTTCTTCACTATTGAGGTTTGTAGGCAGGATCTGAACTCTGGAGAAACACATGATCACATTGAAGATGAAGAAGGCTATACCAGCAGTGGGTCTGTCAAGGATCTGATCTTAGATAAAGGTGTCCTAAGCCACCTCTGTGAGACCAGCTTCCAGCCCTTTGTCTATGAAAGTGGGAGAGTGCAGGAGTTTGTTGAAGGCTTTGCAGATGACCTTCTGGAAGCTTTGAGGAGCGTTTGTGACCGTGAGGTTGACATGGAGGTTGAGGACTTTATTGGAGTGGGCAGCATGTTTGAGGCCTGGAGAGTATGTAAGCCTGTTATGTGTGACCTCATTGTGCCATTTGCAACCCCAGAACCTTATCATTTTCAGTTTGAGCTATGGTGTGACACATCCTCTGACCTCCCACTGGACCTACAAGGATGTGGGAGAATTAAGCTATTGAAGGTTAGTGAGAATTGCCCAGACTGCATCTCTGGTAAAGCCACAGACGATGAGGATATGCTATGCCTGCTTCACAACAGAAACCACGATAGCAAAGCTGATGACCATGCGTTAGAAGAACTACTCTGCTCAAGAAACACTGCTTATCTGTCTAAAGATCAGGTTATGAAATGGTTCCAGATCTCAGTGACCAGAGCATGGGGGCGGATCTCTCACAAATATGAATTTGAGCTCACTTTCCGCAACCTGGATTTCCCTGGTGCTTTGAAGGTCAGGTTCAGGTCAGGAAAGGTTGTTGTTCTAAACATTATACCGGCTATCCAGCTTGAAGACTCACATGCATACTTCATCTCTCATTTTCCTTCAGACAGCAGTAACATCACAGATATTCACTGGCAACTCTCATTCACTGTTTATGAAAGAAACCTTCTCAAACACATGGCAAAGAAACTTCCAGTAAAATCTTGTCACCTCAGATGCCTACAGCTTGTTTCTTTCCTGCACAAAAAACAGTCAGGCCTACGAGGCAGATGTGGCCTTACAAATTACCATCTGAAGACAGCATTCTTGCATCTACTGTTGAGCAAATCTTCTTCAGCATGGAAACCACAGAATCTGGACCAGAGGTTGCGGGACTTGTTGGTTTTTATACAGAAAAGCTTGCAGGAAAAGAGACTTACTCATATTATCATTGGGAACCCACTTGTTCCTCTTGAAATTGGAGTTCCAGCAATATTTCAGGCTGCAGAACCAGTAAACCTTTTCAGGCCTCTGGTGTTACAGAGGCAGGTATATGCAAAGATGATGGAAAATTTTGAGGAGATGCTTAAAAATGCGCCAGTGCTCATTCAAGAGTACACACCACACTTCCAAAATGGTGGACTTAATTCAACAACTGTGTCCTAGAATGACCAATTAAACCAATGGAAATTTCGGACTCAGTAGCTCACTCATCAGCCCAGGAGACTTCGACTATAACTGCATAATTGTCTATGTAAATATTATTATAGCACTGAGATTACTTTTATACTTTTGAAAGATTGTACATAGAAAAAGCATTTGTGATTCCATTTAGAAAGCTATTATGTGCTAATATGCCTGGTTTATATTATATAAATGCTTATGTAAGTGTAGTGTTATTTTAAACATCTAATAATATTATAAAATGAACCTACAGTACATCTTCATTATAAAAAAAAAATTATTTTTCAGTTTTTTAATGCATTGGGTGTGTTATATTATGGAAGTAATTTTAATGATATAATGATAACAAATCATATTTTTTTATGATGATTATAAAAATTATAATGACAACAAAAGTTCAGTTTTACTCTTTAATTACAAACAGAAACCAAACTAGTATGCACACTCAAGAAATTCATACTTACGCCATCATCTGGCCTTACTCTATACTCAGTGTTGGGGAGTAACGAGTTATGTGTAACGGTGTTACGTAATTTAATTACAAAATAAATGTAACAGTAATTCGTTTCAGTTACTGAGAAAAAATATGTAATTAAATTACAGTTACTTATGAAAAAGTTAAAGACTACAAATTGGGTTACATCTGAATATTTTCTTTAAAAAACTAGGATATGTTGAATAATATTAATGTGTTGCTAGAATTGGTTAAAGCGGTGCTATTCTGATGCTTTTGATTGGTTCTCTGGTTTGAATTAGCGGCACCAAGTCTGCCAATTACGTTAATCCACATTGCCACTGAAAGCTTTAGGTTACTACAACCTGTCTGAGAGTTGGCACCATGCCGAGTGATAAAAATGCATTTCAGTGCTGGAAATTTAAACAATTTCACCCTGAAATCCGATAAGGGCGCAAATCTAACAGTTCAGTGCAAAATTAGTTTGCCAGCTGTTAAAATGCTTTCGACATCAAAAGGCTTCAATGTCGAACCTGAGGAAGCATCTGCAGGTATGTAACCTAGCCTTTTCTTTATTTTATAAAAGCATATGGTTTTTGTCATTATTGTGAGTGTACAGAAATAAAAACAGACCCTTTAGTTTGGAATGATATATTACTCGTTTCTGTATAATAAAAATATAGCTCACATTTTTCCTCCTTGAAAATGTGTTGGTAATGTCAGATCTAATATAACTTAGTTATTTTAGCATTGTAGCATACGTTATGATGTCATCATAACGTATCATACATGATGAAGTCATCAAGTTGTAAAATTCACGTGCACACCACACACACACACACAGATTTAATTAATTTCTTTCCCTAATTGCATTGAAGGCTATGAGACACCAGTGTTTTTCTTTTATTGACTGTTTTAATAACTGTTTTATTGCCTATTTGGGATTATGTATATGCTTTATTTTTTCAGATTATGTTTTTTTTCCAAGGCATTGTTACTTGCCAGTGTGTCCTGTCATAGCTATGCAAAGGTTTGATTCCTAAAACAGTATTAAACAATTTTTGTTATGAAGTCTGGTGTTGTGGTGGCTGTTCTTAAAATTAAATGAATATAATCTTAATTCAAGTGGTGAAAGATGTTGAAATTCTAACAGTAAACAGAGTTGAGTACTACTGTAAGGTTAACCCTGCCTGGTATAAATGTTTGGAAATGGTTTAGTTGAAAAGATCCATTAGAAACTTAAAAGTAATCAAATGTAATCGGTTACTTTACTTTTATAAAGTAATTGAAAAGTTACACTACTAATTACATTTTAAATAGGGTCATTTGTAATCTGTAACCTATTACATTTCCAAAGTAACCTTCCCAACACTGTCTATACCCTTGGCATGAAGCACCAGTCTCTGGGTATATGGGCAGAATCTCATACTATAGATTCGGAGCATGCCTTTGGGTACAGCCCAGGAGCACAGCTTCCTGCAAAATACATCAGAAGCAAAAAAAAACAACTTAAGTTTAAATAAATCTAAAGGAATACACATAGGTGAGAAATCAAAGTAAAAACTGGTGGCTGTTAGGCTGTAGGAGGTGTTTTATTGCTGGGATGGTTTGTGTCCACTTGTCCCATTAAAGAGAAGATTCACTACAAATCAATACAAAGTTATTCAGACTGTTCACTTTTATCCTCAGATGAAACATTTCTATACTGCTGGGTGATCAATTCCAGGATGAAGACAAACATCTACAAGGCACAAGTGTTTCATGAAAGAGGAGCATGAAAACTATGAAAATCATAAGCTATGTCCTTCACAGTCAACAGATCATGTACCAATTGAATGTCTGTGGAATTGTCATGTTAGACCTTCACCCAAAAAATAATGTAATATGTCTTGGAAGAAACGTGTCCATATCTCCAGCATAGTTCCAGAGTCTCAGGATCTATATTAAGGTGCTGGCGCTGTTATGCCAGCTCCCTGCTCAACGCTTGGACTGTTCTGTGTTTCACTGTCAAAGTGTGTATATTAGATAACGTGTTTCATATTTGCATCATAGTCCAGCATAAAATAATCACTGGTGACTTAGCACACACTTATCAGCACTGATTTTCGGTCCTAACCCCACCTAGGTCTGTTTTGCAAAGTCATCATGAAAAAGCTACATTACGCGCATTTCAGATCCTTATAGTTATTATTATAGTTATATTATAGTTATTATAGTTATTATCAATAGGTCACTTATCAGTTTATCAGCTCTGGAGACTTCCAGACTATAGCAGCAAAATTGTCTATGTAAATTTTTTTAGCACTGGAATTACTTTTGAAAGATTGATAAGAAAAAGCATGTGTGATTCCATATAGGTAGTTATTATGGTCTAATATGCATAATTTATAGTCTATAGTCTATGTTTATGTAAGTGTAGAGTTATTTTAAGCAGATAATAATAATAATTATTATTATTAGTAGTAGTAGTAGTAGCAGTATATTTTTTTACTATATTTATGGAATTTATATATATATATATATATATATATATATATATATATATATATATATATATATATATATATAGATAGATAGATAGATAGATAGATATAAATATAGATATATATAAATTTTAACTATATTTTAAATCATATTTCAGTACATCAAAAACATGAAAAATGTTATTTTTCTTTTTCTAACTGCTCTGTCATGCACTAGGTGTGTTAGAACATTCCTTCAGTTCAATACCGTTAAAAAGAAGGTTTACAGAGATTTAGCTCTGACACACCCAGTGAGTGAGCAACCATACATATTTGTATAGCACTATAGCAATTGACATTTTCACAAAGCGTGTTGATACAACCGAGGGCAGAGTGACACAGCAGATTGCTCACTCACTGCTCCAGATTTGCCGAGTTGATCTTTGGTTTCCTTTCTATGTGGAATTTCAGTGTATGTTCATGTTCATGTTCATGCTAGGAGGTGGACTGGCTACTCTAAATTGCCCCTAAGTGTGAATGAATAAATCCTGAGATTCCATATCCAGACCCCAAATGAGGGAGTTATGTATAACAGTGCCAAGCTAGAAACATTAAATGTATTTAAAAAACAATTTTTTGGGCCCGCAAGTAAAATGAACCCTCCTGTTATGTTCATTTCTCAGGAACAGCAACGATGTTCCTGGGCCAGTTTGACCTGGGGCATGTTTAATTATCCAAAAGTGTCAGAAACCAAAAAATCCTAATAAACATTGTTTATATTTCATTATTAACTCTATTACTAACTATTTCAATCAATATTTAGAACAATGGTGTTCTTTACCTCTCACAGATCATGGCTCAATGAAGATAATTTCATTTAAAATAATGCATGTTAAAACTTTTTTTTAATGTACATTGGAAAGACCTACATATAAAATACAATAGTTTTAATTGACACTGATTTTTTTATTTTATTTTACATATTGAAAATTTTTCTTTTTATGGGGTGATGTTGATAAATTAACACGTGAAAACCTCTTCTGTCCAATTGACCCGCTGACTTAAAATCAAGACAAATGTGTCATGAGGATTTGTATTGAAAGTAAACCATTTTTTGATGTGAATGTCTTGCTTGGAGGAATATGACTAGCAATGTCCTCATTTTTTCATTATCAGAATCATCGACTCAGAATTGACCTCATGATGGTCTTCCTCTTTAGACACATCCTCCTCTATTTCACTGTCATGATCAAAAATTAGTTCCAGAGCCTCCAGGGCTGTCACCTGTTTACTTCTGCAGCTCATTTTGTAAAGCTCTGACAGAGAGTACATCATATGTAGCTGCAGAGTGTAATGTTGGTAGTACTCCCATGCAGAGAATCTTCCCCTGCTGAGTGTCCACTCAATGTGGGTGGAGTTTATCCATGGGAGCAGAAAAGTTTCCCATCAAAAGTCATAACAGCACCTGCATTCTCGCACTTTACAGATGAGGTCAAGAGTGTGTGTGAGTGCAGGGAGTGTGTCAGGGCCGTGCACAGACCTTTTGAGGGGCATGTGCTGAAACCACCTTACAAATAAAAAAAATAACTCCAAAAAAACAGCACTTCAGAGTGTAAGGACAAAAAGGGCATATGCTCTGCACAGGTTGAGCCCTACTTGTGCATGTGCCTGGAGTGTGTGTGTGACTGAGGTAAAATATGTCTCACAGATGCAAAGAAACAAATAGTATTTCAGACTTCTGACCCCTTTTAGCTTCTACTTTGACTGCCATAGATACTGAACAGTATCTGTGTAAAAGAAACATGGAGGGGGGATTGCAAATATGTGAAATGAACATTTTGTATGTTGATTACACTAAATAAGCCAAGCAGAAGTTTCATACAATTTTTTTTTACTGCAACTTTTTGACCTGCAACATAACACGAGGGCTACAGTCAGAAATGAAATGTATGAAATTGAAAATAATCAAAGGTACTTTAATGCAACTTCGTGACACAGGCTATGACAAAGCATTATATACTTGTACAAATCTCTGTACTGAAAAACAGTATTCATTTTAGAGGTCAAATTATTTCAGTATAGACATATTTTTATAAGCCATAGTCATAATTGGGATTTCCATCCATGTATGAGGTAAAAAAGGCATTGTGGGTATCAGAGCTCAATAGGAGTGCCTTCACTGTTGGATCTTCCTTCATCTGCAAAATCCAGTTGTTCAGCACTGGAGTGGCATTCAGGCAGCTAAGAAAGAATAAGAGTGTGTCAAAATATAAACATATTCACTCTCCAAATGTAGAGATATCATACATTACCTATAAGTAAATTATTGTGTGCTACTAAATAAAGAGCCTTAGAATTCCCACCGCCAGGTAAATACAACAAGAATCTGCTTTGGCTCATATACACTTGGTGCTCTTTTATGTTTTTATCTCTATATTGTGCTCTTTATGTCTTATTGTGCTTTTATAAAAATAAGATGTCATACTGTTTGAGCTCCCAGGCCTCTGCCCTCTCAAACCACGGCCAGATCAGGTAGTCAATCATAGAGACTGAATCACCTCCAAAGAATTTGGTTTTCTTGTTAGCAAGAACCTGTCAAAGTATAAAATAAAGATAAAATGAAGGCAGCTAAATATGAAATGTTGAGACATCCAAATATCTGTCAATGTATATTGTTTAAAGCTTACATTTACTGTCATGGATTAAAACTGTAACTCAAACAGGATGGTGATTTTTTACAAATTAAAAATTGCACTACACCTTGTTCAGATTGGAGAGCTTTTCCTTCAACTCTGCTTCTAGTGCTGACACATCCTGACCTTTGTTTTTGGTCATGGGAATTTTATAGAACAGAGGAATGACCTGAAAATAAAAAAAAATGTATTCCTGAAGACCATTAAAGCCCCATAGAGGATTTATAATGACTAATACTTAAACAAAACAGGCACTGACAAGCATTTAAAACAAAAAAAAATATTGTCTTATATATATACACTTTGTCTACACCTACATTTTTGAAATACAATGTGACATTACAGTTGTCAGCAGAAAGGAAATACCTGTGAGTATTCTTCCAGCAACATCTTTTGCTGGGCTTTTGCAAAAGGGTCGGTGGGAAACAGTTTTTTCTCAGGGTACAGCTCATCCAGGTATTCACATGTGATCGCTGATTCATAGACCACATGACCACAGGGAGTCTCCAGGGCAGGCACTGCACCATGAGGGTTCTTCTCCAGGTACCAATCGGGTTTCGATTTCAAATGGATGTTGATAGTTTCATGCCTACAGTGAGATTATGGGAATAATTTTAAGACTATAATACTAACAAACATTCTGTCTTACTCTTTAACTGCAAACAGCATCTTAACATCTGGACTTACTCTATACCCTTGGCATGAAGCACCAGTCTGGTTCTCTGGGCATATGGGCAGAATCTCATACTATAGATTCGGATCTTGCTTTTGGGTACAGCCCCAGGAGCACAGCTTCCTGCAAAATATATCAGATTCCAAATCAATGAACAATCTAAGCTTAAATAAATCTAAAGACATACACATACTCTGTTAGGCTTTAGGAGGCATTTTATTGCTGGAATGGTTTATGTCCACAAGATTTATAAAAAATAAAAAAAAAAAATAAAAAAATCAGACTGATCACTTTTATCCTCATATGAAACGTTTCTATACTGATGGGTGATCACTTCCAGGATCAGTGTTTCATGAATGTGTTTGAGGACGATATTATGAAAATCAGCTATGTCTATGTTTACAGTCGACAGATCATATTCCAGTTGAATGTCTATGGAATTGTCATGTTATACCTTCACCATCAGCAAAAAAATATTGATGTCTTGGAAGACATGGTCTCGGAAGAAACCTGTTCATATCTCCAGCACAGATCCAGAGTCTTAGTATACCTATGTTGGTGGCTTGTTGCCCATCACTACTTTCTGTGTTCCATTGCCACAACTATATATATTAGATAAAATAGCATAAAATAATCACTGGTGACTTAGCACACACTTATCAGCACTGATTTTAGTGCCTAACCCCACCTAGGTCTATTTTGCTCAGTGATTATAAAAATGCTGCATTTTATTTATTATGCATGTGCCAGATCTTAAACAGTCAAAAGTTTTCAGATTTACTTAAACGCCTTATGTTTATTAGGTACAATATCTCTTATTGGTGTTATGCATGGTACAGCTGACAGAAACATAGCCAGGTTATATAACTAGATCATTTATAAGTAGGCAGTTCTATAGGTAAATTTTTTTTTTTTTTTTTTTTTTTTCCTTTTACAGCGCATTTCTGGGTCGAAGCCATAGTCACCGTCTGGATCTGCAGAAATAAAGCTTGGAAAGAACATAAACCGAGCCAGCTTCATTAGAAAAGATAGGCAGAGTTCAAGTGCGCAAACTGTTTACAACAGACCTTCAATATTCAGTTACTGTTTTTCGCGAAAAGGAAAAAAGGTTTTTCTTCGTCGTTAGTTTAAAAATATCATTGTTTATTCTTAGTCGTGCAGTAGGTGATATGAAATGCTTTTATGTGGGAAAAAAGAAATAAATAGTTAATAGAGTATGAATTCATTTACCTATGAGAAGTGAATGCACCGCGCGCAAGCTCTCTGTTGTGTAAGAAGAAGGCGGAAGTGTGAAATCTGGAATGGCCTCCGCTTTTAAAGAGCTGATAAAAACTGGTCCTTGTGTTAAGGGCTTTCCGACTCCGTAATCATAGTGCATTCACACAGTACCCGGATATGACATTGCATAGGGATTGTGTAACAGGTCTGTTTTCTGCTTTTCTTTTAAGTGAACGCTCAGAGCCAGTCGATCTATGCAGGCAATGTCGATGTTCATTCTTTCAGTAAACTTCTTTTCAACATGAAACTACTGCCCACAATGTAAGCACTGGACAATATCAGTCACTATCAGCCCCAGCAGTGAGGGTTATAATACACTGAATATTGGTGGAGGCAGGAGAAACAGCCTGTCTACTGTTGTCCTTAGATATTGAAATAAAATAAAAAGATTTTTTATAGAATACTTATAAAAAAAAATCTATGTAAAGTTATGCAGGAGTGACAATTTACATTTACATTATTTACTGTCCAGTTTCACCCAAATGAGGATCCTTTCTGAGCCTGGTTCCTCTCAAGGTTTCTTCCTACATCTCAGGGAGTTTTTCCTTGCCACTTTCACCTCAGGCGAAATATTTTAGGGATCAAATAGAGATAAAATAGTAACGTAACTTTAAACTTTATGTTTTATATATATATTTATATTTCTGTTTTATATATATATATATATATATATAAAACAGAAATATTTCTGTTTGTATATGAGTTCTGTATAGCTGCTTTGAGACAATGTCCATTGTTAAAAGCACTACACAAATAAATTGAAGTGAATTGAAGTATGTGTTGTTTCACATTCACTTAAACGCTATACAGAAAGTCAGTAAAAGTGAGTGTGAAGAACATGAACTAGTGCTCGATTTTGGACTTACCCTGTATTTACTCCTCCCCTGTCAGGGAGCCTATCAGATGTTCATTTCCTACACTGGCTGCTACATTTCAGTGTTATTAACCCATGAATAACCTTGCACTGGACTCTCCTGTAAATTCTACTACACTATATGGCCAAATCTTTATGTACACTTAACTATAACTCACTTATGTACTTGTTGAACATCCCATTCCAGATGTAGTCTCCCTTTTGCTCTTATAATAACCTTCACACCTCTGGGAAGGCTTTTCCCAGTGGCAGTGGTGATTTGTTCATTAGTGAGGCCAGGCTCTGATGTCAGGTGAGGAGTTCTGGTGTAGGAGTTTCACATCCCAGAGGTGTTCAGTGGGTTTGAGGTCTCACTGTAATGATGAAACAGGTTTTGGCCCCTTAGTGGAAAATGTAATATTATAGTGTGAGTGATGGTCAAGTGTCTACAAACTTGGCCATGTGGTGTAACAGCAGATCTCGAACATACAATGGCAAGTTTTATTTATAGTAAGCTTTATGTTGTGCAAACAGTAGTTTCCAATTCCAAAATATATTTTCTTTTTTTAATGAATCGAGTACTCAGCATTGACTTGGGAGTCCTAAGAGTGTTAAAGTAACATCTTTAGCATTTTGACAGGTTTTTTGAAAAGCTATTAAAGTATCTGTATCCCCTTCTAAAACTTAGTCTACTAAGAATCTGTTATGTTAATAATTTAACACTTCATATCTGTCAAAACACAGCCACTGATAAAATACACTAATACCATTTCAATTACTTTTATTTTTACAATAAACCAGTGAACAGGAACATTTCAGTTAAGAAAATGTAACAACTTATCAGTATGTGTCAAACATTATCTGAGGAAATAACATAATGAACTGTTAAACTGTCAACCTTCTGTGCAGTGCTGATTATCAAAAAGAAGATCCTACATTCTCAAAAACAATAAAGAACCAAGATTGATATAGTGACGTTCTTATATCCCCAAACTGACACTGAACAGGCCTTCCATACAGGCATTGCACTGATGACACTATGACACTTTCACTTACCCAAAAAAATAAAATAAAATAACTTCAGCACCTTCAGTTTTCCTGCTCTACACAAGTTGCCAGTTACGTGCTTGTTGTAATGGACAACTGCTAAATTCATGGATAGGAGGAGAATTTATATGATAAACAACTTTCCGGGGCTAGATTCACTTCTGTGACTTGTTTCACTCAATAATGTTGTCTTTCAAGAATATCACTCCTATACACACTAAATTTTACATTTCAACACCCGTTCATGGCAGTAAAAATCCAACATTCACAGTGAGCCTCTAAAGTGCAGATGCTGAGCAATAGAAAGACACCGAATCCACAATCGGCCCGAACAGATTAAATCATGTTGCTTTACAATAAATAAATACTTGTGTATTTAAAGCAGTGGTTCTCATTAGAGAACCACTACTCATGGCATCCAGGACAGTCCACAGTTTTTTTTGTGTTTGTATAAGGGATAGAGCAAAAAATCTGGACTGTCTGACAAGCCCTGAAGCCTGGGTTGAGATTAACTTTTGAAAAGTGTATGTATAATCTTTGCACGTATAAGGTGGCATTATGCCAATTAAAAGTACATCTTTATATATGTGTCGTTATGTTACTACAGCACTATAATACATGATTTCGACAGATTACTACTACTGATGAAAACCCATGTGCCAAAAGAAATCCAATCAGGTGATGATTAGAATAACATAAATAAAATTATAAATGTAATTTTGCAAGCAAGGATTCATATTTAGTCCAGCTCCAGTCTTGATCCTGTATAGAACAGAAACACAGACTTAAATCAGAGAAAATGTTTTTTGGTGATAAACATAATAAATCATCTAATTTGAATTTCAATTAATAGTAATATCACGTTTATCAAGTTTATTATGGTTTATGATACGATCACAATATTGGATTTAAAAACATCTACCTTTACCTAAACAATTACATTTATGTCATTTGGCAAACGCCCTTATCCAGAGCAAGTTACACTTATCTTATTCATAAGACTAAGCAGTTGAAGCGTAAGATCCTTGCTCAAGGGCCCAGTAGTGGTCCTGGGATTTGAACTTACAACCAAGAACTACAACTTCCCACTGAATCTTGCTGGATTGCAAACTAGGATGTGTTAGATGTGTTGATGTGTTAGAAGCAGGAAAAATGGACAAGCGTAAGGATTTGAGCGAGTTTGACAAGGGCCAAATTATGATGGCTAGATCACTGGATCAAAGCATCTCCAAAACTGCAGCTCTTTTCGGGTGTTCCCGGTCTGCAGTGGTCAGTATCTACCAAAAGTGGTCCAAGGAAGAAACAGTGGTTAACTGGCGACAGGGTCATGGGCGGCCATGGCTCAATGTGGGGAGCAAAGGCTGGCCCGTGTGATCCAATCCAACAGATGAGCTACTGTTGCTCAAATTGCTAAAGAAGTTAATGCTAGTTCTGATAGAAAGGTGCCAGAATACACAATGCATGATGGGACAGGGCTGTTTTGGCAGCAAACGGGGGACCAACACAATATTAGGCAGGTGGTCATAATGTTATGCCTGATACTTCCGGCAGGGCTGCCCCAAGCCTTCAGGGGGCCCTAAGCAGAATTTTATTTGGGGGCCCCTCTGTGCCACTAATATGACTAATTATTGTCAATCCTTGATTATTCTCTCACTATAAATGGTGTATAATAACCATTGTCCATTGACATAATATATATATATAAAAATTTTTTTTTAAAAAAACGGTGTCATTTCATATACTCTTGGGGGCCCCCTGGTGGCCACGGGGCCCTAAGCAGCCGCTTAGTTCGCTTATGCCTTGGGCCGGCTCTGACTTCGGCTTGCATTATAGTTAGCTGCACTTTTAGCTTCACCAGTCTTTCGTTAAATATACCACTGCAGAATGTCTTCTTTAATATGCATACACATTCAAACACTACTTACTATTTAAACATACAGCCTAGATAACAAAGCATATCAATGATTTTGAACTCACCATTATACTCTCTGATTTCTCCTCAGTTGCCTCCTGCAGCAGACTTGTGAGCTGGCTTAAATACTTCTGATTCTCCTCCAGCAGATGGTTGACCGTTTCACTGAAAAACAGATTTTTCAGAATTCAAGTTATTGAATAGGATACCACAGCTGGTTCTATGTTAACTGAAATGTGTGAAAATGAGGAGTTACGTGTCATTTTGTGCTGACAGGGACATGGGCAGGTGTGGAGAGCAGCACTGCTGAGGTGGTTGAGGCCAGGGCGAGAGAGAAGGGGGAACCTCTGCACTGTGGCTGCGAGTGGTGTTCTGTGCCTTGCAAGAATAAACACGTTCCTTGTTTACTTTACACAGCACCATTATAAAGAGATGCAATATGATGAGATGTTACATAACTGTGCATAACTGTCACAGGCTCAATTTAAATAAAATCAGTGCAATACTCACACATGCGATCTTTAATAAGTGCCAGAACTCCCTTTGTCTCTTCATCTGCATCTGCATAACAATGCCATCAGCTTCCTTAATGTTCTCCAGGGTTTTTTCAATCTTCGGGAACAATTCAATAATCTTCTGTTTGCTCTGCAGAATTTTACTAGCAAAAAGGAAGCACAGTGTATTTAGACATTAGATGCATGTTGCTAATGCAAGTATACGATTAACACTTCCATATGCAGGTTTTCCTTAAACTGTTGTCACAAAGTTGGATGCACAAAATTGCACTGGATCTAAGGGCTTTAGTTCAAACCTGTTCCAGCATGACAATGTGTGCAAAAATATGTCCATGATGCCATGATCTGCTGAGGTTGAAATAGTTCTAACTCTAGTTACCTGCACAGAGCCCTAACCTCAAGCCCACTGAACAACTTCAGGATAAACTTCACTCAGGCCTTCAACTACATCAGTACCCAACCTCATTCCTGCTCTTGTGGCTGAATGGGCAAATCTCCATCAATGCCTAATAAAGACTTATTTAACTATAAAGATGTTTTTTCATCCTAATGGGAAACTTTGTCAGAAGTCATTTCTCTTTCTAGAATGTGTAAATGTTTTAATCTCTAACCCTTAGCTGATCCTTTTAGATCATTGTCAGAGTTATCGAAAGAGTAAGAGCCATCAGAGTGAACACTGCCTTTCTCAGATAGTTAGTCTGGCGTTCATTTTGAATGTCTTTGTTCTTTTGACAATGGCTCAGTTTGGATAACCACAAGCTTTTAAAGTTTTTCCTCAAATGCAGTTCTTGTTTATGCACTCAGAGTTAGTCCATTCTCAGCTCAGCAATTTAGTTCTCTGAACACAGATCATGTGAGTCATATAGAAAATATTCATCTGTGTGCTTTGGTTTCAGGCAAAATGTCAAAACACTCGAGAAAAGGCCAGTTTGTTGCCTTTTGTGACTTCTTGTATGCACTTAATGTAGTGTTCACATGTTTGGCTACCATCTCCAAAGATTTTTCTTTAAACCCTGGTGCAATCCTGCTCCTTTTAAGATATTCTTCTATGTGTAAAATAAAACAAGTAATTCCAGTAAACTCTTACTTTCTGTTTACATAAAATACAGGAAGACATCCATTACAAAGCTGAATGCAGAACTGGTATGCTCCTTACACGTGTGAGTCACAGGTAGTGTTTAAACACTGGGAATTGCCTAGTTTTCAGTAGAGCTGTTGCTGCCAATAGGATGAATGGTCTGTAGGATTGAGTCATTTAGTCTAGACACCAAATCATTTCATTAAGAGACATTCAACGCAATCTGGCTGACAGGAAAGCTCTACAAACATTGACATAAAAACTGAGCAAAAGAAATAAGATAAAGGTCATGTTATTTTTGTTACATATTAAGGATGGCTTTAATTCTTTACCTAAGATGTGCATAGAGGTCCTTCAACACTTTGTCTTGATTCTGTACAGTCTGAACAATTACTTTCACCATCTCAGAGCTGTCACTGTAACCATGCTGAGAGTCATTCACTGTGAAGAACAGGAATAAAACAGTTAAAGTGTCCATGATATCATGCCTATGAAAGAAATATGCAAAAATCTTCATAGTTCTTTCCCACCATCTATAAATATAAGGTGGGCATCACGTTACAGTACATTTACAGCATTTGGTAGGCGCCCTTACATTTATCTCAATTATACAAAAATAATGAGCAATTAAGGGTTAAGGGCCTTGCTCAAGAGGTCAAGAGACAGAATCCCAGGGCCATGGTGGCCCTGGGATTCAATCTCAAAACCTCCCAAACCTCTATTCATATATAAACCGATTATATAGTATTATAATATATGAGGCAATTCATAACGCTTCTTACTTTTGCATTTTGCTTTCAGTTGTTTGTAGAGTTCAATGGCTTTCTCCTCACTAGAAAGAAACAAATGCAATGGTAAGAACAAAAAATAGACAGGTTTATAACTGGACAAGAAATGAATATTTACAGCTGCTCCATGACATCTGCTTGGCGCCGGGCATAAGGACTTCTCTGAAGTTCCACAATCTCAGAGTGTAAGGCCATAATCTCTTCATCTAGATGGCCAATCTCTGCAACCTTTGAAAAAAAGTACAATCATCTGTCATTACGACTGCTACATCTACAGAAAAATATTTTTATTATATCGAAACTGAGGGCTAAAGTTTTGGAATTCAGATCTGATTTATAAATATACCTGTCCAAATGCAGCAGCTTTCTCTTCATTGTCCTGCCATGCCTTTAGCATCTTTTCAGAAGCTACACAGAATAAATAAAGACTTTTTACATCATGGTTTATGTCATGTATTTTCTGGACAATACACTGCACCAGAATTTACATAGAAATATAAAAAAAAAAACCATAAAAATATCCAAAAACTAGAAATTAAATAAATAAATAATACATATGGCCTTTCAAGGGAAATCAAGAGAATGAATTCCAGGACTTACATATTCCATACTGCATCTGATCACTGTACTTCTCCAGGTCATACTGGATACTATTCTTAAAGAAATCAAGCTTAGCTTTTAACTGCTGTGAACATGAAAACATCAGATTCTTGTATCTAGTGAGGTTGGTGTTGTACCGAAGAAGGCTTAGCCTATAGAAAAGTACACACAAACGTGAAGAAATAAAAGATGATCAAGCCTGATAAGGAAACATAAACCTTAACCAGTTATGGAATGTTATCCTATACTTGACATACATGGCAGCTCTTTGGCCCTGGAAAAGGCGACTGTAGTCCTCCCTGAGGCCACAGATGTAGCTCACTGCCTCACCCCAAACTTTCTTAAGGGTATTCAAGGGAAGCTGGGTCTTGGTCTCTCGTACTAAAAATGATAAATAAAGAGTCCACGTTAAGAGAAAAATGGAGGCTTATACCATATTGATAAAAGCTCATATATAGAAATCATGTTAAGCAAAGACATTAAAGTACTGAAAATCCTGAAAACATTTTACACTTTTGCCCGTATATTATTTCCCAAATACATTTCATGTGAATTATGCACTAGTCTACAACAAACAACAAAGAGAATAATGGAAATGATTAGTTCCACATACTGTGAAAAAGTAAAGATAAAAATCTTTGGATATACCCACCAATAAAGTTCACACTCTCTGGAAGTGGCCTGGCAGTAAATGGCCCAGTGTACTTGGTTAGGCTCTTATCAAAGAGATACACTATGTAGCTGTCCCATCCTCTCTGAAATGCAATGGTGAAAAAGCAATGAATCAGATGAGCGATTCAAACCAAATAAACAGACAAAATAGAAAACCTAGAACACCCTTACCACTCCATCCAGAACACATTGTGCTGCAGGCTTTCTCGGGTCCAGCATGACTCCTGTCTCTTGAAGAAGCTCTTGATTCCCTTGTTCAATTTTTGTCTCGTTCTCGATGTTCTGCTGCAGGGAGTGAAGGGTCTCCTCAGGGCTTAGACGGAATGAATGAACCCTGGTTGTGGTCATGTTCAAGATGTGCACAACCTACAACAAACATATACAAGTCAAAGAGAGCCACCTGCTGGCAACATACACTAATTACACAACACAACACATAGCCTGAACAACCAACCTTTATGTTCAGTATTTGATCAAGATGTGCAAAGCACTGTGGCTGTTTAGTATCAGGGTGTATTACTCCTCCCCTCTGAACTGGATCCCACTTCAGCATCAACTGTAGCAAACACTCCAAAGGATCTAACAGCGTGCTAATGGTAGAAGACATTAAACAGCACTCAGTTCGCCTCTTAGGACCACATCTGAAGATGTTTAGCACTTTGTATTAATGTCAAACAGAAAGTTTGGCAAACTATTACCTGCTGAGATTATTGGGGTAAGGAAGATGAGTTGAAAACCTGACTTCTCCATTCATATCCTCTACAGCCATGATGTCCTTTGGGCCTTTGTTACGTACTTTGCTTGTCCTAGAGCACAGTGATAACAAGGGTTACTTCAAAAACCAGATGCACAAAAGCTTTAACATTCTAAGCTTGCACTAATTTCAAACAATGATTAGGTTGCTTTACAAAATGCAATGGTTGCACCAATTTAGCATGTGTCAAACAGTAACTGGGAAATAAATGTAGACTGAATCGATATGGATGCTTTTTTATCAGTCTAATGCTACATGCATAACTTCATTTTATTACCATTATACTACTCTTTATGGAACATTATCAACTGACACTGACATGATCACATTCCTCCAAGCATGCACTTGTATACAATACCGAACCATATTGTAATTACATACATAACATAAGTTACATTAAAAAAAAAACCAACACTGAACCGTTTCTCAATCATAGGACATAACTATTTTTCATACATTAGATCTGTGAGTTCTTATTTAGAGTAGGATTTTGCAGATATATTCACAACTGCATAGAATATATTTCTAAAAGCCGCACTTAAGTGAGCGCCTTTAACTCTGTAATGTTAAAAAATGAAGATGTAGCAACAGTGAAAATTATGTGTGTCATATGCAGTAAATCTGTTTAGTATGTTTCTGGAGAAACGGGACAGTTAAACTGTTCTGTCACACATATTGTGTTTCTCAGTAAAGTTTACGTAACTGCGTCTAAATGGGATGTGGTTACTGATCGTCTTTCTGATTATGTTATGATGTCTTTTAACAAATACCACATACTGTGCATACTCAGTTCTAGCTAAAAACCTGACAAAAGCTTCCGAACATTACAGCTTTGAGTACACTCTCGGCGTTCACTGCAGAAACACCTGCTCATTTATGCAGATAACTAATCAGCCAAATTTACCATCAAACAATCTAACTATATTCATAATGTTGCCATGAAATACATTTCTGACACTGAAAAAGACTAAAATACCATGTTAGTAATTACACTTTATATTTTAAATCCTGATCTACTTTTCTTACAACATACTGACATTGCACTAGTTTGATTTGTTAATATGTAATATTTGTGCCAATCGTGTCTAGTGTCAGTATTTTCTCACAAAGCCAGTGTCACAGTTGTAGTCTACTGTGTCATGATGACTTGTAATGTAAGAAAATTGAGGGTGTAGATGCAATGCCCAGTATGTGTAGTACACAATGCCTCTAGAAAAATTAAACAGCTTGATTCTAAAAAACACCTTGATTCTTAGGTAGGTTTGTGAAACTGTCTCTAAATTGGATGTGGTTGCTGATCATGCAGTTTAGAATTTTTTTTTTTTTTTTTTTTAGCAATGCACACATACACAAACACGCATACACACGCACCCACTGCTGAGCATGAACTTAAACTTGTTGTGACAGCTCTAAATCCAGGATAGACACACTTTTGTTGGGTTGTTTTGTTGACTTTTTGAAAGTCAGCTGAAAAGTACAGACTGAATAAACTCAAATTCTGCAAGACTGTAAAACAACTACATTTACATTTAAAGCATTTGGCAGACACTCATATACAACAGAGCAACTGAGGGTTAAGGGCCTTGCTCAAGGGACCAGCAGTGGCAGCTTGGTTCTCCTGGGTTTCAAACTCACAACCTTCTGATCATGTCCAACGCCTTAACCACTGAACTACTACCTCCCTAGTGAAAAGATTGTTTTGCGTACTAGTCTTCTGGATTTTCAAGATTAGTAAACACTTTATTGTGAAGATTGGATTTACATGCAACACCTCACGTATCTCAGACTGAGTAAGTGCGTCATTCCTTAATCCATAATTGTTGGCAAATTGCTGTTGTATAAGAAGCTACCAAATATGTGGAAATGCCCACGGCAGTGTGACGATGAAAAGCAATCCTGTTTTATTCCTTACATAACATCCTGGCAATACCAGCATCCCAGACAGAACAAAGTTAAGTGACATGACTATGTTACAGAAAAGAGGAATGTTTAAAAGTCTTCTCACGCACTTTAACGTTCATACTTAAACCGTCATGGTCAGAAGTTGCCACATACCATTGCACAGGTTGCAGATTATGTAGAAATGGACGAAAACCACAAATACACTCGAAAATCATTGTGCCGAAACTCCAGTAGTCCACAGTCACTGTGTAGGGTTTGCTCTCAAATAACTCTGGGGCCTAAAACAAATCAGATTTAACTGTTAAACCAGTAGCTCTCCAAAATGTCAACACTTTTACAAAGAATTGTGTTTAAACGCGGGTCTAAACCCTGCTTGATACAACTACTTGATTTAATACTTCAGTACTTTAGCTCTAACTCATTATTTTCTAAGAAAACAAAACTCAAATATTTCACATCTGTTCCTCTGGTCACAGATTAGCTAGCTAATACACTGATCAGCCATAACATTATGAGCAGTGACAGGTGAAGTGAATAACACTGATTATCTCCTCATCATGGCATCTGTTAGTGGGTGGGATATATTTGGCAGCAAGTGAACATTTTGTCCTCAAAGTTGATGTGTTAGAAGCAGGAAAAAAATGAACAAGTTGTAAGGATTTGAGTGAGTTTGACAAGGGCCAAATTGTGATGGCTAGACCACTGGATCAGAGCATTTCCAAAACTGCAGCTCTTGTGGGGTGTTCCCGATCTGCTGTGGTCAGTATATATCAAAAGTGGCCCAAGGAAGGAACAGTGGTGAATCGGTGACAGGGTCATGGCCGGCCAAGACTCATTGATGCACGTGGGAAGTGAAGGCTGGCTCGTGTGATCCGATCCAACAGACAAGCTACTGCTGCTCAAATTGCTAAAGAAGTTAATGCTGGTTCTGATAGAAAGGTGACAGAATACACAATGCATTGCAGTTTGCTGCGTATGGGGCTGCATAACTGCAGACCAGTCAGGGTGCCCACGGAGCAATGGAAGAAGGTGGCCTGGTCTGATGATTCACTTCTTTTACATCACATGGATGGCCGGGTGTGTGTGCATCGCTTACGGTGAATACATGGCACCAGGATGCACTCTGGGAAAGCAAGCTAGTGGAGGCAGTGTCATGCTTTGGGCAATGTTCTGCTGGGAAACTTTGGGTCCTGCCATCTATGTGGAGGTTACTTTGACACGTACCACCTATCTAAGCATTGTTGCAGACCATGTACATCCTTTCATGGAAACGGTATTCCCAGATGGCTGTGGCCTCTTTCAGCAAGATAGTGCACAGGTTCAGGAATGGTTTGATGAACACAACAAGTTGGGGTGTTGACTTGGCGTCCAAATTCCCCAGATCTCAATCCAATCGAGCATCTGTGGCATGTGCTGGACAAACAAGTCCGATCCATGGAGGCCCCACCTCGCAACTTAGAGGACTTAAAGGATCTGGTGCTAACATCTTGGTGCCAGATACCACAGCACACCTTCATGGATCTAGTGGAGTCCATGTCTCGATGGGTCAGGGGAGTTTTAGCAGCAAAAGGGCGACCAACACAATATTAGGCATGTGGTCATAATGTTACGGCTGAACAGTGTATGTAACAATATTATATTAGCATATAATTGTTAGCAATTTATTAGCACTTTGGCTCTAACTTTTATTAGGATAGAAAATGGAAAAAGCAGTTTTAAATTGATGGCATTCTATTTGACTTAAAAATACTGATTTTATGGGAGACCACAATGCCCTTCTGTAAGTCACTATCTGCTAAATGTAAACGGCCTGGCATTAAACAAAATATATAATAAAATCTACAAAGTCAGCAGCAGAATTCAATTCAATTCAATTTTATTTGTATAGCACTTTTAACAAAGAGCATTGTCTCAAAACAGCTTTACAGAACATAAGAAACAATAAACATACAAACAAACAGTCCTAGATCCATGTACCTAGAACCATGTACATCAGTCCTTACAACCAAATATTTAAAATGTATAGTTTGTTTCAGTCAAAATACAGCAAAAAGAACTTACCAGATACTGAAGAGTGCCCACAAATGACGTGCATAGGCTCCCTTGATCCAGATCTTTTGCATAGCCCAGGTCTATTATCTTGTGGACCAGCTAAAAACACAAATACCCAAAGTAAGAAGATTTTAAATATGCTTATTTATACAAACAAACAAACAAAAAGATACCTTTCCATTGATTTCTTGAAGTACAATATTCTCTGGTTTTAAGTCTCTGTGAATGATTTTGTTTGCATGAAGATACTGAATTCCTGAACCTGTTAATATGAAAAATGACAAGCATTTTACAAATTTAAATATCAAACTATGAAAATACTGCAGAACATGGAAGGTGTCTTCTGAAAGGTAATACATTACCGACATCATTGAGTAAGGATAGCACCTCGCTTTCTTTTAGTCCACAGCAATTCTCAGGTTTGCTTAATAACTACAAAAACAAATATGGAAAAGATATAATGACAGAAAAAAGAGAAACCCTTTCCAAGGCTGGCTTTATTAACCTGAAGTACTGCATGTAAGAGAAGTAAAATAAAATAATGCATTAGGCACCTTACGAAGGTCTCCCCTGGAACAGTACTCCATAGCTAAAAGAGGCAAGTCATTCAAGGCAATGTGTTTCATTTCTTCAGGTACTTCCCTTGCTGTCACCACGTTCAGGTGGTTCAACCTACAGTTCAGTAATGAAATATGTTTCAAAAACTAGTAATCAACAGTTACATTTCTAATTCATATATATATACTTTTTCATTATCTGGATCTCTCGACTCCATCGGTCTTTGTTCCTTGCGTTGAGTTCCAGCCGACAGAGTTTTACAGCAATTTTCTCAGATGTTTCCTAGAAAAAATACAATACACAAATCATTTATTTGATCAGCTCTCAGCTTATACAAACAAATACAAAAGGCTCAGATTTATAACCAGACACAACACAACTGCATCACGAATAATTACAAAATTAATTATGGACAGAGCTAATACCTAATATCAATACTGGGAATAATGCTGTCCAGAAACATTAGATTAGATCATATTAGAATATGTTCTGTTCCCATCCACTTTCATGTTTCATGTTGTGATCATGTATGTTTTAAAGAATGTCTGATATTGCCCAGAAAATACAACAGAATGCAGCAGACTTGCAAAGAGGAGCTCAGTATCAGATCAATGCAGAGCACAGATAGGTATCATATAACAGAGCACAGGGAACTATGCAGGGCACAGATCATATCAAATATAGAAAAATCAATTTAAAAAAAGCAATACACTGCTAGAAGTAGGCACAATGTAGTTGAAGGAAATGTTGAAGGGAAAGGAACAGTTAAAACAAGCAAATAAATCAAATTTATTTACATTTACAGTATTTGGCAGACGCTATTATACAACTGAGCAACTGAGGGTTAAGGGCCTTGCTCAAGGGCTCAGCAGTGGCCCTGGTATTCAAACTCACAACCTTTCAGTCATCAGTCCAATGCCATAACCACTGAGCTATGACTTCCCTACTGAAAAAAATGTGTGTACTAGTCTTCTGGATATTTTACATTGGTGAACACTTCTGAATATTAAGACAAAATTTTGATTTGATATGGATTTTCAAGATTAGTAAACACTTGAATGTATAGACAAAATTTTGATTTGAGATGCAGCCTATAACAGCAGAAGGACGGCAGAAAGTTTCAAGAAAGACAAAGAGCATCTGTGTATTTTATGTTACTGTGCATAAAGCCACTAAACACTTTACAGTTTACGTGGAAACCCGTTGGACAGGGATGTTTTGTTTCTTCTGTGCCATCTAGTGAATGCCACTTTCCAGTGCATAGGATTCACAGTGTGAGTGAATAATGACGCTGTCATGTGACCAGGGCACAAATAATATCAAATATAGAAACAACAATAAAAAAAAAAGCAGTACACCACTAGAATTAGGCACAGTGTAGTTCAATGTTGAAGGGAAATTAACAGTTAAGACAAGCAAATAAATCAAATGTAAAAGACACACCTGATGCTGATACAGATAGACATGACCAAAGCCACCGGTTCCCAATCTCTCTTTCATTGCCCAAGCTCCACAGAACTGAGTCTGTTTGAAAGGTGGTTTCTCCATCTATTCATAGCACAAAGAAATGATGTCACATTGATGTGAGAAATCAGACATTTCTGGCACAAATTAAAAGCTGGAATAGCTGCATATATCAGATATTCTGTATAGAGGGATTTTAAGGTACAACAAGCAAGTTCATTTCAATTACATGAAAATTTTGTTACATGTTTCCAGCAACAATGTAATGATCACAGGTTAGCTATCAACACATATAACCCTTTATAGTTAGGGCTTAACGTCATTGCTAGCTAGCCAACGTTAGCTAACATGAGCTTACCCTTGCTAAGCTTAAGTTACCAGTCTGTGTTGCTAGCTTGATGAAAGCAGCCGAACGTTATGTCGAGATCTGAAGCACTTAAGAACCGAAGGTGTTGTTTCATAGAAAATAACTACGATATCCATTTCATTTTCATTATACAGCGAATCCTCTGAAGGATAACTTGAGAAACAACTAGCTGGCTCAGATAGCTATACGTAAACAACTTGATGTAACGCCCCGCAGACAGTACATTAGCAATGATGCTAACGACAACTAGCGACCTAGCTAGCGAGGTCAGCTTCCCATGACACCATTTGTAAAAGAAAAGCAATATAAGATGAGGATTATTCACAAATTAGGTCATCCGGGAACAAAGGATACTATACTACACACTGTTTACAATCACACCACAGATCAGCTACCTAGCTAAGGTTAGTACTCGAGTCGAAATCGAAACAAGTGTAGTACGCATGCGTGGTGTAAGTGTACGCTTTGAGTTTGTAGCTGATTTGGAATCAGTTTACCCCAACAAAATAACGTCTTTGTGCACCACAGTAGATGACATTAAACTGATATCAGATCAGATCAACGTCGTAGATAAATAAATGTAGCGGGTGTGTTTGACGTATGCGTTCATCGTTGTCTGAATACCAGAGCAGCGTTATGCGTTACATAATGTAACAGAATCTGGGTCATTATTACATTTTGTATGTCGTTTGAACACATTACTGTATTTTTGCTGTGTACGCCTAAACACTACTAAAGTTCACATCTCCACTCAGAAATAAACTTCCACTAAATTGATTAATATGGTGGAAATGACAGCTTTTGCCGAGAAAAATGAATGAATCTTGTTCTCATCCAAGCACAAAGTGTTTCGTATTGTTGTAAGAGTTTCCAGTGGGGGTGTAAACAATCAATCAATCAATCCATCTATCAATCTATCCATCTATCTATCTATCTATCTATCTATCTATCTATCTATCTATCTATCTATCTATCTATCTATCTATCTATCATCTAGTAAAAATGTTAAGTACATTACATGTTTGCTCAATACATGTTCATATCATATTTAGTCAGCCACCAATTGTGCAAGTTCTCCCACTTAAAAAGATGAGAGAGGCCTGTAATTTCCATCATAGGTACACTTCAACTATGAGAGACAGAATGAGAAAAAAAAAAATCCAGAAAATCACATTGTCTGATTTTTAAAGAATTTATTTGCAAGTTATGGTGGAAAATAAGTATTTGGTCAATAACAAAAGTTCATCTCAATACTTTGTTATATACCCTTTGTTGGCAATGACAGAAGTCAAACGTTTTCTGTAAGTCGCCACAAGGTTTTTACACACTGTTGCTGGTAGTTTGGCCCATTCCTCCATGCAGATCTCCTCTAGAGCAGTGATGTTTTGGGGCTGTCGCTGGGCAACACGGATTTTCAACTCCCTCCAAAGATTTTCTATGGGGTTGAGATCTGGAGACTGGCTAGGCCACTCCAGGACCTTGAAATGCTTCTTACGAAGCCACTCCTTCGTTGCCCGGGCGGTGTATTTGGGATCATTGTCATGCTGAAAGACCCAGCCACGTTTCATCTTCAATGCCCTTGCTGATGGAAGGAGGTTTTTACTCAAAATCTCACGATACATGGCCCCATTCATTCTTTCCTTTACACGGATCAGTTGTCCTGGTCCCTTTGCAGAAAAACAGCCCCAAAGCATGATGTTTCCACCCCTATGCTTCACAGTAGGTATGGTGTTCTTTGGATGCAACTCAGCATTCTTTCTCCTCCAAACACGACAAGTTGAGTTTTTACCAAAAAGTTCTATTTTGGTTTCATCTGGCCATATGACATTCTCCCAATCCTCTTCTGGATCATCCAAATGCTCTCTAGCAAACTTCAGACGGGCCCGGACATGTACTGGCTTAAGCAGGGGGACACGTCTGGCACTGCAGGATTTGAGTCCCTGGCGGCGTAGTGTGTTACTGATGGTAGCCTTTGTTACTTTGGTCCCAGCTCTCTGCAGGTCATTCACTAGGTCCCCCCCGTGTGGTTCTGGGATTTTTGCTCACCGTTCTTGTGATCATTTTGACCCCACGGGGTGAGATCTTGCATGGAGCCCCAGATCGATGGAGATTATCAGTGGTCTTGTATGTCTTCCATTTTCTAATAATTGCTCCCACAGTTGATTTCTTCACACCAAGCTGCTTACCTATTGCAGATTCAGTCTTCCCAGCCTGGTGCAGGTCTACAATTTTGTTTCTGGTGTCCTTTGACAGCTCTTTGGTCTTGGCCATAGTGGAGTTTGGAGTCTGACTGTTTGAGGTTGTGGACAGGTGTCTTTTATACTGATAATGAGTTCAAACAGGTGCCATTAATACAGGTAACGAGTGGAGGACAGAGGAGCCTCTTAAAGAAGACGTTACAGGTCTGTGAGAGCCAGAAATCTTGCTTTTTTGTAGGTGACCAAATACTTATTTTCCACCATAATTTGCAAATAAATTCTTTAAAAATCAGACAATGTGATTTTCTGGATTTTTTTTTCTCATTCTGTCTCTCATAGTTGAAGTGTACCTATGATGAAAATTACAGGCCTCTCTCATCTTTTTAAGTGGGAGAACATGCACAATTGGTGGCTGACTAAATACTTTTTTTCCCCACTGTACTAATAAAATACTTGTCTTGGAATAAAGTGAGTGTGACCAATTCACACAGTATTAATGTGTTAATGTGATTCAATTACCTATAACATTTTACAATGATGTTGCCACTGGCAGAAATAAATGAGCATAGTATTAAAGCATAGTGTTAACCTTGCTGCCTCAGGATACTGGGTTTGAGTTTGTTTTGATCCCAGGACTTTGAAAATATACGATCAAATCAGATTAGCCTTATAAAAACAAGTTGATCAATTCTAATTAAACAATAGAATTAATTAAATTCACTGGACTTTTTTTTTCAGTGTATTAACTTGAGCTTGACTGATATTTTCCTGTTAGTTAACAGTTAATAGTTCTAATAGTTCTCTTTCTAATTTTAATACAATGGAGGTTTAAACTTTTTGGGAACTAGAGCGGTTACTTGGCCTAAAAGGTACCATTCTATAGGACTAATCTGGGGCATTGGTGGTTCAGTGGTAGGTTTCTTGCCCATCATGCGGAAGGCTGGGGTTTGATTCCCAACCAATGCCTCAACCCCAGCCACTGGATGCAGTAGCCCAGAAAAATGGGAGGGTTGCATCAGGAAGGGCATCTGGTGTAAAACATTTGCCAAGTTGTTGTGTGGACCAGTTGGTCTGCTGTGGCGACCCCGAACAGGGAGCAGCCGAAAGCCACTTTTTACTATAGGACTAATCTATCTAATCTTCCTTTCTCCTTCAGAAGTAGTTCAGGGTGTAATAGAATGTTGATTATCCTTTAAATCTGTGTTTAATGTAAGATGTGTTTAGCCACAAGAATGTCTACATTGGGGACTACTAGATAGTAGACAATAAAGGGTCCCTAGGTGGAAGCACTAAATAGTAAACAAAAGATCAAAAGCATCAAATAAAATTTGTACAGACCCCAGAATTTGTGGGAAGCCTGCATGTAGGACTATGAGGTGCAGATCATAGAGCAGTAGATGGGGTTGCGAGGGAGAATTAAAACTTTTTTATCATAGTGTTTCACAATGATATCATTTTAATAATAAATGTGTAATATACACATTAATATACCAATAATTCCCAAAATTCTTTGCTCACTGTTTCTGATTAACTAAGTGCTACGCCATTTGTTTCTGCTTGGATATACAGTTTAACTTCCTGTTTGGTAATAAGATTATTTTTCTCAAGAATACCACAACCGAAATTTGAAATATGTTAAAGTGGTAGTTCACCTAAGAGCCACCAACAGATACCCATGAATTGCTGATGCAATTTTTGTGGTCAGTTCTGTAGATCTATTACACAAAAAAAATGTAGAATTCATTCAGTGCTTGAATTAATTTATATTAACACATCATGATGCATCCTTGTCAGGCACAAAATCAGTGAAGATCCTTTTAAACATTAGATTTTGTCTGCCCATGAATGTTGTTGTCTACTCACTTATCTTCATGTGGACACACAACGTCTGATATTTGATTGTGTACAGGAAGTCTGTTCAGACAGGATGATGACTGACAGATTGCTTCAATGAACATACAAGGAGTTAGGTCACTAAAATGAATACACTCATAGCATGACAGCATGGGTATTATAAAAAAAAATATATATATATATATATATATATATATATAAGTTTTATATATGTCAAATAGCTCATCTACTAACAAGAATTAAAGATAACAGGAACTCTATATTAATGCCATCATTTGTGTGTCTTATATCAAGCACACATGCCATCTCTGTGGCCAGTGATCACAAAAAATCCTAACATGATAAAACAAGAAAGAATTTAAAATCCAAAGTTGCTGTCTTATTATATAAAGCGATTACATAGAAGTCTGTTATTACAAATTATTTTATTTCAATTATTATGAAAAATCAATAGAAAGCAGTGGTTTCACATTTCATAATGCTTTTCACCTGTAAATGAATGCATGTGAATAAATTCACCTATACAAAGTTTGCTGTTAAAATCTTAACAAACGAGATACAATAAGTTAAAAAAAAAAAAAAACAAGACATATAAAAAATGCATTCGCAATCATAAATGCAATCTGGGAACTTTTTTTGATATGTGGAAATACATGCAAGCACCTACACATTTGCAGTGAGAACATAATGATGTCATTTAGTTTGAGTGTCTCTACACCTTGAAAATCCCCACATCTCTACCCTACAATTTTGTAAACAACAACAGCAGCACATTTGAATTTATATTTACATAAAATTATATAGTACATATATACATATACATGCATACATACATATACAGTACTTTATTCAATTCTTAGGACTGGGTCTGGTATGTATAATGAAGAGCATGTTGTGACAGGTATTTTCCTTGTTGTCGTTATGTATAATCCATTGACTTAAAAATTGTGACATAGGAGATAGAGAACTAAAAGCAATCCATGTTATCTGTGATTAATACCATATTAGGAACACTTCCTCCTACACTAATTTAACATATTAAAATTAGGAAGTGTCTTGACTCACACCGCACGAATCATCACTTACCATCCTCAGAATAACCCATATACTCACAAAAAAACATCTATGAGCCTTCTTTAGCCCCGCCCCTGACAGCCAGTCACAGGCTCTTAGTGCCTTATAAAGTGTGAGACCAACAATCTAGAAACCAGTGCCATCAAAGGGAACATCTAGTTTCTACTGACAGGTCAAAGAGCAATAATAACACCGTGGAACAACTGTGAGAAACTCTCCAAAATTGTTTTCTGTAAGGTAAGCTTTTGTATTTAAATTCACATTCAAATATTTTTCCCTGCAAACCTACAGCAAAGACCAGCATATGTAAATGCCTTTAATATGTATTGTGAAACAGTGTATTGCTGCAGTGCTAATGCATGTCTAATATATCCATCTCAGTAAAAACATTTGGAATGTGTAACATGATAAGACAAATAGTTTCAAAATTAAACTTGACAAAGCTGAGTTTTCTCAAGTTGTTTTTAAAAAAAATGTTTGCCTTTACTTGCAGAATATGAATTAATAATGCACAATGCATATTTTATATGTATGTATGTATGTATGTATGTATCTGTCTGCCTACCTGCCTGCCTGTCTGTCTGTCTGTCTGTCTGTCTATCTATCTATCTATCTATCTATCTATCTATCTATCTATCTATCTATCTATCTATCTATCTATCTATCTATCTATCTATCTATCTATCTGTCTGTCTGTTTGCCTTCCTGCCTGCCTGTCTGTCTGTCTGTCTGTCTGTCTGTCCGTCTGTCTGTCTATCTATCTATCTATCTATCTATCTATCTATCTATCTATCTATCTATCTATCTATCTATCTATCTATCTATCTGTCTGTCTGTCTGTCTGTCTGTCTGTCTGTCTGTCTGTTTGCCTTCCTGTCTGTCTATCTATCTATCTATCTATCTATCTATCTATCTATCTATCTATCTATCTATCTATCTATCTATCTATCTATCTATCTATCTATCTTTCTACAGAATATGGTCTTATTTCTTCTGTAAAACATTCTTCCGAAATGTTTTCAGTATACAACATTGATGCAGCTGTTCCCACATGTGTGTTTCAGAGACTCCATATAAGGCAGACAACAGTTTGTGGTCAAAATGTGGTTACTGATCACATTATTAATGACGTGTTCACTTCATGAAGTTGCTGAGGTGGGGAGAAAAAAGCAGAACTGTTTATTCTTATTTCCAAAAATTAAGGAACTGGTTTTGTCAGACTTTGTGACACTTATTTTTTTCTGTCTGGTTTTCTTCCTTCCTCCTTCAGTCATCTAAACACAAATATTGGCCATGGATAACAAATGTCCTTAATTCAGGAAAACATGGTAAACAGCATGGTATGTCATTCATTTTTAAAACTCATCCCTTCTAAATATATTAAATTAGATTTGACTTTGGTGTGTGCTCACCATTGTGAATGGCATTATCGTCCTCTTCTCTGACAGATGTTCATTGCCTGGCTAAGGGCAGTAATGGGAATGAATACAGAGGAACTGTCTCTGTAACATTCAGTGGACAGAAATGTCTCTACTGGCATCAAATCCTAGAACATAAAGCTGTTGGACAACACAATTACTGCAGGTAGTGCTCAGGATCATTTATAAAATTTAAGTGCCATAATTTGCCTTTACCCTCCTTTTAATGTGTGAACTGCAATAAAAGACTTAACTGGAAGAAAAGTTTGGCAATAAAATGAATTTGTTATTTAAGCTATTGTTTATGGTCACTGTGCGTGGGAACAAGAAGGGTGTAATCCTTCTTCCCTAAAATAATCATAAGCTTGCACAGCTTACATCAGTCTGTGAGTCATATTCTGAATAAGAACAAGTTCCTAGATTTGCATTTGGTGGTGATTGTGACATGTCTGTGGCATTTTTTTCAGGAATCCAGATAACAGAAGTGGACCATGGTGTTGGGTTTGGGAAGACAAACAGAAAGTTCGCAGATTCTGTGATATTCCACGGTGTGAAACAAAGAGAAGTGAGTCCAGTTATTGTTATTCAAATTTTTTGTACATAAAGGAACAAATACAAAATATGAAGAGTAAATTGGTCCATTATTAATTCCCTTTATGTTTTTCTATATGAATTTGTCCTACACAGATACCCCAAAGCAGGACACTGGTAAGATATTTTAAATTAATCCTGTTTTTTAATTACTCAAGTTGCATATAAAACTGTAAAGCTTCAGTGATCTTATTGTGAATGCTATGTTTTTAACTTTCAGAAATGACTTGTGGTAAACGAATCCACAAACCAAGATTTAAAATTATAGGCGGATTAAGGGCTTCAATAGAGTCTCAGCCTTGGCTGGCATCTATCTTTAAATATAACACGTTTTCCTGTGGAGGCACACTCATTTCACCCTGCTGGGTCCTCACTGCAGCCCACTGCTTCCCTGATGGGTATGTCATGCGTCTCAGATTAAATGTTATATTTATTTGATGTTCAGCAGTATGAAATTCAGTGATCTCACATTGCTTTCTTGATTCAAAAAGCAAAAGAACAATAAAGGACAAATATTCTGTCTATTTGGGAAAGGATGCCACCAATGAAACTAATCTGGATAAAGAGCAGAAGTTTAAAATAACCAAACTCGTGCTTCACCCTGAGTTTAACAGCGACAGCGAGGATTTTAACAATGACATAGGTATGCATTTGACTAATTAACGAAGGTTCAGATAACACACACACACACACACACACACACACACACACACACACACACACACACACACAAATACACACACACTATAATTAAAACACTGAGCACAATCTCCTTTATTTTCTATGACTTATATAATGAAATTTGTCTGTTGATCTGTTTCCGCTTTGTTTTGGTATTTTGCATAACAATGCTATGTTGTTTGTGTGTTCAGCTCTGTTACAGATTGTGGACAGTAATGGACAGTGTGCACAAAAGACTGACTCAGTGAGGATAGCATGTCTTCCACCACCACAACAAATGATGCCCTATGGAGCTTACTGCCACATTGCAGGCTATGGTCATGAGAAGAATGGTAAATTAGATTAATTATTAAGTGTTAGCTTTATTAATGTCCTGTTGTTTTAATGTTTAAAAAACATATTGTAATTAAATTAATTAAATTGTTTGTACATAAAAAGTACCCCTTTTCTAAGAGTGAACGCACTCTTAGTGGCATGACACACAGTGAACATTGTTCACCAAGTATATTCAGAAATTATATTTAGGCATGTCACTGTGGTTTTCGAGAGCCGCTCTGTGTAATCTGTGGGATGCCATGACGTGAATGGCCTGAGTATATGAGTATGAGTATAATGAGTATACAACTGTTATATTTGGCGAACATACCAGTGCCACAATGACGCAAATTACTTCAGTGTTATTTGCGATCGATTTTCATACACATAATTTGATAATTAATGAATCTACCATGAAAGTGCACTATAGTCACTGTTTTTTTTTCCTTTGTTCAAGATGACATTCCTGATACCTTCAGATATTCTCGCTTCATGAAGGAAACTAAGGTTGAGATTCTCTCCAATATTGTATGCGAGAGGAAGGATTACTATGGGAACAGGGTCACTGAAAACCAGTTCTGTGCGGCTAGCCCAAAGTGGACAGAAGATGCTTGTCAGGTATGCCGTCAATTACTACTACATACTTTTATTATTTTTTTAAATATATTTCAATACTATTGTATAAAAATACTATTGTAATATACTTATGCTTACTGTAAAGCTACTCTTCTTACTGACTTACTTCCCTTTTTACTCACGACAGGGAGACTCAGGAGGTCCGCTGTTGTGTAAAGCAAATAACCGAATGTTTCTGTTTGGGATCATCAGCTGGGGAGAAGGATGTGCCATCAAAAAGAAACCAGGTGTCTATACAAAAGTTACCAATTACAATAAGTGGATTGCAGAACAAACAGGCCTGCATACCTACACTGAAGGCATCATGTACCCACAGAAATGATAGTTGTGTTAAGTACTCTGAAGCTTCACATATACTGCTTGTCACTGTGTAAATCCCATCTCATTGTTGTCAACTAATATTAACAAAATGAATAGTATGAATAGTGTTTTTATTTATTATTGTGGCCAAAAGGAATAATGAAATAGCAATTTTTACCTGACAAAAATGGCAAATGTTCACTGAGCCAAATATGTTCATTGAGCCATTAACATGATACAGTATACATGTATCCATAATATCTATTGTATTTATATTTATATCATTTATTATCTAATTTATTTAATATCTAATATTCTGTTTGTAAATTAACATCCAAGCAGCATGACTGCATGTGGCACCAGAGATCATAGGAAACTTTTACTCTTTTCATTATTTTTAAGTAATAGTTGTTTATAATAGATAATTAATAAAATAGATAGTTAATAGATGTTTTAGTGCATACCTGTTACATACAGGCTTTATTTAATGAAGAATCTCAAATGAAATGTAACATAAACCCAGTGGAGAAATTTCAGGGCTTGTTTTTTTCTTCCTTGTTCATTTTGAAATCTTTATATTGCATCAGTATTATATTTATGAATAAATATCTATTTTTTTATAAGATTTTTGCAGGTTCTTTCTTTCTGCTTTTGTTTCAAGGTTGGTGAAACTTTTTAAGGTATAAAATACACCGATCAGGCATAACATTATGAGCAGTGACAGGTGAAGTGAGTAACACTCATTATCTCCTCATCATGGCACCTGTTAGTGGGTGGGATATATTTGGCAGCAAGGGAACATTTTGTCCTCAAAGTTGATGTGTTAGAAACAGGAAAAATGGGCAAGCGTAAGGATTTGAGTAAATTTGACAAGGGCCAAATTGTGATGGCTAGACGACTGGATCAGAGCATCTCCAAAACTGCAGCTCTTTTGGGGTGTTCCCGGTCTGCAGTGGTCAGTGTCTAAGCGGTCCAAGGAAGTAATAGTGGTGAACAGTGACAGGGTCATGGGCGGCCAAGGCTCACTGATGCATGTGGGGAGTGAAGGCTGGCCCGTGTTGTCCGATCCAACAGATAAGCTACTATTGCTCAGTTTGCTGAAGAAGTTAATGCTTTTTACATTTGGTTTATGTATATGCTTTATTTTTTCAGATTATGTTTTTTTTTCAAGGCATTGTTACTTGCCAGTGTGTCCTGTCATAGCTATGCAAAGGTTTGATTCCTAAAACAGTATTAAACAATTTTTGTTATGAAGTCTGGTGTTGTGGTGGCTGTTCTTAAAATTAAATAAATATAATCTTAATTCAAGTGGTGAAAGATGTTGAAATTCTAACAGTAAACAGAGTTGAGTACTACTGTAAGGTTAACCCTGCCTGGTATAAATGTTTGGAAATGGTTCAGTTGAAAAGATCCATTAGAAACTTAAAAGTAATCAAAAAGTAATCAAATGTAATCGGTTACTTTACTTTTATAAAGTAATTGAAATGTTACACTACTTATTACATTTTAAATAGGGTCATTTGTAATCTGTAACCTATTACATTTCCAAAGTAACCTTCCCAACACTGGTTTTATATATATTTATATATATATATATATATATATATATATATATATATATATATATATATATATATATATATATATATATATATAAAACCAGTGTTGGGAAGGTTACTGATGCATGTGGGGGATGCATATATGTCTGTTAGTGGGTGGGATATATTAGGCAGCAAGTGATGGAAAAATGGGCAAGCATAAGGATTTGAGTGAGTTTGACAAGGACCAAATTGTGATGACTAGAAGACTGGACCAGAGCATCACCAAAACTGCAGCTCTTGTGGAGTGTTCTCGTTCTGCAGTGGTCAGTGGTCAGTAGCTATCAGAAGTTGTCCAAGGAAGGAACAGTGGTGACCCAGTGACACGGTCATGGGCTCATTGATGCATGTTTGTAGTGAAAACTGGTGCGGTCTGATCCAACAGAGGAGCTACTGTTGCTCAAATTGCTGAAGAAGCTAATGCTGGTTCTGATAGAAAGGTGTCAGAATACACAGTGCATGACAGTTTGTTGGGGCCGCATAGCTACAGACCTGTCAGGCTACCCATGCTGACTCCTGTGCACCTCCGAAAGTGCCAACAATGGGCACATGAGCATCAGAACTGGACAACGGAGCAATGGAAGAAGATAGATCATGTTTGAAGAAGATGGATCGTTTTCTTTTAAATCCTGTGGATGGTCGGGTGCGTGTGCGTCACTTACTAGGGGAACACATGGCACCAGGATGCACTATGGGAAGAAGGCAAGCTGGCGGAGGCAGTGTCTTGCTTTGTGCAATGTTCTGCTGGGAAACCTTGGGTCCTGGCATCCATGTGGATGTTACTTTGACACGTACCACCTACCTAAGCATTGTTGCAGACCATGTACACCCTCTCATGGAAACGGTATTCCCTGATGGCTGTGGCCTCTTTCAGCAGGATAATGCGCCGTGCCACAAAGCAAAAATGGTTCAGGAATGGTTTGATGAGCACAACGAGTTTGAGGTGTTGACTTGGCCTCCAAATTCCACAACTTACAGGACTTAAAGGATTTGGTGCTAACATCTTGGTGCCAGATACCACAGCACACCTTCAGGGATCTAGTGGACACCATGCCTCAAAGGGTCAGGGCTGTTTTGGCAGCAAAAGGGGGACCAACACAATATTAGGCAGGTGGTCATAATGTTATGCCTGATTGGTGTATCTCGTCAGTTGTTATCTGTTGTACAACACCTTATAAATATTCAATACTTTTCATTTACTGCCACAGATCTGTTCTGGGCTGAAACTTTTAATGTAAGAATGTCTCCTAATGAAAAACATTTCACCAACACAATGCTACCACCACTATGCTTCACTGTGAGGGTGATGTGTTCTCAGGGTGATATACAGTGTTAGGTTTCTGCTACATGTCTCGACATACACAAAAAAAAACAACTTTGTGTCATGAGAGAAGCCATGAAATCTAGGCTGTAATCTTCTGTAATAACTTTAAATTATTATTATGTGGATCCACTGAAAGACTCCATGCAGTAGGTTCTGAGTTTAAATGATAATTTCTGCATGTATGATTTGCAGTGAAGAGGCTAAATTGCACTTAAAAGAAAAAAAAAGATTTAAATACATGCTATTGATTCCCATGTTCACCATATAATACATATCAATCTTGCATATCTACTAAGTTAGATTAACCCAGTGTATGTTCTGTCCAATAGTTATTGAGTTATATCTCTAAATACACTTCAAGTTTCTGACACTTCATCTCTATAAAGACAAACATAAATAAATAAATAAAGCAAATCAAATAAACTGTGTGCTGAATATAAATGCTGAATATAAACATTCAGTCATTCATTGTCTACCGCTTATCCAAACTATTCTCGGGTCACGGGGAGCGTCATTGGGCATCAAGGCAGGATACACCCTGGACGGAGTGCCAACCCATCGCAGGGCACACACACACTCTCATTCACTCACACAATCACACACTACGGACAATTTAGAGATGCCAATCAACCTACCACGCATGTTTTTGGACTGGGGGAGGAAACCCCCGAAGCACGGGGAGAACATGCAAACTCCACACACACATGGCGGAGGCTGGAATCGAACCCCCAACCCTGGAGGTGTGAGGCTAACCACTAAGCCACCGTGCCCCTGAATATAAACATTAACAATTAATATCTGTCTGAACTCCTCCATTCTCTCTGCAAGCTGTTGTTAAGCAAAATTATGTAAATGTTCAGTGTACCTATTCATTATGACATATGCTTTACTTTATCACTTGACATATCTCTGTACTCCCTGTGCTCTGTAGTGCTTGATCTGTTTTGTTCTTTTCTTTCGGAGCATGTTAGTATTCTTGTTTACTTTTCTTATCCTAATACCCATTGAGACTCCTGTTCCATGTTATTTGGTGTTTTTCACTGACTATCTAAGTGTCCTTGGTCACATTATTATTACACTCGTTATCATTATTGTTGTGTAGTATCATTATTGTTGTAGTATTTCAGAGACAGAATGACACTGTGCCTTTTCTCTGAATGAATCCAGCATTCTGACATATTCTCAGGACTCCGACAGCTGCATGTGGCAGTGGATACTGGGGTAAAAAGGAATTTCTCAGGTCTAATTCCAAATTTAGAATAGTTTCCAATGAAAGATCATACATTACTGTATACTGTGCTATGACCAAGACTGATACACTGGCAGCTGCAGATGTTTTGCCTAACAGATTTTGTTATGAGTCTTTATTTCATGGGAAAGTTAACTGTTCATCATGCAAGCATGTTAAAAATCTTGGTCATATTATGACATTTAGGAAATGATGTGGGTGAAAATGTGGAAGAAGTGACAATGGCAGCAGCCTGTTAATCCACACAGTACCATTGATTTCTCATTACACCCTAGATGAAACACATTATTCTTTAATGTTCAGAAGCCATGTACTTCAAATTAAACTGCTACAACTATGTTTAATTAGTTTAATATTTTAGTAGCGATGGTAATTTTTATATTGCTATTTTCCTATATATTTAACCATTGTACATCCAGGAAACAAGAATAATTAGTTTGCCATGAAAAACACTGAGCAGTTTTATCAGTCCTTTCTTCAAGAGAACCCAGTGTTGATCAAGAGAAATGCAAAAGCTGGTCTTAAAAATGAACCCTTTAACTGATGTTCCATCAGTTAAATGAGTTAAATGATAGGGCAGATGAAATGGTATTGAAGCTGAAAATAAGTGTGAGGATAATAATGATGACATCAGTAATGTTTTCCAATGTTAATTATGTTTAAAAATTCTATTAAATTTTTTTTTTTAAAAGAGTGGAAACATACCCCAATGGTATCATATTGTGCAACATACGACTTAATGAACAAGTCATTTTTTTTAAAATATTCTTGTGTTTACATTTATACATTCCTTAAAGCTTAATTTTTGATACAGATTGAATGAATGTCTGTGGTGGAGTGAAATGATCTCATTAGTGAAAATGAGATCATTTTCATTAGATTCATTAGATTTTCAATAGAGCTTGTGTAGAATTAAACAATAGGGAACACTTAGGTGAGAAAATTAGTCTAGAGAATCATGTTGGACTAACATTGACCTTTTATTGCATTTTCAAGCATGTGAATGGATTATTTTCTCCTCTACAACTTTGGATTTTACCTTTTATTAAGTAAAAGAAGGAAAGTAAAGTATTGAGTAATACACTTTAAGTTTCTGACACTTCATCTCTATAAAGACAAACATAAATAAATAAAGCAAATCAAATAAATTGGGTGCTGAATATAAATGCTGAATATAAACATTAACAATTAATATCTGTCTGAACTCCTCCATTCTCTCTGCAAGCTGTTGTTAAGCAAAATTATGTAAATGTTCAGTGTACCTATTCATTATGACATATGCTTTACTTTATCACTTGACGTATCTCTGTACTCCCTGTAATGAACAAGTGAACTTAATGAACAAGTCATTTTTTTTTAAAAATTCTTGTGTTTACATTTATACATTCCTTAAAGCTTAATTTTTGATACAGATTGAATGAATGTCTGTGGTGGAGTGAAATGATCTCATTAGTGAAAATGAGATCATTTTCATTAGATTCATTAGATTTTCAATAGAGCTTGTGTAGAATTAAACAATAGGGAACACTTAGGTGAGAAAATTAGTCTAGAGAATCATGTTGGACTAACATTGACCTTTTATTGCATTTTATTAAGTAAAAGAAGGAAAGTAAAGTATTGAGTAATTCACATTTCATTAACACTATTTCAGTTCTGCTTTTGCAAACAAACAAAAAGTTTATATACCAATCAGGCATAACATTACGACCACCTGCCTAATATTGTGTTGGTCCCCCTTTTGCTGCCAAAACAGCCCTGACCCTTTGAGGCATGGACTCCACTAGATCCCTGAAGGTGTGCTGTGGTATCTGGCACCAAGATGTTAGCACCAAATCCTTTAAGTCCTGTAAGTTGTGGAATTTGGAGGCCAAGTCAACACCTCAAACTCGTTGTGCCATTAAACCATTCCTGAACCATTTTTGCTTTGTGGCACGGTGCATTATCCTGCTGAAAGAGGCCACAGCTATCAGGGAATACCGTTTCCATGAGAGGGTGTACATGGTCTGCAACAATGCTTAGGTAGGTGGTACGTGTCAAAGTAACATCCACATGGATGCCAGGACCCAAGGTTTCCCAGCAGAACATTGCACAAAGCATGACACTGCCTCCGCCAGCTTGCCTTCTTCCCATAGTGCATCCTGGTGCCATGTGTTCCCCTAGTAAGTGACGCACACGCACCCGACCATCCACATGATTTAAAAGAAAACGATTCATCTTCTTCAAACATGATCCATCTTCTTCCATTGCTCCATGGTCCAGTTCTGATGCTCATGTGCCCATTGTTGGCACTTTCGGAGGTGCACAGGAGTCAGCATGGGTAGCCTGACAGGTCTGTAGCTATGCGGCCCCAACAAACTGTCATGCACTGTGTATTCTGACACCTTTCTATCAGAACCAGCATTAACTTCTTCAGCAATTTGAGCAACAGCAGCTCCTCTGTTGGATCAGACCACACCAGCTTTCACTACACACATGCATCAATGAGCCCATGACCGTGTCACTGGGTCACCACTGTTCCTTCCTTGGACAACTTCGGAATAGCTACTGACCACTGCAGAACGAGAACACTCTACAAGAGCTGCAGTTTTGGTGATGCCCTGGTCCAGTCTCTGGTCTATATTATATCCTATAATATATCCCACCCACTAACAGATATATATATATATATATATAAAACCAGTGTTGGGAAGGTTACTTTGGAAATGTAATAGGTTACAGATTACAAATGACCCTATTTAAAATGTAATAAGTAGTGTAACTTTTCAATTACTTTATAAAAGTAAAGTAACTGATTACATTTGATTACTTTTTGATTACTTTTAAGTTTCTAATGGATCTTTTCAACTAAACCATTTCCAAACACTTATACCAGGCAGGGTTATCCTTACAGTAGTACTCAAATCTGTTTACTGTTAGAATTTCAAAATCTTTCACCACTTGAATTAAGATTATATTCATTTAATTTTAAGAACAGCCACCACAACACCAGACTTCATAACAAAAATTGTTTAATACTGTTTTAGGAATCAAACTTTTGCATAGCTATGACAGGACACACTGGCAAGTAACAATGCCTTGAAAAAAAAACATAATCTGAAAAATAAAGCATATACATAATCCCAAATAGGCAATAAAACAGTTATTAAAACAGTCAATAAAAGAAAAACACTGGTGTCTCATAGCCTTCAATGCAATTAGGGAAATAAATGAATTAAATCTGTGTGTGTGTGTGTGTGTGTGTGTGTGTGTGTGTGTGTGTGTGTGTGTGTGTGTGTGTGTGTGTGCGCGCGCATGAATTTTACAACTTGATGACTTTGTGAGTCATCATAACGTATGCTTCAATGCTAAAATAACTAAGTTATATTTGATCTGACATTACCAACACATTTTCAAGGAGGAAAAATGTGAGCTATATATTTTCTGTCAAAGGGTTCATAAATAGAAGTGTGTAGCTAGCAGATTAGCTCATTTGTTCTGAATGTCTTGAATACAGGTCTTGAATACACTATGGGGTCGATGAACGCTCTGGCGCAGTTTGGTGGATTTTTCCACATAGCAGCTACAGTAACTCGACTGACTACTCCGTTACTTTTTATTATACAGAAATGAGTAATATATCATTCCAAACTAAAGGGTCTGTTTTTATTTCTGTACACTCACAATAATGACAAAAACCATATGCTTTTATAAAATAAAGAAAAGGCTAGGTTACATACCTGCAGATGCTTCCTCAGGTTTGACATTGAAGCCTTTGATGTCGAAAGCATTTTAACAGCTGGCAAACTAATTTTGCATTCAACTGTTAGATGTTATGTTTAAAATTTCCAGCACTGAAATGCATTTTTATCACTCGCCATAGTGGCAACTCTCAGACAGGTTGTAGTAGCCTAAAGCTTTCAGGGGCAATGTGGATTAACGTAATTGGCAGACTTGGTGCGCCACAAATTCAATCTAGCCATGGGGTCACAGTCCAGTGACTTCTGTGCCGGTCCCAAGCCCAGATAAATATAGAGGGTTGCGTCAGGAAGGGCATCCGGCATAAAACATTGCCAAATTTCATCATGCGAGTCATCAGTACAAATTTCATACCAGATCGGTCGAGGCCCGGGTTAACAACGACCGCCATCGGCGCCATTGACCTACAGGGCGCCGGTGGAAATTGGGATACTGTTGGTCGAAGACGTAGAGGAGGGAGGAGAGTGTGTAGACAGAGAGAGTAAAGGTGTAGGACTGAGAATAGGAACTCTGAATGTTGGTACTATTCCAGGGAAAGGTAGAGAGCTGGCTGATATGATGGAGAGAAGGAAGGTGGATATACTGTGTGTACAGGAGACCAGGTGGAAGGGTAACAAGGCTCGTAGTATAGGAGCAGGATTCAAGCTGTTTTATTATGGTGGGGATAGTAAGAGAAATGGGGTAGGTGTGGTCCTGAAGGAGGAGTTTGTGAGGAATGTCCTGGAGGTGAAGAGAGTGTCAGACAGGATGATGAGTCTGAAGTTAGAAATTGAAGGGGTGATGTTGAATGTTGTTAGTGGTTATGCCCCACTGGTAGGTTGTGAGTTAGAGGAGAAAGAGAGATTCTGTAGTGAATTAGATGAGGTGATGGAGAGTATTCCCATGGGTGAGAGAGTGGTGATAGGAGCAGATTTTAATGGAAAGGAAAGGAACCTTGAAGGACAGATGGTAGTGGACTTTGCTAAGAGGATGGCTGTGGTTAACACTTATTTTCAGAAGAGGGAGGAGCATAGAGTGACTTACAAGAGTGGAGGTAGGAGAACACAGGTCGACTACATCCTATGTAGAAGAGGCAATCTGAAACAGATTAGTGACTGTAAAGTGGTAGTGGGAGAGAGTGTAGCCAGACAGCATAGGATGGTGGTGTGTAGGATGACTTTGATGGTCTGTAAGAAGAAGAGGTCAAAGATAGAGAAGAAAACCAAGTGGTGGAAGCTGAAAAAAGAGGAATGTTGTGAGGAATTTAGACAGAAGTTGAGGCAGGCTCTGGGTGGTCAGGTAGTGCTGCCAGATGACTGGGAAACTACAGCAGAAGTGATCAGGGAGACAGGGAGAAAGGTGCTGGGTGTGTCATCTGGAAGGAGGAAAGGAGATAAGGAGACTTGTTGGTGGAGTTCAGGAGAGTATCCATAGGAAGAGGTTAGCCAAGAAGAATTGGGACATGGACAGGACTGAAGAGAATAGACAGGAATACAAGGAGTTACAGTGCAGAGTGAAGAGGGAGGTGTCTAAGGCCAAGCAGAAGGCATATGACGAGTTGTACACTAGGTTAGACACTAGAGAAGGAGAGAAGAACTTGTACAGGTTAGCTAGGCAGAGGAATCGAGATGGGAAGGATGTGCAACAAGTTAGAGTTATTAAGGATAGAGATGAAAGGTGTTGAAAATTTCCTTGAAGAATCATACTTTTGCATAAATCAAATTCTAATCAATTCATAATTCTACTTCTAGCTAACTATAATTCATTCATTCATTGTCTACCGCTTATCCGAACTACACTCGGGTCACGGGGAGCCTGTGCCTATCTCAGGCGTCATTGGGCATCAAGGCAGGATACACCCTGGACGGAGTGCCAACCCATCGCAGGGCACAAACACACTCTCATTCACTCACGCAATCACACACTACGGACAATTTAGAGATGCCAATCAACCTACCATGCATGTCTTTGGACTGGGGGAGGAAACTGGAGGAAACCCCCGAGGCACGGGGAGAACATGCAAACTCCACACACACGGCGGAGGCAGGAATCGAACCCCCAACCGTGGAGGTGTGAGGCACACGTGCTAACCACTAAGCCACCGTGCCCCCCCTAACTATAATTACAAAAAATAAATCTAATCTATTTCAATTATTGAATCTTTTGTTACTCTAATTTACTTTAATCATTTAATCTAGTCATCTTTAAATAAATTTAATCTAATTTACTATCTACTCTAATCATTTAAGCATCTCCATTTACAATGGAGAAAAAGGGTGGAATGAAGAAGCAGAGGAGGATGAAGAAGGAGGAGGAGAGGGGGACCCAGCGAGATTAAGGGCATAGGTTAGATACTAGAGAAGGACAGAAGGACTTGTACAGGTTAGCTAGGCAGAGTGTCACGACCCACCCGAGATCCGGCCGCGAGAGGGAGCTCTCGCCCGCCTTTTGAGATTACTTCCGGGTGCGCGCCGGCTTTAAAAACGCTGCGCACTTCCTGCACGTCGCGAAGTATCTTTTCTGATGGGAAGTACTAAGCGTTTGCCCTGTGCTTTATTCGCACTGCCTTTTGTGTATGACTTGGACTGTTTATTGGATTTGGTTTGGATTATCTTTGATATAGCTGCTTTTGGATTTGTGACCCTGGACTGTTTATTGTTTTTTCTCTTTGTCTTTCCCTTTCTGGATTATACGCTTTGGATTATTGACACCACGTTGCCGAACTCTTTGCCTGTCCCCGACTTCGTCTTTGCTCATCCCCTATCGCCTGCTCGGTGTATGGATCTGGCCACGGCGGAACCCCTCACAGAATACTTCGCCTATTATGGATCCAGCGGAGCTGCGCGACATCATAGTGCGGCAAGGAGCTCTTATACGCTCCTACCAGGACCAGGTGGAGGTGTTGCAAGACCAGCTACGTAGCGCGAGCCTCGCCGCACCACAAGACCAGCCCGCAGCACACAGTGAGTCACCCCGTCTAGCTTTACCGGACAAATTTGATGGCTCTGCCGACCGCTGTCGGGGCTTTTTGCGACAATGCGAGGTGTTTTTCTCGCACCAGCCAGGGATGTATAGAGAGGAGGAAACCCAGTGTGCATTGGTTACGTCCCTATTAACTAGTAGGGCCTTGGAGTGGGCTTCCGCGGTGTGGGACGCCGATCCTCAGATTATGTCATCGTTCCGTGTATTTCAGGGCTCTGACACCGCAGCGGACTACGCCATTAAGTTCTGCACCCTGGCAGCCCAGTCGGGGTGGAACGACGCGTCGCTATGGGCAGTGCTTCGTGCCGGACTGAACCCCGAGCTCCAGACGGAGCTAGCGTGTCGCACTGAGGCAACTACACTGTCTAAGTTTGTAGCCACGGCCATTCGTTTGGACAACCTCATGCGCCAACACCAGGCAGGGACTTCACGTTCCACCACAGTTCGCCCCAGGATCCGGTCAGACTACCCTAGTTTCAGGGAGGAGGCTCCCGAGCCCATGCAGCTGGGGAGGTCCAGGCTGGCGGAGCCAGCGCATCAACAGCGAAGCTGGATGAGGTTATGCTATAACTGCGGGGCCTCCGGACATCTGAGTCCCCGGTGCCCGGAGAAGCCTTCTTCGGCAAAGGTGGGTCGCGGTTCGTTGTTTTTCAGCTTACTGGTGCCAGTGTCATTGTGTGTATCTGATCGCTGTGTCTCTGTCTCAGCACTAATTGACTCCGGGGTGGCCGTCAACCTTATCGACGGGGCATTGGTGGAGAAGCTCGGTATCCCCACCTTCCCCTGCATGCCATCACTAAGGATTATGGCCATTGGCAGTCAGCCGATTGGGGAGGGCTATCTGAAACGTCAGACTGAACTGCTGGAGTTCTGAGTGGGCCTTTTTCATCAGGAATGTCTGGCATTCTACCTCACCTCCTCACTGGCCAACCCCGTGATCCTGGGATTCCCATGGCTCTCCCGTCATGACCCCCAAATCTCCTGGCACTCGGGGGAGCTGGTACGCTGGTCACCCGCCTGCAAAGAAATGTGCCTATGGGACCAGGTACCTAGGCCCTGCAGGACCTCTTGCGTGAGGGAAACGCCTCCCACTACTCCTGGTCACCCTCCTCAAGAGTACGCGGAGTTCCGGGAGGTCTTCAGCGAGGAAAGGGCGGCTCGACTGCCGGTGCACCAACCCTGGGATTGTGCCATCGACCTGCTGCCTAACGCCTCTCCCCCTAGGGGGTGGGTCTACCCCCTTTTGCTACCTGAGTCTAAGGCCATGGAGGAGTACATTGAGACCACTCTGGCAGTGGGCCACATTCGGCCTTCCATGTCACCAGCAGCGGCAGGATTCTTTTTCGTAGGTAAAAAGGATGGAGGCTTACGCCCATGTATAGACTATCGGGGGTTGGACGCCATTATCGTTCCATACCCCTATCCTCTGCCCCTGGTACCTGCAGCACTGGAGCAGCTGAGGGGGGCGAGGATTTTTACCAAACTGCATCTTAGGAGCGCCTACAACCTGGTTCGGATTAAAAAGGGGGATGAATGGAAGACCGCGTTCCACACAACTCACGGACACTATGAGTACCGAGTAATGCCCTTCGGCCTCACCAACGCCCCCACAGTCTTCCAAGCCCTCATAAATGGGGTAGTTCAAGACCTGCTGGGGAAATGGGTCATTGCGTACATTGATGACATCCTCGTGTACTCTGCCTCCCCGGAGGAACATGTACTACACGTCCGGGAAGTGTTATCCCGACTGCAGCAGCACCACCTCTACGTGAAGTTAGAGAAATGTGAGTTCCACCGGGCCACGGTGACCTTCTTGGGTTACGAAATCTCACAACGGGGCATGGAGATGGACTAAGTCAAGGTCCGGGCGGTCACGGACTGGCCTGCTCCCAATACGGTGCGGGAGCTGCAGCGCTTCCTGGGTTTTGCTAATTTCTACAGGCGCTTCATACGAAACTACAGCTTGGTTGCAGGTCTGTTGACATCACTACTAAGGGGAAAGCCCAAGAGATTGGTCTGGACAGACCAGGCCCGGGCGGCCTTCCAGCAGCTGAAGGACTGCTTCACCACGGTCCCCATTCTGCGACACCCGGATCCTGACTTACCGTTTGTGGTGGAAGTAGACGCCTCCAGTAGCGGCTTCGGGGCTGTGCTTTCTCAGCGTCATGGAGAACCAGGGAAGCTTCATCCATGTGCGTTTATTCATGGAAGTTGACAACCGCCGAGGCCAACTACGACGTGGGCATCAGAGAACTACTGGAGTGGCGTCACTGCCTGGAGGGAGCACGTCACCCATTCCAGGTACTCACCAATCATCGCAACCTGGAGTACCTTCGTGGCGCCAAGCGCTTAAACCCGCGGCAGGCCAGGTGGGCCTTGTTCTTTACTTGGTTTCGGTTCATGGTGACATACTGCCCTGGGTCCAAGAACGGTAAAGCAGATGCTCTGTCACGGAAATTCGAGTCTGCCAACGAGCCTGTACTGGCCGAGCCCATCCTGCCGGCCACCGCCATTCTGGCCCCGGTACGTTGGAACCTCGTGGAGGAGATCCAGCGGGTCCATGCCGAGGATCCGCCCCCTGCTGATTGTCCACCGACTAAGATCTTCGTGCCCCCGCAGTTTCGTATACAGGTGATGCAGTGGGTACATGAAGCCCCCAGCTCAGGTCATCCGGGGATTCGTCGGTCTACACAACTCGTCCGCCACTGGTTCTGGTGGCCATCCCTGGCCTTAGATGTGGAGGGACACATTCAGGCATGCCCCACCTGCGCCCAGGCACGGACCAGTCGCCAACTCCCGGAGGGGTTGCTGGAATCCCTCCCGATTCCTCGACGCCCCTGGTCCCACCTGTCGGTGGACTTTTTAAAGGTCTCAGGGGGCTACACTGCAGTACTGGTGGTAGTGGATCGCTTCTCCAAGGGATGTAAGCTGATTCCCCTCAAGGGGTTGCCTTCGGCCATGCAAACTGCAGAGGCTCTGTTCGTGCACATGTTCCGGAACTTTGGTCTGCCTGAGGACATCGTATCAGACCGGGGATCGCAATTTACCTCCCGGGTGTGGGGATCGTTATGTGCACGACTGGGTATAGGCGTTAGCCTGAGTTCCAGCTACCACCCCCAGTCAAATGGACAGACGGAGAGACTCAACCAGGAGATCGGTCGGTTCCTCAGGTCCTACTGTAGCAGGGAGCAGCACCGGTGGAGTGAGTTTCTGCCTTGGGCTGAGTACGCCCAGAACTCTCTCATCCACTCCTCTATGGGCCTGACGCCCTTTCAGTGCGTGCTGGGATACCAGCCACCCCTGTTCCCGTGGTCGGGGGATCCCTCTGATGTGCCAGCGGTGGAGGAGTGGTACCGGCGGAGTCAAGAGGTCTGGGAAAGGGCCCATGTGCGACTTCAGCGGGCAGTGCTCCAACAGAGGATAGAGGCTGATCGGCGTCGCTGCCCACACCCTTCCTACCAGGTGGGACAGAAGGTATGGCTGTCTACGCAGAACCGCCGCCTTAAACTGCCGTGCCACAAACTCAGTCCCAAGTTCATCGGGCCGTTTGAGATTGTTCGTCAGGTCAACCCGGTGGCGTATCGGCTGCGGCTTCCAGCGGCTTAGAACCCCAGGAGGTGTCCCTAGGGGGGGCTCTCTCACGACCCGCCCGAGATCCGGCCGCGAGAGGGAGCTCTCGCCCGCCTTTTGAGATTACTTCCGGGTGCGCGCCGGCTTTAAAAACGCTGCGCATTTCCTGCACGTTGCGAAGTATCTTTTCTGATGGGAAGTACTAAGCGTTTGCCCTGTGCTTTATTCTGACTGCCTTTTGTGTATGACTTGGACTGTTTATTGGATTTGGTTTGGATTATCTTTGATATCGCTGCTTTTGGATTTGTGACCCTGGACTGTTTATTGTTTTTTCTCTTTGTGTTTCCCTTTCTGGATTATACGCTTTGGATTATTGACACCATGTTGCCGAACTCTTTGCCTGTCCCCGACTTCGTCTTTGCTCGTCCCCTATCGCTTGCTCAGCGTATGGATCCGGCCACTTACGCCTCCGGCGGAACCCCCTCACACAGGGGGATCAAGATGGGAAGGATGTGCAGCAAGTTGAACTCTGTGGAACAGAAAGTAGATAAGATTAGAAAGGATGAAGTCAGGAAGGCTTTAAGAGAATGAAAAGTGGAAAGGCAGTTGGTCCTGACGACATCTCGGTGGAGGTCTGGAAGTGTCTAGGAGAGGCAGCAGTGGAATTTTTAACTAGTTTGTTTAACAGGGTTTTAGAGAGTGAGAAGATGCCTGAGGAATGGGGAAGGAATGTCTTAGTGCCGATCTTTAAAAATAAGGTTTTGATGTGCAGAGTTGCAGCAACTATAGGGGGATAAAGTTGATGAGCCATAAAATGAAGCTATGGGAAAGAGTAGTGGAAGCTAGGTTACGGAAGGTAGTGAAAATTTGTGAGCAGCAGTATGGCTTCATGCCCAGAAACAGCACAACAGATGCAATTTTTGCTATGAGAATTTTGATGGAGAAGTATAGGGATGGTCAGAGGGAGTTGCACTGTGTGTTTGTAGACTTGGAGAAAGCGTATGACAGGGTGCCAAGAGAAGAGCTGTGGTATTGTATGAGGAAGTTAGGAGTAGCAGAGAAGTATGTCAGAGTGGTGCAGGACATGTATGAGAGGAGCAGGACAGTGGTGAGGTGTGCTGTAGGTCAGACAGAGGAGTTCAGAGTGGAGGTGGGACTGCATCAGGGATCGGCTCTGAGCCCCTTCCTGTTTGCTATGGTGACGGACCAGTTGACAGAGGAGGTCAGACAGGAGTCTCCTTGGACAATGATGTTTGCAGATGACATTGTGATCTGTAGTGAGAGCAGGGAGCAGGTGGAGGAAAACCTGGAGAGGTGGAGGTTTGCGCTGGAGAGAGGAGGAATGAAAGTCAGTCGTAATAAGATTGAGTACATGTGTGTAAATGAAAGGGAGGGAAGTGGAACAGTAAGGTTACAGGGTAAAGAGGTGAAGAAGGTACAGGAGTTTAAGTACTTGGGGTAAACAGTCCAGAGTAATGGAGAGTGTGGGAAAGAGGTAAAGAAGCGAGTGCAGGCAGGTTGGAATGGGTGGAGAAAGGTGTCGGGAGTTCTGTATGATGGAAAAATATCAGCGAGAATCAAGGGGAAGGTGTACAGGACAGTGGTGAGACCGGCCATGCTGTATGGTTTAGAGACAGCGTCACTGAGGAAGAGACAGGAGGCAGACCTAGAGGTAGCAAAGCTGAAGATGTTGAGGTTCTCTTTGGGAGTGACAAGGTTGGACAGGATTAGGAACGAGTTCATCAGAGGGACAGCTCATGTTGGACGTTTGGGGGACAAAGTTAGGGAGGCCAGATTAAGATGGTTTGGACATGTTCAGAGGAGGGAGAGTGAGTATATTGGTAGGAGAATGTTGGACATGGAGCTGCCAGGCAGGAGGCAAAGAGGAAGGCCAAAGAGGAGGTATATGGATGGAATTAATGAGGATATGAAGCTAGTGGGTGCAAGTGTTGAGGATGCAGAAGATAAGGATAGGTGGAGAGAGATGATTCGCTGTGGCGACCCCTGAAGGGAAAAGCCGAAAGAAGAAGAAGGTGCGCCACAAATTCAAACCAGAGAACCAAACAAAAGCATCAGAATAGCACCACTTTAACAAATTCTAGCAACACATTAACATTAGGTCTTTTAAAGAAAATTTTCAGATGTAACCCTATTTGTAATCTTTAACATTTTCATAAGTAACTGTAATGTAATTACATTTTTTTTTCTCAGTAACTGTAATGAATTACTGTTACATTTATTTTGTAATTAAATTACGTAACGCCGTTACATGTAACTAGTTACTCCCCAACACTGTATATAACATATAGGTTACTGCATGTAGTTGAGTGATGTTAAATGGCTTTGTGGTGCCAGTTCATTCAATCAACTGTCCACCAGAGGGCGCTATTTCATTTTTGAACGCGTTAACGTTGAAGCACACAGCGGTTCACAACAGGTGGATTAAAAAGGGCTGGAACGCTGAATGCTAATATCCTGCGCTGTAACTGTGCTAAGCTCAAGTCTTAATGTGTTTCAAAGTAAACATTATGCCTGATCCTTTCACCACAGTGTAAATAAGCAGCTCATTTGACCCGTTACTCCTGCTGTTCAGTTAGAATATTCATCACAGTTTATTAAACCAAGAATACAATCAAAACTGTGCAAAAATATAATCAAACTGGAAAATAAAATGGCTTCTAATTTTAATTTTAGTGCTATGAATAATAACATAACCAAAAGATGTGTTTTTTCTTCCAAAGAAAAAAAGATCTTTGTACTTATGTGTACTTGTGCTTTTTGTCTTTTACCAAAAGTACCTAATTTCTTTTCTGAAAGTGCAAACCCTGGGATCCCTGCTGGTTTTAGTTCTCTCCAGTGCAATTATTTTTGGGTGTCTGTGGTTTAGGGGGAGTCATGGCTGTGGAGAAAGACGTCTCTAATTACTTTGCTGTTGGATACTGAGACAACACTGAGACTAGGAGTAGAGATAGATATACTGGTCTGACCAACTCTTAAACATGATGAATTTTCATACTCCATGTGTTAAACATAAAGCATATCATAACCGGATGTCTCTATATAGGTCTTACATAAACAATAAAACTCAGTTACATATTAGGAAAGACAATGTGCAGCTGTGTGTGTACTTTGAGCAAATACAGTGTTCAGTTAGACTGGATATACTGTATAAGGTAAAACAAGTGCGAGTGGATAATTTCACAGTCATGCTGTCAGCTCTGTTTTTTTTTAATCTTAATTGCATCAAGGAATGAGAGGAAGAGAGACAACGGTGAAAGTACACCATCCTTCGTGCTGCGTTTGCAAACGCTGCAAATATGGTCATGTCAGCTACAGGCCGCTGGTAAACACAAGCATGTAAAAACAAGCTCTGAACAAAGAAACATTTTCTTTAGTTCTTGTAGATTGTGCTCCTTGCAGTTCTGTTTTCCCATAATGTGCATGAATTTGTGTGTTTTTGTGTAAGATAAAGCTAAATTATGGACTTTCACGTATTTTTAAAAGCAACATTCTAATCAGTTAGAAAAAGCATATTTTACAATATATATATATATATATATATATATATATATATATATATATATATATATATATATATATATATATATATATATTTTTTTTTTTTTTTTTTTTTTTTTTTTTTTTTTTTTTTTAAAGGCTTTTACAGTTTTATAAAATAAATTCAGGCTTTGATTAGAAAGCACAGGAACTGGTAGAAGCTAAAAGTGAAAAAGTAAACAATGTTCTCAGTAGCAGTTAGGGTCCCAAATGACTCTGCACTTCACAGTCATTGGAAGCTGCTGAGGTTACAATAAACAATTTACATTACAATTGCAGGCTACAAATCTCTTTCTCCAGACTGAACCAATCCTTATTAGGCATCAGGGCCACGGTGCTTGATGACTGCATAAGGTGTTGCACGCAAGACTACTGAGAAACTTGAGCTCATTACAAGGTGCAGGTTGATGAGCATTCTGTGCTATTTTACATCTACTGCAATACACCTGTGCATTGTCATTACTCTCGTTACGACAGTGCTAGATAAGTAAAAAGCTGTCTATATTCCATACTTTGTAACAAGCTGTTGAGCAACTGATCTGCCTCGTTCATAACATCTCACTGAGTCATCATGTTCCTACAAGCAACAGTGTCCTATTGAATCAGTGAAGCAGGGGGTGGTGGGAAGACTCAAATGCTTGTGTACCAGTTTGAAATTGCCCCAGTGTTTTCAGTGACAGATTCTTGGCCTACTGTGCCATTTATGAACGATAAGAATTTTGTCAGTATTGTGTCAGACACAGACCCTACAAAACTTTGTTTTATTATTAGAGACTTACATTAAACTAGAGTCAAATATCTTATCATCTGTCCATAACCAGCCTGGGATCCTTTGCAGATTGTGTTTATGTGCTGTGCTGTAAGTAGGAGAAAATGCTGCTGATGCATGGGGCTTTTAAAAATACACACCTTTTGATAGATATATTATTTAACTTGACATTTAAGTACTGAGTTTAGCAGAGAAACATAAGTTATGCATAAGTTAATGTTTGGAATTGTCTAATAAATGTATTGTATCCAGGGGGCACGGTGGTTTAGTGGTTAGCATTTTTGCCTCACACCTCCAGGGCGTGTGTGTGTGTGTGTGTGTGTGTGTGTGTGTGGAGTTTGCATGTTCTCCCTGTACCTCGGGGGTTTCGTCCGGGTACTCCGGTTTCCTCCCCCGGTCCAAAGACATGCATTGTTGATTGGCATCTCTAAATTGTCCGTAGTGTGTGATTGCGTGAATGAATGAGAGTGTGTGTGTGCCCTGCAATGGGTTGGCACTCCGTCCAGGGTGTATCCTGCCTTGATGCCCACTGACGGCTGAGATAGGCACAGGCTCCCCGTGACCCAAGAATAGATTGGATAAGCAGTAGACAATGAATGAATGAATGTATTGTATCAAAATGTTTCCATCTACCTGCACTTATCAGCTGTAAAGATGCAAAATCTACCAGTTTGTCCTGTGTTTTGGTGGCTGGTAGCTGGTCAGACCAAGCTGGATTTCTGGACAGAGAAATTGCCTGTTTGCCTGAAAGTCCAGGCATAGATCCTGATGCAAAATAAAACAAAAGTTGATTAATATGATACACATCAGTTATTTGGTAATCAAAAGGTAATCTTAACTTGGGCTGCTTTTCCCCTTACAAACTAATTGAAGTTAAACTCTCAATCTCACCAAATCAGTTCTTTAAAGTTCAGTTCTTTAATAAGCTCGACCTCGAGCAGTGACATGACGAGTTGTCTTGGGCCTATTTTAGTTCAAAGAGTTCTTAGAGGAAAAGCCTGTAGTAAAAAAATAACATTCTCTGGCCTCTCCTTTCTTTTTAAAGTTTCTTTTCACCGAAACACTTAGTATAAGTTTACGCTTCTCCATGTTTCTTTAGTTAAAAACATTATCTAACTGACTGACTTTGAATCTACAAATTCCCACTCATACAGCAATAACATCTTACATCACTTGTGTTGTGCAGGACAACGTAATGGCCTAATCATTCACAGTGGCAGGGGCCCCTGGATAAGCCTGGGTCGGTTGTATAGGTTATCTGTCGCTGAATTTAGTAAGCTACACTAGTATGATTTTAGGAACACTGTTTTAAATAACCAGCTCTCATTGAAAACAAATATGTTAGAGCCATGTAAAGTCATTGTTGATGTGTTTAAATTGTCCTAAACTGTGTCTCATTACAGGACATCAAAAGGACGTTACAGTTGATAATCCCACTGGTATTACACTCCAGCCGCTGCCATCCTTAACAGAAAGCAGATATAAGCTATAAAAGGAAGAATTAGCTGAATGATTAGTCTGCTGTTATGAAGGTTGTGAGTTCAAATCTCAACACTATTTAGGCAAGGCCCCTGACTCAATAATTCTGTCTCACTTGTAAGCGTTAACCAAATTATTTTTTAAAATCTCAAATATTGTGGTTGCTTGTGCACCAGAGCACCCAAGGGGCTGGCATCTGTGTCCACAGCTGTAACTAGGGATCTCTGTGGTCCAGTTTCACGTGTAAATTTTATACAGGTGTATCTCAGGCTGAAATTAACGAAGTTAATGCTACTCAAACAGTTCAGTTTAGAGTTCAATTCATGTGAAAAGAAGAAAAACATGTTTTAAAACACCTGGGTAAAAACAATAATAAGGAGCCTAAGGCTCCCATCACACCCCTGAACACACCCAGAACGTAAGAGGACATAAAGCATGGGATAATTAAACCAGAGGGCTAAGTATGGAGATTCTCATAATGCTTTACGGCCGGGTATCAGTTACTTAGATACATGTTTCAAGAAGGCACTGCTATAATTTAGTCATACGTGATGTATAGAATTCTCTCTGCGTAACTCCAGTCCGGCCCATGTTTGGGCACAAGACATATTACGTTGTTTGTGAAGGACTGGCGCCCTTGGCAAGGTTGGGGGCGGGGTATATTGGATGCGTCAGTGCGGACCAATCAGAGCTACGCCCGGGATCTTCGCGTTAGCTCTGATTGGTTGGGAAGTGCTGCTTCTTTCAGGTCGTGCGTTGGCTTTCACTCGGCGGGGGGCCAGCTGCTTCAGAAGCCATCCGTGTGTGGAGGAGTGACCCGGGGATTTCATGATTACCGCATGACGGGGAAAAGCCTGGGGACTGCACGGGTCGGAGGGTTGTCCTTGAAGCAAATACCGGGTGGATTGTGAGACAGAGTCGTGCCGCGTTTTTTCCAGTTAGAGTGGAGAGTCTGTGCGATTCCACGATGCCGGTGTTTCACACGAAAACCATTGAGAGTATCCTGGAGCCGGTGGCTCAGCAGATATCTCACCTGGTCATCATGCATGAGGAGGGAGAAGTTGATGGCAAAGCGATTCCTGATCTCAGTGCGCCCGTGGCCGCTGTACAGGCAGCTGTCAGCAATCTTGTGCGGGTGAGACACAGGTTTCACACCATCACGATTATAAAACAGCGCTGTAAAGGTTGGACTTGGCTTCCCTGTTGATGTGTCGTTCGTGACAACGTTCGTAAACAATGCATGTCGGTCTCGGCGGTGAAACTTTTTAAGTGGTTCGTGCGTCTAATGTCAGTCATTTATTCCATCATCATCATCATCATCATCACCGAACCGCTGCTGTACTGTTTAGCAATGTTCACATTTAGAATACATAAGGACAGATGACATGACTGAGCTGGATATACTTTTAAAACCTGACAGTAGAGGAGTAGTGTGTAGTGCTAGTTTGCATAGTAGTTTGCTTGTGGTGTCAGGGTGTAGAGGAGCCTGACTGGTGTTCCAGCGTTCAGACTATTTAGAAGAATCCCAGGAAGGAATTTCCCACTTATCTATATAACTAGATATGTCATTAAACCTTGACAGTACTGAAGAGATTGATAGTTTGCAGAAGTGGTCTATCTTTATGGTGTCTGAGAATGAGAAACTGCATTCTGTGTCAGTTGCGAATTCATACTCTGAAGTGGAGGACAACTGCAGAGGGATTCCCTGCCCTGTTCACAGCAAAGTCGTGCCAGTTTCAAAGTACCCACCTGCCAGTTCTGCAGCGGTCACCTGATGTTAACCTCCTTGGTGTAATATCCCGGGTTTAGACTTTATAGCAAGACCGAAACACTCTCTGGCCTTTCAGCTTTCCTAAAATGTTATGCCGTCATCGTCGAACAGTCCAAAGTGTCCAAAGTGATTTGTTGCCCTACCGTCTCAGGATGGTCTTAAGATAGATGCTGTAGCACTTTTGGGAAACCCAAGACAGACCAGTGAGCTTATCTATTCACAGCATTGACACTTAGCTTCTCTTTCCCAGAAAACAAAATCATTAATTCCCCGACCATGAAGTCTGTTTTTTCCCTATTTGCCCATTATGCCTACAGCAACAAGATATACTTTGGTTGGTATGCCCTCCTTTCTCTCTAAACAGATTTACTGTGCTCAGTTGTACATGTAGGGAATTAAGCACTCTTCTGTTAAAGTGTTTAACCTTGCTTCACCTAGATTAAGAGCTGAATGTGTGAAACATTGTCTCCTTATTTTAATGTGTTGGATATTATGTTCAGAGGTCTGTTTCTTTGGCATTACAGTTACAATGGTTTTTATAAGATATACGGCAGTTAGTTCCAGACCACTAATTTGGGCAAATGACAATCACAGAGTGCTGCTATTTAGCACAGCATTGCTATATTCTTACAGTTTGTATTACTTTGCTTATTTCTGTTCACTAATTCCATTTCTAGCAATAGTTTGTTAGATTGAAGTCATTACTATACTTCCTACAGGCTGTTAGTCAATCTGTGCAGAATTGCATTATGATGCACATCTCTCTATCCAGCTGTGGAAAATTGGTGCAAAACTAAGCTAAGTATTTGGCCATATTGTGTCTGAAATGTCAGTTGCTCACTCAATATTACATTCCTGTTTATAGAACTGTGGTATAAAAGCAATATTGCATGAGCAAGTATGTTGTTGTACTGAATGAATATCGGCATAGCTGTATATTACGAGGCCATAGGTAATCACAGCTCTACGGATATTGACACACACAGTTCTTTAGTTTCTGAAATGAAATTGAACAATCCGGTTGGTCAAAAGGTGTTGATTAATTTAGTGTAACTGTGTGGCTTTGATAGTAGCTCCAGCTAGTTCACATAATTCTAGTAATTTACATAATAGATATATATATTAAGGCTAATACATTTTAAATACTGAGAGCACAAGACCACTTTTTTCTCCCCCGAAAAATTACTGGTGGCAATAATGAATCCTTAACTCTCAGCTAATAAAGTATTAAGGATGCTCCATATAAAACATTTTATTTAACAGAGAGAAAATTATACTTGATACAAGATATGGTGATGTTTTTTGTAGGGAGTTATGTATAGGATGATATTTTGGAAGAAGTTGTGTTTTTGCTGTAAAAAAAGGTCAGCACCATGTGTTTCTCAAATTTGAGGTGTTTCTCAGTGGCTTGTGTAAATTTCTAAAAACTGCTAAAACCATGTTTGATGACATGTGTGATGTACTGTGTATCGGTTGACACAGAGTGTGTGGCAGTTCTCCAATTCTAACTGTAGCCTTCTTCTCTTAATCCAGCAAGAAATTAGTCTTGACATCCTTTGTGAGATGACAGCATACATGCTCATATATAGGTTTATATATATATATATATATATATATATGTGTATATGTGTATATTTGTAAAATGTATTGCGGTAATGTTTTAGAGTGTGTTTAACTGTCAGTGTGTACCAATTAAAATAAAGTGTCATCATAATGCCTTCTGGTTCTGCTATTTGACTAATCAAATTTGATTAGTGATCATGATAACATGTTATAATTAATCCATGGGAATAGATGTCTTTCTTTAACATACCGACAGGTCTGGTTTTGAGACGTTGGAAGAAAAGAATGCCTGATTGAAAGCTAATATCAACATGAGATTTCATTCAATCGGTGCTGTCTGTGGTATCCGAAAGCAAGCAGCCGGGTAGAGTTTTTCACAAGAAGGCGAATCATCACAGATTTCCTCTGTCCAAAACGACTAACGACTCACACACCAGCTGGTCTGGAAGTCTGGCAGTGAATGGTTTTTCTTGGAGTATGTGGAGATATTTGCTAGTTCTGCTCAGACAGCTGTTCAGAAAGATGCATTGGCAGTCTTTACATACATTATAGAAGACAGATAGCTTTTCCTTAGTAGCGTTTTCCAAATTAGGAATAAATAAATAACCAAAAAACCCTGTACCATAAGCATAACGATTATAATAAGTGATGCTGATGACTGACAGGGTTCCTTTAATTTAAGGAATAATGTGTGGATGTGTAGGGTGTGGTGTTTTAAATAAGATGGAAGCACATTGGAATACATAAACAACAGACCTTACTGTTACAGACCTTACTGTAAAACAGCTTTTTACAAACACATGTCCAGATTGTGCACTCTTTCACTCCTACGCCTGTTTGCTCTTTTAGAAAGACTTCCATGTCTTTTTTTTTCCCTTGTGTTTTTATATTCACACTGCAAATGCTGTGGTTATATAATTCTGTCCTTTTGAAAGTGTTAGCTTGTTTGTGTAATGAAATATAACAGAAATTTTCCAGGTTGAAAGTTTATTGATCAGTAATACACTGGGATAGTGATTAAGCTAGTTCGGGTTTATTTGTGTAGATTTGTTTCCTTGTGAAGTCTCAGTCTATGTCGTGTGGTTACAAAAGTTCATGTGTAGTACTTAAAATAAGGTCAAGCTATCAGATCTCTACAATCCTCAAACTGCTGCAGCTGCCAAGGCCATCATAATCTGTCACATTGCAGATTAAGTGACGATTAACACAAACGATCATCATGAAACAATCTGAAAGTGATTTTTGGACTAAGATGTTCTGCTTTCTTGACATTTTTTTAGCCCACTAGTTAAAATCCCTTTACTATTTTCTTTACTAGTTCCTTTACTGTTTAATCTGCGAGTGTTGCTCTTCAGAAAGTGAGCTTCTACAGCAGCATAATCAGCTCCTGCAGTAATATATTAATGAGGAGAAAATTGACAAATTTGTGTGCTAACGTCACAAATAGGCAGTGTGCCTATTACTGTCTGTGACATAGTCTCACAGTGGCTAGCTGTAGAAAGCAGCTATGCAGGGAAAGTGACTCCTTTCCCTGGATGGGAAAGAGTCCGATGTCAGCGTCTTCTTTGGGTACACACTCCAGAGTGCCTCAATGCCCCCCTGCCTCTCCCCCTTCCTCCCCCTCCCACCTGTTCTGGCTAAAACACAGCTGAGTTGCCTTGCTTTGAATTTGCTCCTGAGGTGTATTTCAGGTACATTTTTTGTTTTTTTGGTCCATCTCCAATCTCTATGTAAGCCTCAGTGGACAGATATGTGCAAAGAAAAACAATCAAAAACTCAAGCCTCTGTGTATATCTATCATGGTCTTTGGTTTTAATGTAGGTTCACTGAACTTATTAGCTTGGGACAGCATGTTGTGGCGAATGATCTAACTGCTTGGATGTATGAGAGCTTTTTAGGGGCAACTCTGTCTTCAATCCATCGTCTCTTCACAAAGTGAGCTTTTTATGGCTTGTGAAGAAAAGAGCTATCTTGGCCAAGAGGGGTCTGGCACAGAAGTCAGTCTGTATGTCTCTCACTGCTTCCCCTGCCAAGTCTGTCAAAAAGTACTGAGAGGCAAATCGTAACAGCAGGGTGTAAAGGGGGTGAAGATCTACCCCCACCCCTCTTTCTATCCCAAAGTGGTGCACACATCATCTGCAGCTTAAATTGCCTAATTCACTTGGAGCCAGGCCAGTGGCGAAACACTATATGTGAACAGTTGCTAGTTTGTTTTTAACTTCTAGTGTTTGATTATTACTTTATACACTGTCTCTGGTGTTTACACACCTTCAGTGCACTTTGAGTTACTAAATAGGGAACAGGGTTGCTAGGTAAGACATAAGGTCCTAGAAGATTCTAAGGTAATAAATATTTATCTAACAGTCAAGCAGTTTTGTGTAACAGTAAAGAACTTGATATCTGATCAAAGTTTCAGAGATATACTGATATGTAGTTTAATAAATAGATCAGCTGGGTCTTTACCTTGCCACAGTTCTTCTGCAGACCTGCTTGTGATCTTCGTCCAATCATGCACTAATCATGTCTAAAAGTCTGTGTATTAGTGTATATATATTACTTGCATTAATGACTGAAAAAAATCTCTGATGCATTTAACAAAAAAAGCATGATTTTTTAAGTAAAACACCAATGCAGAAGACAGACTGTATGTATAATCAGCATTTCTGTAGTTTATTCATAACTTCAATTTAAGTACAACTCCAAAGAGAATGACATGAAGTTAAACAAAATACATTCTTATCAAATTCAATGAAACTGCTACAAACAGTAAATTATTCTTGTCATCCTTAAACATGAACAAGCTTTAAGTGACAGACTCCCAGTTATTAAGTTTACATTTGATTGCTTAATTGAAAATCTGCACTGCATTGGAAATAGATCACATTTTTTTAGACAACATATTTTAGACTGATGAGCTTGTGTGATTCATGCCAGCAGAAAACATCTGGAGTTCGTAACTTTAAATCTGTGTAACTGGATTTTATGCAGCCTGATGTGTTTTCTTGTTTATCGTGGTTCTGATCTAGCTGAAGTCTAATATTAAAGTTCTGTGCTTCTGGCTTTTTCAATTCATTCAAACGTTCTTGATTGGTTATGCATTATAAAAGTCTTGACGTTAGTATTATTGGTATTATTAGAACTACTCCTGGTTACCACTGGTTATACGTTTTCAAACAGCATTGTTATGCACAGATAAAAGGTCCTAATAACGACTTTAAGCTAATAATCGAATAAGATTGCAATGAGATCTGAAAATATAGATATATTGAAAGTCTTGATATGTCGAGCTGAAACTTTTAGGGTAAATTCAGTGGTTAGTGAATGAATATAGTAGCAATAAATGCATGTTCTTAAACCTTTTTGGCTACAATTTTACCTTTAAATGGTCTTTTATATCAAGTTCTCTTATCCAGGCTAGAAGTTGAATGAGAAACTTGTAAGAACATAAAGCTTAGATGATATCAAAAGTTTATTAAATGCAATGAGTGGTTTAAATTTTTTTAGGGTTAACGTAAACCCTATATAAATCTTAAAATAGGCAATATTGTTGAGCTTGAGGTTTTTTGTTTGTTTGTTTTGATTTGTAACTATTATGGCATTTGTCCATTTCGCTTTCATGAAATTAATGAATCTTTGCCTTCTTCACCATTATGTTTTAGTTCAAATGCGCAGATTCGCTTATAAAGCCGTTTGTGGTGCTTACTAATTCTTATTTGTCTAAAAATGTATTTTAATTATATTAGTAATTGCAAATTAATTAAATTATTTCTAACCAAAGAAACAAACAAACAATATCTTATTTTTATTCCTAAATACCACAACTTACACTTTAATTTAAGTATTTATGAAGGTACAGGAAACAGGTAGGTTTACTGAAAATAACCAGGGCAGAGAAACCAGAAGGGCAGAACTGTAGAAATATCAAACAGGCACAGGGTCAGGCGATATAAACAGATTAGATGATGCAGAAACAAACTCAGGTCTGATCTGGAATAGTTATATGTATGGCAAAACAACACAAGTGAAATGACTGGGTTATTTCACTTTGTCATTAGGAGTGTATTCAAAAGTCCAGAAATTTTGAATGAGGATATGGATCATGTGAGTGGTCATGTGATTTGAGGGGTTTGTAGTTTGTTGGCTATCTGCCGATACCTGCTGACAGAGATGTGATGGTTCTACTTTTAAGCACACTTAAGGGTCTGAATATGGCTCTTTGGGAGACATTTCCTATGCTACATTAATAAAAACAGCTTCTGAGCTCTCTAACTTTATGACTGTTCAGTTTTTCTTCTCCACTGAGTTTATTACCTCCTCTTAGGAAAATGTTCTTTTTATCATCTTTTTATCATCTTTTTGCTCTCTCTCTCTCTCTCTCTCTCTCTCTCTCTCTATAAATATATATATATATATATATATATATATATATATATATATATATATATATATATATATATATATATATATATCCCCCTCTCTCTCTCCCTCTTTGTACAGTTTTCCCTGATAACTATAAATCCAGAGTAGAAGCCTGAGACCTGTTAAATGTCATGTATGTTTATGTTGTACATGTAACATGTGGAAGAGAGGCAGGATGCACATGTGTGAAGTCACTGTGTGTTTTATTGTTGGCCAATCCAGAAATTGTAGTGAGTGTCTGTAGTATTGGTCAAAACACAGGATAATCTTTAATGAACACAATAAGCAAGGATCACAACCAGGAAACACTGAACACAGAAAAACAAGGTATGCACTTAACGGGACAAAAAGCATGATAAGAGTTTGCAATGCTGAACAGAAACAGCAGGACAGAAATAACCAAACTAGGAAAGATGATACAGAACAGATAGGAACACTGAATTATGGTAACCAACCAGTATAAGAACAAAATCAATATAATAGTTTATATAGTTTTAATAGTTTAATAATGTTTTGTAACATAAACATGCCAGGATGACTCATAAAATAAAACTACACTTGAACAGCGAATGACACATTTCACAGCCTTTCCAAATGAAGGTTCATATAGACATTTCATAAAGTGTTTGATAAAACTCTGTATGTTTGTTTGTCTGCTGGCTGTAAATTTTCCTTTGACTAGAATTCAGCATAGGGCAAAGGCAAAGAGAGCTAGATTCTGACATATCTGAAAGCTCAGATGTACAGTATGATAATGCCAACAGTCAGCTAAAGCACATTTGAATACATTTAAATGAAGTATTTTATTGTGGTTATATAAATGGCACCACACCCTTCCTCAGAAAGAAGCACTCAAAATCAGATTAGATATTACTGGAAGCACAACCTCCATGGAAGCTGCTGACCTGATGATGAGTTTGGTCAGTCATTATACTTCCTGCACTGACAGGAAACACCTGGGTTCTGCTTTGGAAATGATGATGTTTGTGGATGAGCATATGTATGTAGACTAATTTCCACATGTATATTTGGGGAATATATTTTTTTTACAGTTCTGGAAAGTGTGGATATTGTTCTTATGCAGCGCTTGTCGAAACTGGTCGAATGACAGTTAATGATATGTGACAGCAGAGATACTGACTGAGGAAGGAGCAGCTGGTGACCTCGATTGCTCTCATTCTGAATCCATTATCACAGCACTGAAGTGCACACATCAAACAGCCTTTTTTATTGAGTCTGCACCTCACTAATGCTACTCCACGTGCATTTACATCAATTATGCATTGAAAACGATCCATTATAGGCCTTTTGTGTCACTCTTCGTGCAGACTGTTCTTTATTGCTTAAAATGTGACACAAAGGTGTTTGCCTCGTTCTTCCATGCAAGTTTGTGGTCAGCCTTTTATGGACCTGTTATGTAAGGAGGCTTCCATTAAAGGAAGTGTGTTTCTTCAAGTTAGAGTAATCACTGAGAAATCCTTCTGCAAGCTTAAGAGTAAACAGCCAAGTCAGTTTGAACAGAACTTGTTATGGAAACCATCATTGAACGAGAGCTCCTGTCTACATGCCTTACTGCATACTCACAAAAGTGCAGACACTCCTGCAGCTCTACATATTCAGATGTGTATTATATGTACAAGAAGAGAGGTATTAATGTTGCATGCACACCCTCACAGACCCTGAATAGACATGCATTATGCTCACAAAAGATGTTCAGGTAGTCATGCCTAGAGGTTTAAAACCTTCTCACTTTAAAGTCATGTATAAATAAGCTGGAGATGACTGTAGGAATTCAAGTGAACAGGTATATAATAGCGCTCGCAGTAAAGCGCTCAGAAGAACTACCTGCTGATATTTTTTAGGGTTGGTCCAGAATTATGGACTAGAATCAACGGTTATCAGGGAAAAACAGGGACTCAACCTGAACTGATACAACATGTAGCTTGTGCTGTGTTTGCTCAAGGTCTTGAAGTTGCATTCAATTAGTGAAACCAGATCCGCTCATGTGTAAGCACAAATGTATGTGTCAGTACTAATTAGCTACTTTTCCACTTTGAGACCAGGTCAAGTATGTGCCAAAATCTTTAGTCATTTCTGCAACCAAGGCTGCTAACATGACTCTTGTGCCCCTGTCAAGGGTCATGTTATTATTAAAGCGGGCCCCATAAAGGACATGCAAATGAACCTGATCAAAAATTGACCAAGTTTGTTGTAGCTCTGTTAGAACAAAATGATAAATCAGTTCTTTCAGAGGTTGTCAAACAGTAGACCCCGGCACCCAGCAGCTGAAGATCCGCAAAAGACAGGCCTGGAGAGATATCCCAATAAAGAGACTATAGTCTCAGTTTACCAAGATAGCTCCGGTTTATTATGAGAAGGACAGAAGTATTTATACTGTGATACACACACACATGTGGGAGGGTCATTCTTGCAGAACAAGCACACATTTCACAAAGGAGGCATGCACACAGGGCATGTTCATAAGTATTCGGACAGTAGTAGTAAATGATGAGTATAATGACAGTTCTTTACAGAAAATGCTTCAGAGGATAATTATAAAGTAATTAATCATAATAACACAGTTGTCAGGTGTATTCCCAAAGGCATAAGTAAGGTTACATACTTGAAAGTAAAGTCACACAGTGAGTACATAATACATGAGACATAGCTTACCAAAGGAAAGATACAAAAGAGAGGATTTCATTCTAACAAGCTCTTTTGAATCTGATCTCAAATCTTATTGTGCAGAAGGTAATGCCAGGCTTTATGGCACAGCACAGGTCTATATTCTAATATATTATTGTTTCTATAGTAAAAGAGCATTCACAGGGACTTGTATAGTGGCCACTCCACAAAATCTACTTATAATAAAAACCGATTAAAAGTGTGTTGATTGACAAAGAAACATGTATAATCAAGGATATGATGAAGCTTTCTTTAAGGAGGATTTTTTATTCAGCACTTGTAAAGGTCAGTAGGTTTTTCCAGAATGGAGAGTCTTCAGGACAGGAGACCTTGCACTTTCTGGGTAACATGGCCTGCTATTTTTATTTGTCTTATTTGTGATAAGTGATTACTGGAATTTGTATTGTGGATGTTCCCTATAAACACTTTATATAAAAACTTTATATAAAAACTATAAACTGATTAAAAAAAAATCTAAATGTAATAATTTAGTTAAAGTAAAAAATGTTGGCAAATTGTTGCTTTGGGATAAGAGGGACAAAATACTCAACTGTGTACTTAATTGCAATTAATGTATGACCATGTCCCAGTCTTATTTTCGACTTTTTATATGACATTGATATCTCTTCTGAGTATTGGCCATCCTCACAGGACCCACAGCATCTGCCGTCAAGGTTTTCATGCCAAATTATGCAAAACTTCACAAGAGTGATCTTTGTGGGTCTGTCATCAGTGCCAGAAGTGGCGCTGTCTCTAACTGTAAATGCGTTACACACACACAGCTGACCTGCCAGATTGCACACATGGACGCAGCATGTGTAAAACATGGTCTGATACTGACATGGTGCCAGTCCTGGTCTTGAACATGAGACCTCGGGGAGCACATCTGTTCCTCTCATTACCAGTGCCTTGTAGAGAGCACTTGCTCACAGAACGTTTACTGAAAGGAAATCAATCTCTACTGAGGAAGAGACAGAGAACTGTTACCTGTGTGATTACTGTGTTACCACTTGTCTCGTTTGTGTAAGTCTTTGGAAGTATATGCTGCTATTATGTGGGTTAATTTAGTGTGTGCAATGCAGTGCTTTGAGTTTATTATACCATAGCTGCTTTGTGTCTGTAGTCTGATTACTACTCCAGTTCCTACACTCAGTTATCTCTAAACTAACTGTCTCATAAGCAATCTCCACAAACCCAGGCCCCTGTGGGCTAAGAATATCTGCTTAGAATGTGGTCTTTGGGTCCAATGTCCATGGGGATGCGCGAGGTGGAGGCCCCCTGTGAAGGATGTTCTTCTGTCCCACCAGATCAACAATACACAATTTCAAATGAGGGAACTATATCAAACATCCATAAACCTGCTCTATTTTGTAGATCTTACATGTATTAGCTGGTATTGTTTTGTCAGAATTGGTCTGTTGGAGACACCTGAGCTGAGTGATGTTATCAGGACTTTGCTGACACTGTAGTCTCTGAACCAAGCAGGTTGAGTAGCATTCTGTTCCTGTTTAGCCTCAGTTGACATTTGGCTTGGTCTGAGTTCATTTAGTTCTAACACTGGATGTGTGATATAACTTCTGAGTGTGTGTACATGAGTTTAGCTCTTTGAGCTCTTTGTGACGACTAGAAAGGACAAAATGTCCTTCCAATATTTGAGTCAAATATATACAGCTTTCATTTGTAACGTGTGTGTGTGTATATGTGTTTATGCACTTCTGACTGCTGTATAGTATTTCTCGTAGGATAAGACCCAACCTTTTACCTCTATTTCCAAAATGGATTTATATGCTTATTTATAATCAGTTTTGGCCTTTGAGGAGCTAAATCTCTTAGGCACAGAGGCGCAATGTGGAAACATAATCAATATCTCTTTTTAGATCATCAGCTTGTGTTATACTCTGCTGTGTGTACTGTGTGCTCTTGTTTGTCTTCCACTCTGTGATATGCTGAAGTTAAATGATGATGTCTTGCTTGGTCTAGAATTTGCAAAGCAGTTAAACATTAAATGTAATTTGGCATGTGGAAAAAGAGCAGATGGGTGGAAGGCCATGTGCCCTTAGATAACAAAAATCATTTTGTTGCTCTGATATTTTTGGACTTTGAATCCTTATAGCATGCCATATTAGAGCAAAACAGATTATTATTTTATGTGTCCTTTGTTGTTACATTAAACGAGACATTAAATGCTTTATGCTCATCTTTATACATATACGTGTATAGAAAAGTCGCATGCTTCAGTTAATTTTGCCTCTGCCTTTGCTTGTGTGCTTTGATGAATAGGTGCAGTAGCTACAAATGAGGCTGTGTGTAGGTTTTGTTGATCAGTTCATGGCTCATGGATGTTGGCAGCCTTCCAGACTGCAGCAGTGGAACGGCTCTGGGTCCATCCTGCACATACAGGGCCTTATTATGTGTGGCTACTCCAAACAACTCCATTAACAAGTGGTGACAGTCTGCATGAGGCTTTCCACATGAGAGTGTTTAACCTAGCAGCATGAGAGAACCCTTGATTGCAGGGCTAAAACAGAATTGTGTTAATATAATATTTTTAGTATCAGTATCATGGAGTGTCAAGTACTTTCATGAGCTGTATTTAGTTACTCAAAATACCTGAGCCTTTTTAACTCCTTCATCTCTCTGTTTAGTAGTTCTAAAACTAATAGGAAAGGTATGTAGTTGACTGAGGAGTGTAAGTCAACAACAGAGGTTAAATCCAGTTCTGATGCGTGGAAAACAAAGAAGCAATTGAACAGTTAATTGTGGTACTGTCCTTACTTGGATGGTGACTTGTCATAATTATTGACTCTTTTCCCTTGTGTGTTCAGGTGGGGAAGGAAACCGTTCAGACCACAGAAGACCAGATTATGAAGAGAGACATGCCTCCAGCCTTTATTAAGTAAGCACTGCACTTTGCTCCTCCCTTCAGGAGAATGTACAGTATACTTAATCTCATTCCCTTCCTTTCTCTCTCTCTCTCTCTCTCTCTCTCTCTCTCTCTCTCTCTCTTCTCTCTCTCTCTCTCTCTCTCTCACACACAAACACACACACACACACATACTCACACATACACACACACACACACACACATACTCACACATACACACACACAACACACACACACACACACACACACACACACACACACACACACACACACTCGTGCGTTATAAGGTATATCTGCTAATAAGTGGAAGATGCCACTGTAAGAGTAAAAGATATAGATTAGAAAACAGTTGAAATGAGTGTGGTCTTGTTTGTGGATCAAATAAATGTTTAAAACACAAATGCTAGTGCCTGATTAAGAAAATGTTAATGATTAGTCTTTTTTTTACACCAAGGTTTATAGTTTGCTTCATGCCAGATATGTGCTTTTGCCAAGAACTGGTTTTGTCTGGTTTAAGATTTTGATAAATCTTACTAAATCTAAAGTAACACTACTCAGTCATCTCTTTGTTGATCCAGGAGCTATTAAAAAGTCTGAACTAAATGTTTGTGTATTATATCATGCACAGCTATCCTCTTCAGTCCACTCCCTACAGAGCTGAAAGTGATGTAGTTTGGTAATAAGGTGCAGACTTGGAGTGTGAGCTGTCCTTTGGTTTGACTCCTTGGTTTGGCTGTCATGACGGACTCACACCCCCTTGTCAGTGCTACAGTGCTACTGCACTCAGCATTAAGATGTTCAGGATGCGTTATTGATTCAGAATGGGGCACGTTTGCCTTCTGCCCTGGGGGTTCATTTCCCATCTCCGCCCTCTGTGCCTAGAGTTTACATGTTGCAAGTTCAAAGACATGTAAGCTGACTGGCATCTCGAAATTGTCTGCAAAATGTGTGAATGGGTGTGTGAGTGTGTGTTCTCCTCTCAGGGTGGGAGTGATAACATTCCTCTCTTCCCTGTTAATCAGACTGGATTGATCCAGTTAATCAGAGTGGATGTGTAATATGGCAGTTGGAGCTTTTATTTAAGTTTTGTCCAAGTTTGTTTCTTATTCAAGTCACTATTGTGTGAGTGGGTATATGTGCATGTACACTGTCTAGGTGGTCCCCTACCTTTTGCCCAATATATATACATGTGTATGTACAGTATATATAGGCAAAAGGTAAGGAACCACCTGGACAGTGCGCAAACACACACCCACACACATACATACATACATATGAAACGTGTAAACGTGTTTGAGATATTTCTATTGTTCTGGCCTTCATCAAACACATCACCTTCCACATCACTGGCCTCTATAAAACTGTGATATTATGCAGCTCAGGTCAGTCACAGTAAGATGCTCACAGTAAGCTCTGCTCAAACAGAACAATTACATGTTACTATTTACAGCTCCCAGTGCTAAAAGTATAGTAAAACCTGCTGTAATAGGTTGAAAAATGATATGTACATACAACAGTTTTGCAAAGAGTCCCTGAAATACTGTGCAATGATAGAAACAGTAAGCTTTACCTGCTGAGTGATACATATTTATATTGATATACTTCCTACTACTACCTGCTGCTCTAAAGCAGTCTGTTAATGAGGATTTAGTCATTCTAATGAATAATAGAGAAACATTTTAAAAATAGTTTAACTCGGCTCATGCTCTGGAACTTGGATACTCGGGTGAAGGACTGATTAACTAGTGCTGCTGTAGAGACTGTGAGTTAATCTTACCTGCTTCAACATTGTACTTTTGTATTTTATTGTATCTTTTAGTGAATCCTGTCATAATACTGCTTACTAAAGTGTTTTTCCTAAACATTAAGTCTGCTCAAAAGTGTTTTGACATTTAGATTTAATCATCAGTAAAATGTGGATGATGCCAGTGAATGGTATTTCATCATAGTCATGGCTAGTTCTTTTCTGATCTCCAGCCAGCTATTGTTTGCTTTCCGAATATCTATACAGTATATTTGCAGTGTAATTGCTGATGGCTGTTATTCAGTTGTCTGCTTTAAAGTATTCACAGAAAAGAGTAACTTTTAAGTATAGCTGATATAATATTTAATATTCAAAAAGCGTCACCTAAAAAAACAAAAACAAAAAAAAAACAGAAAAATTTTAAAGTGCATGTTGGTTAAGATCCAGATGCGGAATTGTACCGCCTCTTTCTCGCATGTATATCTGGACACAGCATAAAATGGGTGGATGTAGGGTTTCCCTTAAATGCAGCAGAGGGTCCTCTGGGATACACAAAAGCCCAGGCTGACACATTTGGCACCATAAACACAAGCTGGCTCAGATCTCATAAATCAGCAGACACGTGGTTGGTGACAAGGAATGTGAACTTCTCTATATATAGGCTTTGTGGTGGCCACAGATATTTATCTCACATTGGGAGGTGCATGAGTAAATAAGTACCTCCACTTCCATTCTACACCGACGCGAGGCTTTTTCATGCCTGTGCACACGTCATCACTGCCCTCATGCTCTTTTTGTGAGATTGGTGAGAAATTGAGACATGCTCTCTATTTATGCAGCACTATGTTTGCAAGAGCATGTTTTTCTAGAAATATTCTTATGCTGGTTTAATAATTTAGCTTTTTAAGTTACTGTATGTTTGGGATTCGCTGTTGATAATTTGAGAAGTCATGAGAGAAGAACAAATAGCTGATAGTGTTGATCACTTTCTAGCAAGTCTTTTGCAGTAGATGACTAATTGAACTCACTTATTCCCAGCATTTATCCCACCCACAGTAGTAACCATTATGACCCTCTTTGTTTTCCACATTGCTTGCACTTGTGGCTTGTCATTTTATACTGATGTGTACGTGCAAGAGGGCATATGCAAGACCATATAGATAATGTCTAAAGCTAAGACAGGAGAAAAGCATGGGCAAGTACAGAACATTACGACAAAAGGAAATAATTCTGGAAAAACAAGAAATAATCTCACATTACCTGCCACATGTATTGGAACTTGTTATTTCAGTCCAGCAGAGGTCTCTCTGCTGAAACAACACAAGGTACAACCACAAACCATCAACCCAACACTTGACAAACACTCAGTAAACTGCACTGAAACAAATGGAACATGTGTTTTTGGTCTCGAGTCAATGAGTCTTGGCCACCAATGACCCTGTCGCCGGTTCACCACTGTTCCTTCCTCGGACCACTTTTGATAGATAGTGACCACTGCAGACCAGGAACACCCCACAAGAGCTGCACTTTTGGATGCTCTGATCCAGTCATCTAGCCATCACAATTTGGCCCTTGTCAAACACGCTCAAATCATTACTCTTGCCCATTTTTCCTGCTTCAAACACATCAACTTTGAGCAAAAAATGTTCACTTGCTGCCGAATATATCCCACCCACTAACAGGTGCCATGATGAGGAGATCATCAGTGTTATTCACTTCACCTGTCACTGCTCATTATGTTATGCCTGATCGGTGTAAATGATAAATTGATCTCTAAGGACCAAGCATAATTTACATGTATTATGTATAGTTTACATAAAAATAGTACATTTCTCATCAAAATATGAATACTTTGCTTATAGTATATTTAATATAAATAAATTTCCAGATACTTGATGGAATTATGTAAAGTGAGAGTGTTCATATAATAGTAACATAAACCAGTTACATGAAGTCTTGTGGGGATTTTGGCACTGACAGATACTACAACTATATTATATACACATATACACAACTATATTATATAAATTAATACAGTAAAAATATGTGTGGTAGAATAGAGCAGTGCTACTGTGGCTATTGTAGAATGCCAACAAAAAGGGTTCAGTCCTCAGCTCAGGTGAGACAGTATGAGCATGTTGGATGTACAAAAACAAATTGTATTAATCCAACTCATTTTAATCACACAGAACTGATGTACGCATTTGAATTAAGTAAATTCAGTGAGCTATTTTTTCCCCTATTGTGCTTAATCCTGCTGCCTCATTCTGACTCTCTGCCCAATAGTCATGAATGAGATTTTCATTAACCTAGCTGTACAAGCTTTTGCTCATCTTCTGTATCTTTAGTCCATATACAGCTATAGTATTTTTCAACAAAGATCATTTTCTTGTGGTCGTTTTGAATCAGCAATATCCTTTCACACGTTCATTAGACAGATTTACTCAGCATTTCTCAGAGATTTTTAAGCCCCCACTCAAGGGAAAGAACACTGAGCGCCTGCCAGCTTTGAAACAAGGATGTGGGTCAGCAGCTGACCATGGCCTTGAATTTCATACTCTAGAAGCAGCCAACCTTTTGAGAACATGTGCTACTTTTGATGGTTCAACAACTGCTCAGTCTGATCTGATATAACATTTAAAGTTGATTCACCAGAGTTTGAAGAAAACGGTCTACTCTCTGTCCACATTGATGATCTCAGTTCAAAAAGTTCCATACCCTAGTTTTCTACCCCTTTGTGGGTCACCAGCACTAACATGCACGTAAGTGTGCACTTAATGGATCTTGAGCTCTGACACTCCTAGACGCAACAGTATCATATCCAATATCAGTACCAAAAAATTGCTTGTTTGACTGCCATGTGTATACCAAGTCTTCCTATGAAATAAACCACGTAAAATTACCCCAATGTCTTTATTTTTGGCTTTGAATATTTTGGCTTGGTGAGATTTTTATACAATATGCTAGAATATGATTAACCACCTTCAAATTACAGCTTAACCAATCTAGCCATGGGGGTCACAGTCCAGTGACTTCTGTGCCGGTCCCAAGCCCGGATAAATAGAGAGGGTTGCGTCAGGAAGGGCATCCGGCGTAAAACATTGCCAAATTTAACCATGCGAATCGTCAGTACGAATTTCATACCGGATCGGTCGAGGCCCGGGTTAACAACGACCGCCATCGGCGCTGTTGACCTACAGGGCGCCGGTGGAAATTGGGCTACTGTTGGTCGAAGAAGTAGAGGAGGGAGGAGAGTGCACAGACAGAGAGAGAAGAGGAAAGGTAAGAGTGTAGGACTGAGAATAGGAACTCTGAATGTTGGTACTATGACAGGGAAAGGTAGAGAGCTGGCTGATGTGATGGAGAGAAGGAAGGTGGATATACTGTGTGTACAGGAGACCAGGTGGAAGGGTAGCAAGGCTCGTAGTATAGGAGCAGGATTCAAGCTGTTTTATTATGGTGTGGATAGTAAGAGAAATGGGGTAGGTGTGGTCCTGAAGGAGGAGTTTGTGAGGAATGTCCTGGAGGTGAAGAGAGTGTCAGACAGGGTGATGAGTCTGAAGTTAGAGATTGAAGGGGTGATGTTGAACGTTGTTAGTGGTTATGCCCCACAGGTAGGTTGTGAGTTAGGGGAGAAAGAGAGATTCTGGAGTGAATTAGATGAGGTGATGGAGAGTATTCCCACGGGTGAGAGAGTGGTGATAGGAGCGGATTTTAATGGACATGTTGGTGAGGGGAACACAGGTGATGAGGAGGTGATGGGCAAGTTTGGAGTTAAGGAAAGGAACCTTGAAGGACAGATGGTAGTGGACTTTGCTAAGAGGATGGACATGGCTGTGGTTAACACTTATTTTCAGAAGAGGGAGGAGCATAGAGTGACTTACAAGAGTGGAGGTAGGAGCACACAGGTAGACTACATCCTATGTAGAAGAGGCAATCTGAAAGAGATTAGTGACTGTAAAGTGGTAGTGGGAGAGAGTTTAGCCAGACAGCATAGGACGGTGGTGTGTAGGATGACTTTGATGGTCTGTAAGAAGAAGAAGTCAAAGATAGAGATAGAGAAGAAAACCAAGTGGTGGAAGCTGAAAAAGGAGGAATGTTGTGAGGAATTTAGACAGAGGTTGAGGCAGGCTCTGGGTGGTCAGGTAGTGCTGCCAGATGACTGGGAAACTACAGCAGAAGTGATCAGGGAGACAGGGAGAAAGGTGCTGGGTGTGTCATCTGGAAGGAGGAAAGAAGATAAGGAGACTTGGTGGTGGAATGAGGAAGTTCAGGATAGTGTCCAGAGGAAGAGGTTAGCCAAGAAGAAGTGGGACATGGACAGGACAGAAGAGAATAGACAGGAATACAAGGAGTTACAGCGCAGAGTGAAGAGGGAGGTGTCTAAGGCCAAGCAGAAGGCATATGACGAGTTGTACACTAGGTTAGACACTAGAGAAGGAGAGAAGGACTTGTACAGGTTAGCTAGGCAGAGGGATCGAGATAGGAAGGATGTGCAGCAAGTTAGAGTTATTAAAGATAGAGATGGAAGGGTGCTCACAAGTGAGGAGAGTGTACAGAGGAGATGGAAGGAGTACTTTGAGGAGCTGATGAATGAGGAAAATGAGAGGGAAAAAAGAGTAGAAGGGGTGAACTCTGTGGAACAGAAAGTAGATAAGATTAGAAAGGATGAAGTCAGGAAGGCTTTGAAGAGGATGAAAAGTGGAAAGGCAGTTGGTCCTGACGACATCCCGGTGGAGGTCTGGAAGTGTCTAGGAGAGGCAGCAGTGGAATTTTTAACTAGTTTGTTCAACAGGGTTTTAGAGAGTGAGAGGATGCCTGAGGAATGGAGAAGAAGTGTGTTGGTGCCGATCTTTAAGAATAAGGGTGACGTGCAGAGTTGCAGCAACTATAGGGGGATAAAGTTGATGAGCCATACAATGAAGCTATGGGAAAGAGTAGTGGAAGCTAGGTTAAGGAAGGTAGTGGAAATTTGTGAGCAGCAGTATGGCTTCATGCCCAGAAAGAGCACAACAGATGCAATTTTTGCTCTGAGAATTTTGATGGAGAAGTATAGGGATGGTCAGAGGGAGTTGCACTGTGTATTTGTAGACTTGGAGAAAGCGTATGACAGGGTGCCAAGAGAAGAGCTGTGGTATTGTATGAGGAAGTTAGGAGCAGCAGAGAAGTATGTCAGAGTGGTGCAGGACATGTATGAGGGGAGCAGGACAGTGGTGAGGTGTGCTGTAGGTCAGACAGAGGAGTTCAAAGTGGAGGTGGGACTGCATCAGGGATCGGCTCTGAGCCCCTTCCTGTTTGCTATAGTGATGGACCAGTTGTCAGAGGAGGTCCGACAGGAGTCTCCTTGGACAATGATGTTTGCAGATGACATTGTGATCTGTAGTGAGAGCAGGGAGCAGGTGGAGGAAAACCTGGAGAGGTGGAGGTTTGCGATGGAGAGAGGAGGAATGAAAGTCAGTCGTAATAAGACTGAGTACATGTGTGTGAATGAAAGGGAGGGAAGTGGAACAGTAAGGTTACAGGGTGAAGAGGTGAAGAAGGTACAGGAGTTTAAGTACTTGGGGTCAACAGTCCAGAGTAATGGAGAGTGTGGGAAAGAGGTAAAGAAGCGAGTGCAGGCTGGTTGGAATGGGTGGAGAAAGGTGTCGGGAGTTCTGTGTGATAGGAAAATATCAGCGAGAATCAAGGGGAAGGTGTACAGGAGAGTGGTGAGACTGGCCATGCTGTATGGTTTAGAGACAGTGTCACTGAGAAAGAGACAGGAGTCAGAGCTAGAGGTAGCAGAGCTGAAGAATTTGAGGTTCTCTTTGGGAGTGACACGATTGGACAGGATTAGGAACGAGTACATCAGAGGGACAGCTCGTGTTGGACGTTTGGGGGACAAAGTTATGGAGGCCAGATTAAGATGGTTTGGACATGTTCAGAGGAGGGAGAGTGAGTATATTGGTAGGAGAATGTTGGACATGAAGCTGCCAGGCAGAAGGCAAAGAGGAAGGCCAAAGAGGAGGTATATGGATGGAATTAATGAGGATATGAAGCTAGTGGGTGCAAGTGTTGAGGATGCAGAAGATAAGGATAGGTGGAGAGAGATGATTCGCTGTGGCGACCCCTGAAGGGAAAAGCCGAATGAAGAAGAAGAAGAAGAAGAAGAAATTACAGCTTAACCAATCCTGCTTAAAGCCATAAATGATCAAGTAATTGGATCCAGATTAAGGTGTAATTATTATTATTATTATTATGGTAATTTTTGGTATTATACATAATAAGAAAATTCCCTCAATGAAGACATCAGTCTTGAGCACCCCTAGCAAATTCCTCCAAATGCCATTATCTTTTGGGACAGCAGTGAATTTAATTCACTGACAAAGTTTTTCTTAGTGTGTGTCCATTCCTTTCAGGGCAATTAGAGGTGACAGCCATATTATTCCCCCAGAGTACTGGGACCTCTTGTCTGCTTCCTTGTTGACTATGGGATTGCAGTATCGATCAAGTGCCTGCTCTTATCCTAATTCCTAGGCTATAGGCAAGGCAGTAGCCTTTTTTTTTTCTCAAAATGGTACAGGATTTTTATTTGTGGAGAAGACGGTTGAAAGCCATGTATTGATTACTGAGTGATGTTAGCTCAATACCATCTCAGAGTATGACAGTAATATTTGTACTTTCAGCTCTGTAACAGTCAAGAGGTAGCTGCTGTCTACACCAACAGGAAGTCCTACTTAAAGTTTAGTGATGTATATGTGATCCAGTTAAAACCGCTTGCAGACATTTGCCAGTGACATTCTGCAATGTAATATGTCTAATTTGGCATAGTGTATATTAATGACATTTCTGCTAGCAGTTACCATCCTTAGCTTTTTACTTTCCTTATTGCTTATATTTCTGTTGCCCATCACCTATCTCCCATGTTTCATCTGTTTTCTTTAGTTTTTGTTACAGTATCCAGCAGAGTCATTTATCCCCCTTAGCATAATTATCATCTACATTTGTTGTTCTAATATCCAATAAATGCCATACACTGAGCATCCTGTAGAAACAAAACTGGGTGTCTGTTCTGATTATGCAGCAGTATTATGATTGGTGACTCTAAATTGCCCCTGTGTGTGAATTACTGTGTGATTGGGCATGTACTTGATGCCCCATGATGGACTTGTGTCCCATCCATGGTGTGTCCCAGCTTTGTGCCCTTTTAGGTTTTTGGGATAAGCTCTAGATCCAGCACAATCCAGAACAATAAAAAACTATTACTAAAGATGGAGTTGATGGAGATGAAATTTGCTTTTTTCATAAATGCCTGATTTACTGGCATTGTTATATTGAGAGACAACACTTGATAAGGAAGAATTCAGGAAATAACTGTTCAGTTACCTTTGATCTCAGGACATTGGGGACTACAGAATTTATACTAATATTTTTGGATTTTTGGGTCCACCCAATATATCCGGAAGTTGAGTTATGTCAACTGGACTTCTTTTTAGTTAGATTGAAACATTTCAGTACTCATCCGAGCAGCTTCTTCAGTCCCTCAGGATTCAAGTCCAGTTGACATGACTCAACTTCCAGATAACTGCGCCTGGATGACTGAGAATCTTCACAGATCCGCCAATATAGATAAATACCTTTAAATGAAAGCCAATCTTTTATTCTTTTAATTTTTATGTGCTGGAGAATATTGCCAGAAACAAAACTGTTCAAGTATACATATGGAATTGTATGCAGATAGACATTCATAGTTGATTTTGATTTCATTGTTGATTTGCTATGAATTATAATGGAGTATCCCCCTCTCTCTCTCTCTCTCTCTCTCTCTCTCTCTCTCTCTCTCTCTCTCTCTCTCTCTCTCTCTCTCTCTCTCTCACACTGTTTGCCAGGGTGGAGAATGCTTGTGCCAAGCTGGTAGAAGCAGCTCGGATGCTAAAGACAGATCCGTATTCTGTCCCTGCTCGAGATTATCTTATTGATGGCTCTCGTGGCATCCTCTCAGGCACATCAGACCTGCTTCTTACCTTTGATGAGGCAGAGGTATGTTTTAAGTTGATAAAGTCTACCTGTTATAACATTGCTAATTATGTTAATTAATATAATAATTTGAAGACATTTAGTAATAATGCTTTAAGCCTAAACTACCTTTACTGACTGTTTCATTAAAAGCTACCCAATTAATTGACAAGTGTTTGATTTAAAACATTTCTTTAGACATTAAAAACAGCTTTTTACTTCTAGCTCAATTTAATATTATGTTGCTTTAAAGCTGACTCTTTGATTTAGGCTTTTAAGATTAAACAGGAAATGTACTGTTTTGCTTCTCTCTGTATTATCCTAATCCTTCCTGTGCACCAGTGTAGCAGAATTTACCCTGAGCACATGATCTTAGGCACACGTTGAGTGCACATTGTTTCTTTTATCAGCTCATTACATGGAAATTTATCAGTTTCTTTTAATACTCATTACACAGCTCATCATAGGACTGTTTATCACAAGGCAAAATATGGACTTGAACTCCCCAAACCTGCAGCCCTGCCTTCAATATATTAAGCACTCTATTTGTTTACCAAAAAGGTCAGATAGTTCGACAGATGACCAAATTAGGAGGAAAAACGCACTGATGCCTCAGGCTCCTTCTATGAATGTTAAGAAAGTTTGATGATAAGATGATAAAACGATCTTTATTTATATGACAACGGTTTTTAAACTTTATTAATATTTATATTCTGGAACATCTAAACCTAAATGTTTGTGATTTACTTTGCGGTCAGGAATACTGTCAGAGCTGTGCTATTATAGAAAATTAATCAAGACTTTCTGACCAATCCGACACAACACTGTGGTATAATGATGCATAAAATATCTATAAAAAGTACAAGATAAATTCCACCATATATTTAATTTAAACTTTAATTCCACAGTCCTGTTCTTTAAGTGAAACAGCAGTCCAATAGTTATGTTATTTTTGGATATATGACTACATTATGTATTTTTCTCTTTCAGGTGCGTAAGATCATCCGTGTCTGTAAGGGCATCTTGGAGTACTTGACAGTAGCAGAAGTGGTGGAGAGCATGGAGGACTTGGTCACATACACTAAAAACCTGGGACCAGGTGCTTTTCATTTGTCTTTCCTTCAGCTGTCGTTTTGTTTAGTGCTGAATTTGAGGAAAAATATAGTAAATATTATATAGTCTCTGTAGTCTGACTCCCTGTGATTGGGGTCTTTGGGTGTGTCTCAATAAGCTCCCTAGCTCCCTATTTTGTGTATGCTGGTTGGAGCACTGGTAAGGAGTCTGTCTCACTACACAGTGGGACACTGATGACTTCCTGGTGACATTCTAATTTCCTCATCAGTCGCTGTAAAACCCAAATGTATAAAATGTTTAAGTTTTATATGCGAAACATTTGTTAGTTTAATCACATGTGTTTCTGTCGTGGTACATCAAGCAGGAGAGCTAGAAGATTTTCTATTATTAGAAAGTCGTTAGACTCGAACAAACATTATTTGGAATGCCACATAAAAGATTGTGAGTAAGAATTTGAGAGCTACTACAATGACTACAAGCTACTTTCATTTGTAGACACAGTTGTCTGAGATTCCATTAAGCGAACATAGTGTGCTTCAGTGCTCCGTGGTTTTTGTTGTGCATTGTGGGATGGTTTAGGGAGTGAAAATTCCAGTTCACTGGAAGCATTTTACAACTGAGGCAGCACTTAAAAGGGAAAACTCTCTGATCAGTGCCCTGGCTAGTGCCTTAGGTAGCTGATTGAGGGTGACATAGCCAATTATGGGGTCTATAAATAAAACCTGACCCATATGTGAGCCCTGCTTTCATCTATATGCTGATTAACAAAGCTCCCATTACTAGGGATGACGAAGATGGCTAAGATGATCGATGAACGGCAGCAGGAGCTGACACATCAGGAGCACCGCATGATGTTGATCAACTCCATGAACACGGTGAAGGAGCTGCTGCCTGTGCTCATATCAGGTGAGGAGGAGAGGAAGCTGAGCTAACGGTCACATTCTGCATAGACTCTTTTTGCTATAGCAATAGTGATAATTACAGTAATTTAGCCACAGATGCCTAGCATAGCTTTTTTTCCCAAATACCTCTGTAACTTTAGTTTGTCCAGAAAGCTGAGAGCCAATAAGATGGTTTTATGATAAAACTCTGCTGCAACTGCTTGTCTGCCAGCATGTCAAGTCTTTTGTCGTGGATGGCTATATAGGGGTTGGTCCTCACATATTGGACAGTGTTGAATAAACCAAACCAGAATTTCTTGATGCATACCTTCCTGATTCCTTGTATTTTAAACAAGAAAACACAAGAAAGAAAAGTAACAGTGTCTAAACACAACTTTACAGGATTGCAACTTAGCACACTTCCCCACCATCCCGTCAGTGTTTACCTGAAAGCCAGTTGGCACACAGGAGTGCATTTAGCTTTCAGGAGCAAAGTAAGTGAGAGGGTCAGAGCATCTCTGACTCTGTGCTTACCTCATGATGCAAATGTTCAGATCTGCCTCAATACAGACGTATAAATCAGGCAATTTGTGTGCTGTTTTCCAGCTGTAAAAATCTTCGTGACCACCAAGTGTGCCAAGAGCCATGGCGTAGAGGAAGCCATGAAGAACAGGAACTACACCTTTGAGAAGATGAGTGCTGAGATCAACGAGATCATCCGGGTGCTGCAGCTCACATCCTGGGATGAAGACGCCTGGGCCAACAAAGTACTTTCAATTCTATTTATAATGTATTTACTGTACAGTTACTGAAAGGGAACATAATAATCTCATGTTGCAGTATGAATGTGCAATCAAAAACACAAGCTGCACACCATCGTTCCTTTTTTTCTGTTTCTAAAGATTAAACAAATGCTTGGTAGTGTTTCCCTGAATAAGCATTGTCATAATAAATACAGATTTAATTATCAGGCACATTCCACACTCTCTTCACATTGAGGGTTAGAATTCTGCAGCTAGATGATGAGGAACAGTTTAAGGAAAGTATTTACTAAACCCCACTTATTAATCACTGCCAGATTATAAGAGCCAGTCATTGTTGCATTTTAAAAGTGCTTGATAATTAGTTATGGTCAATAAATCACAAGCAAAATGCTAAATATATAAGTGAATGCACGACTTTACCTACCTATCTGTGTTTGACTGTCCCTTCTTTTTGCATGTTTATTCAGTTTTCCTCATATACATTTACTACTCAATAAGCTTCCTGAAGCATGTGTTAATTAGTTGTGCCTCCTCTGATTCTGTTCACCCTGATGTAACGGCTTTAAACACTGGGTTTACTTTCTTTTTATTCTCTTTTTTCTGTACTCTTCCATTTTTTCCTCCTTGTAGAAGGTAAGGCTTCCTCTTCCCCACTGCGTGATGTTCCAGCATGCAGCAAATAAGACTTCCATGCACTTGCATACTATGTATGTGTGTGTGTGTGTGTGTGTGTGTGTGTTTGCAGTATATGTGTAAAAGTGGATATGCGATCGTACTGTCAGAACCGAGCTAGAATCAACATTCTGTACAGTATGTTGGTGTTCTGCAGTGTTTCATGATTGTCTCTTTCACGCTCTGTCTGCTGACGTCTCATCGAGTCGCACTTTGTTAACCCGCCTTTCTTTTTAATTTGTCTCGCTACTTGGTTTACTTTTTGTCTCTGTGAGATTCTTACACCATCTGTGCTGCTTTAAATGAATGCTGTTTTTCCTGAAAAACCCGTCAACCTGTTTGCTCTTACTTGAGCTGCAGCAGCTGAGATGCTCCACTTGACTCCCTGTTGCTAGAATATTTACTTTTATAGTTTATTCATTATACACCATTTATGCACAGTTATCATGTAATGCTCCTACTATGTGGTTTTAGTCATTGAGAGTAATATTCTTTTCATTTGTGGTTTTCTGTTCAAACCTTGTGGCTTAGTAGTATTCTCACTGGTTTAACAACACTGGTTCCATTTCCTCTTGGACCTGTGACTGGTTTCAGATCAGCCTCATGAATAAACAGTTGATGAGTTTTCCTGAGGACATACAAGCATACTCACATACACAGACACACACAGATAATTGAAGGAGAATGCTGGCGAAAGACAAGTCCATCTTTTTATTTAAGGTCAGATACAGTGCCCCACTATCCTAGGCATCTTAACTGGTTGAAATGATTCTTCGATAAAATTTTCTTTTAAAAATGATACGATACGAGGACATGACAGTTAGCATTATATTTGCACACATTACATATATTTATATTGTTAATTTGTACAAATGATTTAAAAACACATCTGCTGTGCATGATGACAAGAGCATATTAAGCACAGTTTTGTGAATCGAATGCCACTTAAATCCAAAACTACTCAACAATAAGAAGCCGGCATATGATATGTAAGTCTGGCTTTAAAAAACTTGTAAGTTGTGTGCAAAATTATACAAGTGTACCTCATTCCAATACCATTGACATATGGAAACAAATCCAAATAAATAAAAAAAAGTGATATCAAATGCAAATAAACATAGCTTCAGTAAGCAGTAAAATCCCAGAAAACATTATACTTTTATTATAAAATGTCAGATTACATAGCATTATATTTTAGGAAATATGCTTCATGATATGGAATTCAATATAAAGAGAGTTCCCCATGAGCCTATGTAGGATAAGAGCTACAGAAGATGGACAGATATACTGTGATGTGTTTGACATACATGTAGTATCATATGAAATTTCAGGCAATTTAATAAAACTCTTTGTGCTTTATTTATCCCAATATCCATAGGTTTTGACCTCATTCATTTTCTGTTCATGTTCTAACCCACATTACTCATTACTGATGGATAAACACATGATTTTTATATATCCGTCATCGCTGGAGCAGAGTCGCATTGCCGATTCAGTGTGTGGGTGTTCAAAGAGTCTTTGATCAGATGCTCTCTTCTGGATGTCACAGTGTTCAGCTCGGTATTTTATACACATGGCCTATATATGTATAGGTGTGTGTGTGAGAGTGTGAGAGAGTGTGTGAGTGTGTGTGCATACAGGGGTGTTGCACATCGGATTGGCTTCTAAAGCAAGCCTCATGCTCATGAGTTTCGTAACCGCATTATCATCTTCCCTCTTTCTAGTGTGTGGTGTAATGTGCATGCTCGAGGCTGTGTGTAGTGAAGCCGTGTGTGGTACTAATGCTTAAGGCGTTGAAGTTTTTCACTCTTGCAGTTCCTGAATGCAGCCTGAGACTAAACTGACTCCTAATAATCATGCAGGCAAACGGAAATGAGTCATCAGCTTACAATTAACGTGATCTCATCACTCCACGGGTTTGAATGCAGCTGTTATTGGATACATGGAAATAAGGCACAGGAGATGAAGGGGCGGTTGGATTTGATTCTGGCTGATTAGAGGCACATCTGTGTGGCGTATTGTTTATCACTTTAAAATTTGCAGGGATTGGCTGTGCCATACAGCTCACATTGTGGCTCATAGTGTTGTTCTTTTTACAGCCTGTGATTAATTAATAAGCCGTCCCCTTCTGGTGTATAAATTACATTCAGAATGATTTATCACTGTGTTCGTTTTGCACACTGAGCAAAAAAAAAACCAAGCCTGCTACGGCTTGCCGGTGCCTCACACCTTATCATTTTTATCATAAGTCTGACAACCCAGATTTGATTGCTTCCTGTGAAGTCGCTACACATCCCTAAGTGTGCTAATGGCTCAGACTGTTCTGTGTGGCAGAGAGCCACAGACGCACAGGCGGAGGCAGTGAGCCAGACAAGCTTGAAATTGCGCGAATGGGTGCAATAAAGTATGAAGTGACGATTATGTGACCCCCTTCATCTGTGTATATAAGTGTGTGTAGGTGTGTGCCACCAAGAACCACAAAAAAGTCTCTTTTTTGTGAAACACACACTTTGCGATTTGTAATAATTCCACCAGTATCACCTGATAAAATACTGAGCTTTTATAGAATTATTTTCATGTTTGCCTTTCTTTCCTTCACTCTGTTCGTTGTTTCTTCTCTCACTCCTTGAAGGACACGGAAGCGATGAAGAGATCACTGGCACTGATTGAGGCAAAGATGAATCAGGCTAAAGCCTGGCTCAAAGATCCTAATGGCCTACCAGGTATGTGAGCAGACCAACAGAAAAGAGGCTAGCACATGAACAGATTGAATTTGGGGATTATGTGCTATGCCTTTCATAAGTTTTCACCCCCTTTGAACTTTTCTACATTCTGTAGTGTTGGAATCACACAGTATATTATGGATCTGCACAAAATTGCCCATCCTATTTAAGTGGAGGGAAAATCAATATTGTTTTGTGTAGAGGTTTACTAATAAAAATGTAAAAGTGGTGACTGCATAAATTCTCTTGTTATGTGAAGCCCAAAACCTAAATTAATTCTGGTAGATTTCCTAAGCTGTTTATTTACTGAATGTGTGTAGGGGCAGCAGGTGAGCATGCTCTGCGTCAGATTCTGGACGAGGCCGGGAAAGTGGGAGAGCTGTGTGCCGGGAAGGAGAGGAGGGAGATCCTAGGAACGACGAAGACTTTGGGACAGATGACTGATCAGGTGTCGGATATGCGAGCCAGGTACAGAAAGTCACTGGATGCTGAGGAGAGCAAATGCTTAAAATGAATATTTACATTATATTTATAATAAACATGGTACATCCTTGAGATTTTGTATTATATTTCAATAGATGGTGACATTTTTTGGGTTTCCTGCAGTCAGCCATTAGGCTGTGTACTGTATGTGAATGCGGTTATTGTCAAAAGTTTCACTAGACAGGGAGAGCTTGTGCTGGATTGCAGAAGAATGGTGAAAGGAATGGTGTTTGTGAAAGCTGAGCCACAGAAAGTGAAAACAATAGCCCTGAGATTATAATCAAGGATCTGGCTTTGTTACAGAGGCTGAACTGAAGTATGTTAAAGCCTGAGCCCTGGCTGAACAGCTACTGATTCTGCCTTCACTCAGTAAATGCTAAAAATGCAGGAAAAAATTTTGCTACACATTGTTTGTGGCCACTTTCATTGTAGATCTGTGTTCAGAATTTGATAAATGATCTTTTGACAATATGCTCATATTAAACATCCTTTCAACTTTTACAGCATTTGGCAGATGCATGCCCTTATCCAGAGCAACTTACATTTATTTCATTTATACATCTGAGCAGTTGAGGGTTAAAGGCCCAGTAGTGGCAGCTTGTTGGTGCTGGGATTCAAATTCATGACCTTCCGATCAGATCCCAAGCTACACTTCTTTGATATAGTCTTTTTTCCTTGATACAGTCTTGTTTGTAATTTACGTTATTGGGCTGCCAAAAAAAAGGATGGTTTCCTTTTTGAGTCTAGTTCTTCGCAAGGTTTCTTCCTCATGCTGTATCAGGAAGCTTTTTCCTTCCTGCATTAGCCTCTTGCTTGCTTATTAAGGATTTTATTAAGGATTTGTGATTTTTATTAAGGATTTGTGTAAATCTTCTTTGTGACCCTGTGTATTTTTAAGTGTTGTACAAATACCATTTGATTCAAACTCTCATTGGACATTTTTATTTCCTTGTATTAGTTCATTGACACTATATTCTGTATTGGATGTTATGTGTCTAAAATGTAAAACGTCTCGCATGTATTGGGATGTTACAGAGGTCAGGGGCCAACTCCTATGGGCATGCAGAAGGCTCAGCAGGTGGCACAGGGTTTGGACATCCTAGTGGGGAGAGTGGAGAATGCTGCTCGTAAACTGGAGGCTCTGAGCCATGCTAAGCAGGCGATTGCCAAGAGGATAGATGCTGCTCAGGTAAGATTGTTTACCAGTTGAATACGGAACTACACATTCATACACTTCTTGTGGTTCTTCTTGAGCTTCAGGGTTCCTGGTTTGATCCATACCTCAGGTTACTATCAGTGTGGAGTTCTGTATGCTCTCTAGATGTCCATATGTGTTTCCCTCAGGTTGTCCAGTTTTCTATCAGGCTCCAAAAAATGCTCTGCGGTGGAATGGCTTCCAGTGTAATCCTACCATGCCCAATGTTTTCTGGATAGGCATCAGATCTTTTATCCTGACTAGGATACAATGGTTACTGATGATAGACGACGAATTTGTCTCTTCTTAGAAAGCTTTCTCTCTGTTGTAATGCAAGTTATAGCATAACATAAACATCTATTACATAAAAAGAGCAGAGAAACAGCATGGGTTCGTAGATATATAAATGCACATGATGCTGTAACAGTCAATGTAATCTAGCCATGGGGGTCGCAGTCCTGTTTTGTTCAACAGGGTTTTAGAGAGTGAGAGGATGCCTGAGGAATGGAGAAGAAGTGTGTTGGTGCCGATCTTTAAGAATAAGGGTGACGTGCAGAGTTGCAGCAACTATAGGGGGATAAAGTTGATGAGCCATACAATGAAGCTATGGGAAAGAGTAGTGGAAGCTAGGTTAAGGAAGATAGTGGAAATTTGTGAGCAGCAGTATGGCTTCATGCCCAGAAAGAGCACAACAGATGCAATTTTTGCTCTGAGAATTTTGATGGAGAAGTATAGGGATGGTCAGAGGGAGTTGCACTGTGTGTTTGTAGACTTGGAGAAAGCGTATGACAGGGTGCCAAGAGAAGAGCTGTGGTACTTTTATGAGGAAGTCAGGAGTAGCAGAGAAGTATGTCAGAGTGGTGCAGGACATGTATGAGAGGAGCAGGACTGTGGTGAGGTGCACTGTAGGTCAGACAGAGGAGTTCAATGTGGAGGTGGGACTGTATCAGGGATCGGCTCTGAGCCCCATTCCTGTTTGCTATGGTGTCTCCTTGGACAATGATGTTTGCAGATGACATTGTGATCTGTAGTGAGAGCAGGGAGCAGGTGGAGGAAAACCTGGAGAGGTGTGGAGGTTTGCGCCCGGAGAGAGGAGGAATGAAAGTCAGTCGTAATAAGACTGAGTACATGTGTGTGAATGAAAGGGAGGGAAGTGGAACAGTAAGGTTACAGGGTGAAGAGGTGAAGAAGGTACAGGAGTTTAAGTACTTGAGCGAGTGCAGGCTGGTTGGAATGGGTGGAGAAAGGTGTCGGGAGTTCTGTGTGATAGAAAAATATCAGCGAGAATCAAGGGGAAGGTGTACAGGACAGAGGTGAGACCGGCCATGCTGTATGGTTTAGAGACAGTGTCACTGAGGAAGAGACAGGAGTCAGAGCTAGAGGTAGCAGAGCTGAAGATGTTGAGGTTCTCTTTGGGAGTGACAAGGTTGGACAGGATTAGGAATGAGTACATCAGAGGGACAGCTCATGTTGGACGTTTGGGGGACAAAGTTATGGAGGCCAGATTAAGATGGTTTGGACATGTTCAGAGGAGGGAGAGTGAGTATATTGGTAGGAGAATGTTGGACATGGAGCTGCCAGGCAGGAGACAGAGAGGAAGGCCAAAGAGGAGGTATATGGACGTAATTAATGAGGATATGAAGCTAGTGGGTGCAAGTGTTGAGGATGCGGAAGATAGGGATAGGTGGAGAGAGATGATTCGCTGTGGCGACCCCTGAAGGGAAAAGCCGAAAGAAGAAGAAGACGATGTTATAAAGTGTTGTCAAGGATGTTGTCTTTCAGTTGTCTTTCTTGTTGTACAGTTGTCTTTCTTTTTGTCTGGTATGTTTGTTCTTGAGCTCTCAAAGTGCTTATTTAAAGTGTGTTTTCTATTAATTTGTATAAATTATTCAGTAATTATGCATCTTCATAATTAAATGTATTTATTTTTTAATGCCATTATATAGTATATGAAATGTAATTGTAATAGTATACCTATTTCTGGCTTTGTTAATCATTCTTTAGTGTCAGACTTCAGCTGGATGTGAGGATGTGCAGGTGCAGGGTTGATCCATGTTTTAGCCTGGTGATGTGCGAGCACTCTGTGTTTGTGCAGAGCTGGCTCGCTGATCCTCATGGAGGTCCTGAAGGAGAGGAAAACATCAGAGCTCTGTTAGCTGAAGCCAAGCGCATCGCTGATCTGTGTGAAGACCCCAAAGAGAGAGACGACATTCTGCGCTCTGTTAGCGAGATTGCTGGACTCACCGCCAAACTCGCTGAACTTCGCAGACAGTACGTTATCCAAAGCAATATAGAACATGCAAATGCTGAACAGTGATAATGATGCCGGCTAGTGATCTTTAAAATACTGTATAGAATCACGTGACTTGGATATGATCTTGATATTGTAGTTTGTTTGAAGTACAGTATATGTAGTATAGTTCTGTAATATAGGCTTGATACACACTCAGGTTCTGTCACTTGAGTGATACCTTTAGGTCTTTTGTATTAGCTTTGACAGACATTAAACATCTGAGTAGTTGAATTCCTGTTACCGTAATAATTTCAACTTCATTATCAACTTTATATGTTTAATTATTGTGCTTTTTTGCTCAGCAGTTTATCTATTATTATATTATATGTGGTTCATCTTAACTGTCTGATCTGAGCCATAAGAATCTATTCCTTTAGGGGTAAAGGTGACACTCCTGAAGCCAGACTGCTGGCCAAACAGATCGGCACTGCTCTACAGAACCTGCAGGCCAAGACCAATCGTGCTGTAGCCAACATGCGGCCAGCCAAGGCCGCTGTGACCCTGGAGGGCAAGATGGAGCAGGCTCAGCGCTGGATCAACAACCCCAACTTGGATGACCGCGGAGTCGGTGAGCTCTCTTACCAAAGCTCATTATGAATGAATACATATTGAATGAATAATTGTAAATGGGGAAGGAAGTCTTGGCTGAGAAGACTAACCCAGGTTGATGAGTTGGACGATGACTGATGAATGATTTCTTGGACTTTTACTGGTTAAGCTTCGGGAATTACAAGTTGCAACCGGGAACCAAACAACACAAAGATTTCTGTTTTTCCAAGTAATCTTAGTAATGAGTAGTAATGATATAATGTAATATTAGCACATGCTTTCCTTCTGTACCGAGTGTGTTGTGCTATAATTGAATCAGGGCCATTAGAGGGCCATGTAACCATGCTTTGGTATCTTTCTGTGTCTAATGATGGGCCAGCTGTGCTATAATGAAAGAGACCGCTCATTTGGGACGATTTACAAACCCTGACGGACGATAAAGCCGTATCAAGTGACATATACATCTGTGTGTAACCGAGTCTGAGCACTGTGTCTGTGGCCAGAAATGAACAGATGGTAATGGATATTTATTTGTTCAGGTCTTGCTGTATGCATATTTATGTTTACAATACTTAACATCTTATGTCCGGTTTGGAAATCACATTACTGTATCAGCCTCTTAGCATGTAAACCTTGGAGTAATGTTTAACGTGACATGAACCAGGCCCACAATTACTTTAAGTTTAAACATGTCCAGTCCATGATTTATATCATTATACTAGGTTTTAACATACTGTGAGACCAATAATTTTATTATTGCTGGTAATGATAAAGGTAGAAGTTGATTTGTTGACAGGGAAGAAAATCCACCTTGGGCTGTGTTCACCTACAAAGCACCAGCTATGAGCAGTAAATGTGAGGGTTGCAGGGGTTTGAATGAAATATGGTGCATGTTGTGCGACTTTGAAACAAAAATGGAGGCTGCGAGATAAAGATATTAGGGTGACGTCACAGATTTGTCATCTGAACATTGTACACACAGAAAGTACACGCAGTATCTTCTCTCCACTACACTACCTTACAAGTTAGTTGCAATGTTTATTGTCAAGGATCATTGAAATTGTTCACTGAAATAGTGTAAGCTGACTGGTGCGTTGCTATGGTTTATGCAAGCTAAAAGAATGAATTAGCTGTTATTCTTTTTCTTATCCTTTGATTAGTTGCATTTTATTTTCATGGAGTATAGTAACTTGGTTCATTGTAAGTGGGCAGGGCTTTAATTCCCCTGCGTGCTTGGCCTTCTATATTTAAGCCTTTACATTCCATAGACAGTGTTTTGGAATTTGATGTTTGCACCTCCTACTGAGCCTCAACGTGTCTAATGTCCAGCCAGAATACCGACACCACACATTTTACTGTCTCTGTCTCTTCTTGTCTGTATTCCTGTCTGTCTGTCTGTCTGTCTCTGTCCTATCTGAGTTTAGGTCAGGCCGCTATCCGTGGCCTGATAGCAGAAGGCCGCAGGCTGGCTAACTCTCTGCCAGGACCATACAGGCAGGAGCTACTGGCGAAGTGTGAGCGTGCGGAGCAGCTGATGCTACAGTTGTGTGACCTGGCTGCTCGGGGAGAGGGAGAAAGTCCTCAGGGTCGTGCCGTAGCTGCTCAACTCCTTGATGCTCTTAAAGTAAGCAGAACAATGGCAGCATTGCCCTTCAGCCCTGAGTTAATAAAAGCTGCAGTTGCATGACTGTGCAATGCAGTACAGTAACGCTGTTCATAATCTCCAACAGTACAGCAAAGCTGGCCAGAATCTGTAGTGTTTGTCCAAAAAGCCAGGAACCATTGGGAATATGTTGATCCCAATATAATGAGCTTCAAATACACGCTGAGAAAAAGTGTAGAGAGTAAGGGTGGACATGTAGATAATATGTTGTAAATAATAAATACAGATTTAACTATATGTAGTTCTACTTGTAGACACGCTGTACAGCAGTACATTAAAGCTCACCACAATCTACTGCAGTTCAGTAAAGCCAGTCACAGGTGGAGCACTCTGAATGCCTGATCTATTACACTTCATTTCATTTTGTTTGTTGAGCACTTTTAACAATAAACACTGACCGAAAGCAGCTTTATAGAAATCCGGATGGAGCTTTAGATCCCTACTGAATCTGCTTGAGGCAGCAGTAGCAAGTAAAAACTGTGTGAGCAGCGCCATCTTCTGGCGCCTGTTGACATTGCTATTACTTAATTATTTTTCTTACCTTTAATTATTCTTACTAAACATTTAATTATTCTTATTAAGCTATCACTTTTACCTTTTAAACATTTGATTTTAACATCGTTTGTACATTTTTTAAAAATATATTTCTGATTTATTTCATTTCAAACATGATTCTGTTTTCAGGATTTGAAAGCTAAGATGCAGGAGGCGATGACTCAGGAAGTGTCTGATGTATTCAGTGATACTACGACTCCCATCAAGCTTCTGGCTGTTGCAGCTACAGCTCCACCTGAGGCCCCCAATCGGGACGAGGTGTTTGAAACACACATTAACTACATAGACCTATGGCAGTATATAGAGTTGATAATTAGATTATTAATATATAGCTCAAAATTGGATTGGCTAAAAATAGAAATATACAAATAGATATAGCATACATATTTTTTTTTCTTTCTTGCACAGGTCTTTGATGAAAGGGCATCGAATTTTGAGAATCATGCTAACAGGCTGGGGGCCACAGCAGAGAAAGCTGCTGCTGTAGGGACAGCCAATAAGAGCACAGTGGAAGGGATCCAGGCTACAGTGAAGTCAGCCAGGGAGTTAACACCTCAGGTATGTGTAGGGGCCACCTCTAGGACAGTGTGTGTGTGTACTTGTGTGAGTGTAAGCGAACAATACATTCTGCTCCTGCATATATTGGCAAGACAGAGCCTCAGGATTTCATACATAGCTGACTAAGAGTCTTAATGTAACTTGACTCATGTGTACAGACCCGTCCAGTTACGTGAATCCTCGATGGTTGTAGCCCATCTGTTGCCATCCATCCTGTCCACTAATGGAAAAGGGACCAACATAGGACCAGATATTATTTCACAGCACAGCAGTGACATTGACTGACCTGCGAGTTGTGTGTTTTTGATGGAAAACATGGTGCTGATGCAAGTGTATCAAGCAAAAAAAACATGATCTCGTAATAAATACTTTTGCTGATCACAGCTGTATGATGTTTAGTGTGATGTTTGTTTGATTTTTTATTTTTTTTTTATTGTTCTGCACAGGTTACTTCTGCTGCACGTATTTTGCTGAAGAACCCTGGCAACCAGGCAGCATACGAACATTTTGAGACCATGAAAAACCAGTGGATTGACAATATCGAAAAAATGACTGGTATACAGTACATATATAATGTATTACTACAATTTAATGTATACATTCAATTAAAAATCTTACTAAACTGTTCCTTGTTGCTGGGGTGGTACCCATATTTTTTTTTAATCTTTACCATGCATCTTTTAGATCAATGCACTGTAATTATTTTTTAGAGTAAAGCTTTAAAGATAAAAGATGCATAGTACAGGTTTAAAAGATTAACCAGTGACGATGAAAGGTGCAGTTTTCTACCTCTTTTTTGAGAGCCTATTAAAAAACCTGTTGTTTTTGCAGCCTCCCATTTCAAATAGTACTATCGTACTATATTACATGTTATATGCTATAAACTGTGTATTGCTATAGTTAATAGTAAATTATTCAGAAATAGTATGTGAGAGTACACTTGTAGAAATACAGATACTAAACTTTTCGTTTTCACTGGGGTCATATCATCAAGCTTCTGTAGCTTCAGTATAGATCTCTCACCCGGAAACGTGAATATAGTAAACCTTAAAAAATTATTATTCTTTATTTATTTGCTTCTTCTTCTTCTTCTTCTTCTTCTTCTTCTTCTTCTTCTTCTCTTAAGAGGTACAACAATTTAAACATATTGTAAACACAACTGGTTTTTGGCAGTTTGTTAGCTAACCTATACAGTAAATTGTGTTGTGTATGGTAGAAATGTTTATAGTGCATATAGTGCACCCTTATAATGCACTACTCAGGGTCTCCTGTAAGAATCAGTTAAGTAAAATTAAGTCCACTTTGTCGCACATTTAACTATCTTCCTTCTCCCCTGTGGCAGGTTTGGTAGATGAGGCAATTGACACTAAATCCCTCCTGGATGCCTCAGAAGAAGCCATCAAAAAAGACATTGATAAGTGCCGCGTGGCTATGGCAAACGTTCAGCCCCAGATGCTGGTAGCTGGAGCCACTAGCATTGCCAGGCGGGCAAACCGGATACTCCTGGTGGCTAAGAGAGAAGTGGAGAACTCTGAAGATCCTAAATTCAGAGAGATGGTAAAAGCAGCCTCAGACGAACTGAGCAAAACAATTTCACCCATGGTTATGGATGCCAAGGCTGTAGCAGGAAACATCCAGAATCCAGGTGAAGAGGATTGGTTTTCACAAGCTTTAATAAGCATGTTTAATCCACTTTCTGATTCAAATAAAATCTCCTGTTTCTCTTGAACAGGTCTTCAAAAAAGCTTTCTGGATTCAGCATACAGGATTCTTTCTGCTGTTGGGAAAGTCAGAGAAGCCTTCCATCCTCAGGAGCCTGACTTCCCTCCTCCTCCTCCAGACCTGGATCAGCTGCATGTTTGTGCTTTGCCATGTCCAATCCCTATTCATTAAAGTAGCATGGTTCTTCTGAATGCTGCAAAAACTCAAACAGCACTTCTATCCTGTGTGTCAGGTAAATGATGAACAGGCTCCTCCTAAACCACCACTCCCAGAGGGAGAGGTTCCTCCCCCCAGACCTCCTCCTCCTGAGGAGAAAGACGAGGAGTTCCCTGAACAGAAGGCTGGGGAGATGGTGAGCGAGCCGATGATGGTGGCCGCCAGGCAACTACACGATGAAGCCCGCAAATGGTCTAGTAAGGTGAGCTTAACGTGTGCCATCTTAAAAGCACACTTGGGTTTGGGTTTGGTTTGGTTTTAAACATGGCTGAGTCCCGATGTAAAATGTAGTTTGAGGTAATGAAATACCTCAAAAAAATGAAATGTTTAACATTTACATGTTAAGTCATACAGTGCTACACATACCAGAAAATGATGTAGACATGTCTTGAATTTCAGAGACATGATGTTGAATCAAACTCCTTGCTTTATTTTATTTCTAACCCTGAAATTTGGAAAATCTTTCAGATGATTCCAATTTCAGTGAAGACATGGAAACTGTCATCTGCCAAATGCCTTTCATGAACTTATTAATGTCTAATCTTTTGTTAGCAGGAAATAGTTCCAGCTTTGGGCAAGTTTTAAAAATGATTGATATTTATCTTGTTTTCACATTTTACCTCAGTGGACAGACGAAGAAGCCATTCTGTTATTGGTAATAAATGAAATGAACTCACGAACTCAAATAGAGCTGATGTGCATGAATCTTTATTAAGCAATATAATGTCAAGAGTTGTGTGTAAATTTGCTTTGTTTTGTTTTTTTTTGTTCACTGCTGCTTCTGTCCTCTCTGTCTCGTTAAGGCCTGGCTGTAAAAGTCTGTAAATGATCAAACAACAAAGGCAAAGCAGAATCTCTATATTGGGTATTATATTGGAATTCTGATGAAGGTTAAGCAATGTCATGAATGCTTCTGCACAAATCTTATTCCCCAGGTGCAGAATTGCTTTTATATTTACATAAAATTTTGGCTGGTGGTGGTAAAAATACACTCTTGCAACATGCAATTACATGCAGTGAAGAAGGAAACATGTCCAAAATCTGGTATTTGCAGAAGATATTAATCTATTAACACACTATTAGAGCAGTTGACCTCTTTTTAAAAAATTAAATGTCACTCATATACAGATATTTAAAATATAAATGAATATTTAGATTTATTTATGAATCAGTTTGCATTAACTGTTTTGGTAGAAAGTTCTGCATAATATCGCAACACAAAGTCCAACACAAAGAGTGCTTCAGCCTAATTTGAGAGCAATTTGTGTGCAGTAACTTTCCTGCTAGGACCATAATGCCAACGCTGCCTCTGCCTTCCTGTCCCCAAACCCTATGTCTCCCTCTCTTCTCCTCCTTTCTCCTCTCCTCTGTTTAGTAGATCTCCAGTCAGTGCCTCTTATACTAACTCTCTCCTCTCTCCACACTGCTATCCCTCTTTCCCTCCTCCTCCTCATCCGCCGCTCCCCCAGCCTGAAGTGACAGACGATCGTTTTGTGACCGCTGTGGCGGACGTAGATATAGAAGATGAGGACGAGTTCACAGACAACGAGGACGATTACGAGCCTGAACTGCTCTTAATGCCCTCCAATCAGCCCGTTAACCAGCCCATTCTGGCTGCTGCCCAGTCCTTGCACCAGGAAGCTCGCAAGTGGTCCAGTAAGGTACTTGTGCTTCCGGGCCCTGAGGGGCTGCAGCATCTCTTCTGCATCCAGATGTGACTTTGGGAACATTGAAACCAGCTGCTGTTGCTGCATCACATTTGGGTCCAGTGTAATTTTATTGCTGCTCAGGTTGCCTATGACAGTTCTATGAATGGCGAGTTTGTTGTGCACTTTCTTTGATAAACTGATACTGGCTTCACAAGTCCATCGCTGCGCTTTTTTTTTGTTTTTGTTTTTTTTGCTTGTCACGCCTCTGGACTGATTTGACAGAGGAGCCGTTCACTCAGTCTGTGCTGTCAGTCACTCAGCTTTCGCCAACATATGAAGCCAATGATGACAGTTTCCCAATGACTTCAGGGTCACACTGCGATGAAGTCATGACACCTGCCTGTTTTTTTCACTTGCTTTTATTCTAACCAACTAAATGAACATACTAATGCCATGTGTATTAACTCAACAAGGTCATCTGCACGTCCTGAACTCCTTCTGCAGTCATTAAAATGTTTGTTTTTGAAGGCAAATGATAGCATGAGTCTTCAGTTGTGAGTCTCCAGCTGGGTATAGACTGATGTCCTTATCCTTTTTCATAAACTGTTATAAGGTTATGTTTTTTTTTTTGTTTGTTTGTTTTTTACTGTGTTACTGTTACTAATTTCATATGAGGCATGATGCAAGAATGGAATTGCAGTGGATGAATCTGTGATTAACACTTTGGTCTGTCTAACCCTTTTGTGAACACAGCACTGCAGCATTAAGGAATAGAATAATACTATGCTATTCCACAGAATTAAAAATATCTATATACTGAATATTATGTGCAAAATATTTAACTTGATACATTAAATGATTTTAAATCGGTCCCTCACTTGGTTGTATAATATCTAATGAGATTTTCCGCTCAGGTAGCATGATCCCTCCAGACTTTGTAGAAATCAGTTTTGCCTGCGTCTTTTTTCTCCTCAGGGTAATGATATTATTGCAGCAGCTAAGCGAATGGCCCTGCTGATGGCTGAGATGTCACGCCTGGTACGTGGAGGCAGTGGCAACAAGCGCGCACTGATCCAGTGTGCTAAAGACATCGCCAAGGCCTCTGATGAGGTCACACGGCTGGCTAAAGAGGTGGCTAAGCAGTGCACTGACAAGCGCATTCGCACCAACCTGCTGCAGGTCAGTGTGGACTTCAGCATCTCTTCAGCCTTGAATTAGAGTGATCATTATTTTTAGAGAACAGTGAAATTTAAAACTCAAAATGAAATGTTATGAAGGATTAAAAGGGGAACAAAAGGCACTATCATAAAAGAATTTATCACTGATTAACTGATTGTAAGTTTATAAGCAGCACTGCAAACCATGAGAAGTCAATTTTGTTCAAAAAAAGGTAAATTTTGACAAATAAAAGAGAAGAGAAGTCCACAGTAAAGTATACTGAATTATTAACACCTATACTCATCAACTGTTCCAACACATAAATCATTATAACTCGTATCTTTCTTTTTTGGTAGTTTAACAGTGTTTGCATTTTAAATGTTTCTGATGTTTCTCTAACTGTTTCAATGCAATTCAATTTATTTGTATAGTGCTTTTAACAAAGGACACGGTCTCAAAGCATCTTTAAAGAAATAAAACAATGCAGAATAAAAAATGACCAAAATTAAACATTTAAATTCATATTGATCCCTTGCTTTATAATTCTAAGAAATTCTCAGATCATTATTAATTCTAAAATGTTGTACCATACAGCACATGACCGTATGATTAATCGTGACCCTCGCTTTGCAACATGATTAGAATTGATTAAAGAAATATTATATTTATTATAAATATAAATGATAATGTTAATGCTTTATGAAGCATTGCTAGAGCTTCTAAAAAGGCTTAGAAGAAATCATTACAACAAAAACCTGTAAGCATATTGCTAATGATTTATGAATATGGGCTCTTTATAGAAAGGGATACTTATACGTATTAAACATCATCGTAAATCTAGCAGAGTTTATGAGAAGCATTAAGTATACAGTTCATTACATGTCTTGACAAGCTAGTGTGTCAGCATTAAGAAGCAATTGCACATTGTTTTTTTTTCTTATAGCCATATCTTATTTGTCAGCCGTAATGATGTGCATACAGAGAGTACAATCATTGTGATTTTTTCGATACAACCAAATGAATGAATGAATTGATTAATGAATTAAAATGAAATACAATAAAATAATTGTTTTAAATACAATAAAATTAAATATAAATAATTTTTAAAATGGAAACCAAACCCTTATATGGTCATGTATGAATATAGTATTAACCGCTTTAATTATTTAGATACTTCCGATGATTGTCAAGTGTATAAAAGATTTATCATTAATACGTCCCAAAAAGTCATAAAACACAACGCATATAAAATTTGTGTTTCATAAAATAAGTCATCTTTTGTGGTAGCTGGGGGATGTGGTAGCTTAGTGGTTATGATGTTGGCCTATCGATAAGACGGTTGTGTCCCAGGAGGTCCACCAAGCTGCCATTGCGGGGCCCTTGAGCAAGGCCCTTAACCCTCAATTGCTTAGTTAATGAAATGAGATCAAATGTAAGTCGCTCTGTATAAGTGCATCTGCCAAATGCCAAAAATGTAAATGTATTTCTATAAATAAATGTACAGCATTCACAGCCTTGGGTCATGATGTATCTACCAATAATTAAACATATTATCTCCAGCATATTTAACCAAATACAGCAGACTTTTGTACAGTCCCACATACTGTGGAGTAAAGTTCCCTTCTCTTGTTTACATTTATAACACAGATGAGGAATGTTAGGGTTACAGTGATGTAACTTTAACTGGACTAGGGTGATGCACAGTCTACTGAACTATTTATTCTGAAGCAGTGTCAGATGGCTGTTCACTGTCTGAGTTTGGGCTTGTGAACATTCTTCATCTATTCTATCAACCTGTAGATCAACGTTGTTTTTCCTCGGTCTCGTGTGCACTCACCGTAATGTACGTGCTTTATTGCTCAGGTATGTGAGCGGATCCCTACCATCAGCACTCAGCTGAAGATTCTGTCCACGGTGAAGGCCACCATGCTGGGACGCACTAATATCAGCGAGGAAGAATCAGAGCAGGTCAGAATGCATCAGATATAACTTAGGGTTTTTTTTTTTCAAAATTTATTCAGCTGTGTTTCGTAAAACTGATCATGTGACTGTGTTCCATGAAGGCTACTGAGATGTTGGTCCACAATGCTCAGAACCTGATGCAATCGGTGAAGGAGACGGTGAGAGAAGCCGAAGCAGCCTCCATTAAAATCCGTACAGACGCAGGCTTCACTCTCCGCTGGGTTAGAAAGACTCCCTGGTACCAGTAAAGCACCGGTTCCTTCCTTCCTGTTTTTAGTCTTGCCTTTTAGAACACTGAAATCTAGTGACCTATGGGGGTGAAATTGAAAGGACACATTATGCTGATGGACACTGATCATAAATGTTATGAGTTCATGCCTCACTTTTTGCTTTGTGAAGGAATTTATTATTTTTTTGTGGTTATGGTTCTTAAGGTTTGCTCGTGTCCCTTTATTTCTGACTATGTTTAAAAAGTAGGACTATATAGGATGAAGATTTTTTAAATATATTTTTGCTATGTTGGGTTTCCAGAATTGATCCAAATTTCAGGTATATATATACAGTATATTTTTTGCATGAAGATTTTTTTTTTCTATTTTGTAACGAAGGACTATGGGTCAACCTTGTGAAAGCTTCTCTCATGGGGTCATAAGGTTTTCATATCGAGAGTGTATATATTTATATTTCTTAATGCTGTCTACACCTGATTATTAATTATACATTTCAGTCAATTAAAAGCGTAACGCAAGAGAACGTTTTTAGCTTTACTCACTTGGGCTGATTGTATGAGGTATTAATTCACCTTTTAATGAAGCTTTGTTATTTAGCCTCTATTTTACAGAAAGAAGGATATGGTTGATGTTGGAACGATTTTTGTTTTTTTTTTGCTGGTTGCCTCACATATTGATGCCAAAGATTCTGTTGGTTATAGCTATATTTCTATAATCTTAGCACTGTCTGATAAAATAAACAGAACTTTAATGTATTTGAGCTTTACTAAACTTGAACTCTGGTTTGGATTATGCTGAATAATGTCAGCAGTCAGTACTCACCACTTAAAATAGCTTGTGTGTGTGTGTGTGACCACTTTAGAACAAGTTTAATCATCGTGAAATGACCTCCTTAGGGTCAGAATGTTTAAGATGAATCTCTGAAGCACAATCCATGCAACAGTTGAACTGTTATTTCTGCTTAATATCAGATGTACATCAAAGCCGGTCTTATTTTGCAGAACAATAAGACTCTTGACCTGCCTCTGTGTGTTTTTGTGTGCAAATCTTTAGAATTTGACATCACCAAGTACAAATTTCTGTTAAAATTACTACATATATATATATATATATATATATATATATATATATATATATATATATATATATATATAACTACCTCTACATTAACATTTTGAAAAGTATAAATGTAGAGCTAGTGAAAAATTGCAGCATAATACACAGTATATCTGTTTGGATAGCGTTGGAATGCTTGAGAAGTGTTTCTTCACTTCTTAAGGAACTTGCTCTAGTTTCCTGCAGGGTGGTGAAAAATGGAAAAGCCAGGCCTTCAAAAATGTCAGATATGAACTCTTTCATACACTGTTCAAGATGCACTACATCAGTTCCTCCAGGATTTCGTGATTTTGCTATCACAGAAATGAACACAGAGTCAAGCAAACTCCATGATACTCCATTGGAGCAGCTTGAATTTTTCTAAATTACTGCAGATTTGGGCCGAGATGCATTATGTGATGTTGTCATAACGCGTATTATCATAGAAAGTAATTGCATACATGTCTTTACAGGTAGGAGTTTAAAAGAATCCTGTGCTTGCAATTTCACTAATTTAAGTCGTTCATGTAGCTCTATTCAGTAATTCAAGTAGAAAAAACAGCAACAAAAATGTCTGAAAGTTGCATCACAAATTTTGGAAAAAAAAAGAAGCTGCTAAATTTAGCCACAACTAACACAGAAAACCTCAGTGAGATGCTGGGGGAACAGCTACATGCAAATTTATTAACATAGTCCCTAAAATGTTTTCACTCAGCGAGTTGTTTCTATCACCTGAAAGAGTGGACCGTGGAAACAGGACCATTTGCTGCTTATATCAGAACAAACGACTCATTTCCAGTAGCAAGCGATTTCATTAGTGATCTTTAAAATGTTCAGCAATTATAAGTAAAGAATAAAACACTCAGGTGCATGATGTTATAGGAAAAATAATCAACAATAAGGTGATGTGGTACATTACTCAACCTGTCCAATGTTGTGTTTTGTTCCTCTTATACCACAGCAAATTTGCTGACAATTTAAATGTTTCATTAATTCATAAATGAAATACTTTTTTATACAATTATAGTTCAATTAGATGTGGAACATGCACACGATAGGTTAATACCAGTGATGACATAGAACAGCTGGGAATGATGTTACAGCCTTCCTTTTTTTCCTTTTTCTTGGACAAGATAAAAAAAAAAACCTCATGACTTGTCATGTTACTGAGAAATTAAAAAGCATAGCATCCTCTCTCCTGAAGACTCTCCTACTGCGGAATGCTAGAAGTAGCCGAGACTCTTTCCATAAACATACAGCAATAAACATCTCTTTACAAAAAGCTCCAAAATATCAACAGTTATAGGTTTTTTAATCAGCTTATTGGTAGGCTTATAGGCTTATTATATGGTGCGTCCATCGTATGAGTTCCTGCTAAACGAACTGTTGCTATAGCAACAAGAATGTATTTGAACGAGGACATTAATAGAAACTTGTGCTTTGTCTTGCAGCAGCAAGTTATAGAAAATCAACCGGTGCTGAGATATTATTATTATTATTATTATTATTATTGGCTGTAATGAAGTGAAGTCTAAGTTCTCAAGGTTAGAATTTAATGCTACATGTTGCTTTCGCAGCTAATAAACATTGGTATGAAATGTCCTGCTTCTCCTTTTGTGTACGCTGCATTTTTTCACTACCTTTACATTTATTACTGAATAAAATTATCTGAAAATGTTTATTTGAAACATGGGAAAAAAAGCCTTTGTCATGGTTGCCATTTTGTTCCTAGGCAACCCAAAAATCCAAAAAAAGTTACCTGTGCCCTTTTAAGAAATATTTGTGATTCTTTTTTAATTTGTTTGGAAAATGTGGGTAATGATTCTACAAGACCCAGGTGGCTTGTTCACATATGATTAAACATGAAGCAGAAGATGCACTGCCTAGATATCCTACTTACTTCTAGACGTCAAGAATATGTTTAGAGAAATGATCGGTGCCTCATTGTGAGTGTTTACAAGGCTGAATTTTGTATGTTTGTAATAGCATGTTTCAGGTCAAGACGTATACGATGTATGAATGTATAGACTGACACTACTGTTGATGTGGTTTTAGTGTCCCTTAAACATCTGCTGTGCCTCGGATTAATAAACTTATTCTTGACTTGAACGTTTCGATTAAGATACCTGCAATTATTAAATGTACCATGGTTTTGAAGTAAAGCAATCATACATGTGGAATCTATGCATTCATTATATACTGTAGGTCTCTTATAAGCAACGAATTTTACATACACCGACCAGGCATAACATTATGACTAATATTGTGTTGGTCCCCCTTTTGCTGCCAAAACAGCCCTGACCGTCATGCACTGTGTATTCTGACACCTTTCTATCAGAACCAGCATTAACTTCTTCAGCAATTTGAGCAACAGTAGCTCGTCTGTTGGATCGGATCACACGGGCCAGCCTTCGCTCTCCACGTACATCAACGAGCCTTGGCCGTCCATGACCCTGTCGCCGGTTCACCACAGTTCATTCCTTGGGCCACTTTTGATAGACCACTACTGACCACTGCAGACAGGGAACACCTCACAAGAGCTGCAGTTTTGGAGATGCTCTGATCCAGTCGTCTAGCCATCACAATTTGGCCCTTGTCAAACTCGCTCAAATTCTTACGCTTGCCCATTTTTCCTGCTTTTACATCAACTTTGAGGACAAAATGTTCACTTGTTGCCTAATATATCCCACCCACATCGGGTGCCATGATGAGGAGTGTTATTCACTTCACCTCTCACTGCTCATAATGTTATGCCTGATCTGTGTATAATACACACACACACACACACACACACACACACACACACACACACACTTCAGGTATTTTAATATGCTACAAAACTACACAAAGTAAAAAACAAAAAAACACACACAGACAGGATAATTTCCCAAAATGTTTATAAATGTCAAGGCATTAGGTTTATTTACATATTTTCAAATACGATTAACTTATTTATTTCTAAACCTTACAAAAGATGCATCCCTTCAGAATGTGCAAAACTCTGAGTGACTCACATATCTGCCACATTTGCAAGCTGGCTAATTACTAACATGGCACCTCAAAGTGACGTAGACTGATTAGTATTTGTTGCAGGCCATTTATACTACTTCCTTACAACTACTTTGCACATAGAACAAGAATTAATACACTTCACCCACTCTCCTTTCTCTCCTGAGTGAAAGCTCAGGTTGTGTGATGGGTGTAGTGTTTTGGGAGTAACAGCACAGTTACTTAAGCCATAGCTGTGATTTTAAGCAAGGCCTCTTCAAGTGTTTTTTTTTCTTTCCAAAAGGCCACTTAACATTTGTGCATTGTGCTAAAAGTAGGGTACTGAAATATTTCTTAACTGCTTGGCAACTGCATGTAATGTGCAGAGATGAAAAATGGAATTATATATCCACCATATCTAAAGCAGGTTTAGACAGTATGATTAAGTGAAATATCCTATGACAGAAAAGTAAAAACACTGATAACACAATGCAACAGACAAAGGAAAAAGAACTCATTCTGGTATGAATATGTAAACTATTCCAGCCTGTACTGCTATTAATATTAAGCACAACACTGAAAAGGGAATGTTTCTTTTTTGTCAAAGTAAAGAAATCCATGTAAAAGGCTCAATCTTTAACTTCTCTCTCCACCCTCCACCACAGCACACTATTGGCAATATGGAGTAATTCAGTAAAATTCAGTCACTAAAATATGATTTCTCACATAGAAGAACACATTGCTGCCATCATGTATGTTTACTTTACAGACAGTTTTAAGTTCTGACCTGAAACTTTCCAGCTTTGGTTATATATTTAACACCTTTAAATGGTTTGTATTTCTCTCCATACATGTCCAGTCGATTCACTTTCAGTCCTGTAGGCAGAAAACACAACCAATTAATACACAGCCTGCGTGAAATATGGAACACTCTACTATAGCTAGTCATTATAACCGAACTGTTTTTGGGTATTATGAGTGTTAAGCACATAAAACCCAGGGTCAAGAAAATGAGCACCGATATGCATGTGCTGGCCTGGAAAACCCTATCCATGATAAAATTCGGACATTTTCTACTAAAAATAAACTACAGATTTGCTCTGAAATATGTTCCTCTGTTACATGCATCTCAGCCAGAAGTAAATTTCGCTTGCATTTAAGATTCAATATCGTTTCCCCACCTACCTTTACATTCATAACCTAATCTATTAATTAGGGAAAAAAAACATTACTTATTAAACTTGTTAAATTTACCTCTTTAACAAGCATGTCCTTAGCAGGCAGCCAGGCAATGCAAGAAAGCAACCTTAAATATTTACCAAATCAACATAAATATTTTGTTTTCTTGAAGCATATAAAAACATTATATTACTAGCAGTAAAGTTTTTTTTTTTTTTGGGGGGGGGGTTAATTAATTGCAAAAAACATAAATAAATAACTCAAATAAATAAAAAAGAAAAAAAGAAAAAGGAAACCACAACACTAATCACTTAAAACTGTAAAAATATTTAAAATAAACTTATTAATTAAAAAAAAAGGTACATACCAGATTCTAACAATTTTATAGCTGTTTCTTACCGGAGATAGCTAACTGTTGAATCTTGAAATTAATGTTTAGGCTTGGGTTTTCCTCTGGTTTTGGAGCGCCTAACTGCAAGCTCAGGCTTCCTTTTAAATTTGGCAGCTTTTGTTGGTTGAGTTTACCGATGTCCCACACCAAAATCTAGGGCACAGGAAACAGTGTTGGATTACAGTAAATACAGGTAGAGGAAATGTTTCACAGGTATGACATACTGACTAATCTGGAAACATTGAGAAAAACATTTACAGACATGCTGAAACAATGCTTATCTCTGTAACATGATGTAACTAACAGTTAAAGGAAGTATGAAAGGTAATATAAATATTTTGGCAGGACACAAGTGTAGCGGTCTGAGAAAACTGTTCATATGGTTGCATTTTGACTTTTTCTACTATGTATAGTTTTTAAAGTACTAAAGTGAACTAAAATGTGTGTCTCCTTTACTAGTAATCACTTATATTTAGTAATGCTTTAGGACTTGTGCTTTGTTTGACCACAGTGTTTATTAACCTCCTTACACTTGTAAAAATTGACTAAAACTGGGCTTCACCTTGGTGACTGGGTCGTAGGTGTATGTGCCCTGAGTTGCGGTCAGATTGGCACTGAGGACCACTTTCGGCATGTGTATTGTGACTCCCACAAACTCAACGGTCTTCCCCATGGTCTGTTTAGGTCCCACTGTGATGTCCAACCTCCCAGAGGATCCAGTCTCAAAGAAACTGATATTCTGCCTCACATATACAGGGATTGCTACCAAACTACAAAAGAAATCACCACTCAGTAATTGTGTCATGACAGCTGATTTTGATTACGATCACTGGGTCAGAGAACAGTTCTTACTTTTGTGCAGTCACATGATAAGACATAAGTCGGAAGTTTCCGTCAGGAGGGATGAAGGAAAGAACTTTCTCAGACTCCCATCTCTTGAAGCGGACACACGGATGGAAGCTCACATCATCCAGGAGTCTGGGGTTCTGCAGGGGAAAAATGTACAAAATTGGAGATCCTGCTTCTCTCACCAATAAGACAGAGCCACATGTCACAGGAAATAAAACATGAGCCGGGGTGGAAAAATTTAATTTATTAGCGGCTCCACCAGGCACACAGAAGCTGTTCAGTTTTATCAATTGGTTGCCTGGAAACCTAACTGAATAATGTAATGTAATAATGTGTGGTGAGCTAGTGAAGCGCATTAATCCAGGCTAAGGACACAAACAAGTTATGAATTTGCAGGAAGTACTTGCCTATGTCCATGCTATTGTTCTGTCCTGATAAAGATCATGATGTATTTGCAATATCAACAAAAAGTCAGCAATGAGTTGTAAATGGAGTCTGACCAATGTCTTAACATATTTTCTCTTAATAGGTTTAACTGTGTAGGAAGCAGGATGGTTGTATTGCAGCATTGCGTTGCATTATATTTTTTCAGTAGTGCTTCAAAAAGTTGTTAACAAACAAACAAACAAATAAATAATTTCTACAATCAGCCATATTGCACATTGGACATAATATGTATAGTGCAGCAGGTGGTGAGAATGAACTCTTAGCATTTATTTTCTCTCAGGTTGTTGATTTGTCCATCACTGCATGTTACAGTATTAAACATCATCTATCAAGTGTAACTCTCTGTAGCTGTGTCTTCACGTTGTATAAAACATGGTACTCACCATAAATGAGAGTGTAAGATCAGGCATTCCTGAGAGTTTCACACAAGCATCAATCACTCCCTGGATTTCGGCAAACACTGTTGTGCCTGAAAGAACGGACGCTACAAATAAAGTCTGTCTGCACTTTTGGTACGTGAAATGGGGAAAAATGGCATAATTGAAAATATTGTTAAAATGCAGGGAAATTTTCTGGAATTGCAAAAAGAAAAAAATTATACCGGATTTATCCAGGATGACATCAACTTCCTCCACCACATCAAAATAGGCCTCGTTGTTAGTGTATTTTACAGCCGCCCTCCTCCAGGGAATAGTGGACAGTTGTCCGGTAGGGAGAGTCTCACCAACATTACTGCTGCCTAACAGGAAGACAGGTCAGATAGAACATTTTAGCTATAGTGAAGAACATATAAGCAATTGTTTTGGGAACACTTTAAGACAGTATGATCATACTTGCAAGGTTCCAGTTTTTCAACTAAAAACGTTAACTAATTGAAGGTAGGAGCTTAAGTTTTAAGTAGGGAGCTGGAGAAATGGAAGACGACAAGCACTATATGAGGCAGGTGTTTACCTTAACTCATACCTAATTTGAATAGAATGAAGAAAATCTCTTCAAATGTCATTGTCACACTGTCATTTCAAGTGAATTTGCAAATCCATGTGACACATAGAAAATAAAAGGTCACCGGTTGTGCTGTTGCTTGCTAGTGAGAATGCAGCGTAAGCTTATGGACATTGCTGTTGCAGTGAGTGAGCTGTTCTCATTTGCCACCAGAATGTGAATGTCCAGGGCTACAGCCTGAGGTTACTCAGCACACCAAAGTGAGAATTCTTCCAGCTATACAAATATTACTAACGTTCACTCCAGTTCCACATACAGTGAGATATTTTCAGGAAACCACTTTAATTCTGAATCTCTTAAAAGAAAAACTCACTGTTTCAGAAGATGCATTATTAATATGATGACCTACCGGTGATGCTGTTGACCATAGAGCGCAAAATGGTGGGAGGTTTAATGAGTTCTTTCAGGATGTTGGACTCAGTAGCCAGAGGGAAGCCATTATCCAGCATTTCTTCAAGTAGCTCATACACAATGACAACATTGTCCTTAATAATAGTTTCTGAGCATTCCCCGAAATAATCCTGCATAAAGGTTTAGCATGGTCAGAGTCCATAATAAACCGTATATTGACAAGACTCTTGTGCTGAATGTATGCAATATATTTGAACTGGAATATACCTGAAAGGTCTCAGCAACACGATGAAGAAATTCAATAACAAAGAGGGGGGGTACTTCTGCCTGGATGACAGAAACAAAAAAGATCTTCTCCCGGTAGATATTAATGAGGTAGTGATGAGGCGTGCAGAGCACAGGAGGCACGTTCTCTGGTTCCCCCGCTTTCTCCCTAGCTTCAAAAAAGTAATCACAGACAGAGCGGCTTATCACACTCTTCCAGTGTTTTTCCAGGAATATGTCGCCAGTGCTGTTAATCAGGAACAAGCTGTGAATCATGTTGTGCACTGTGGAAAGGAAAATAGGGAAAATTAGCTAGATTATGTATGCAATTGAATTAGTACAATAACAGGCCAAATTATGGCCCCAAAAAAAAACCCTTCCATTTGCCACAATAATGGAATTGTAAGACATCAGAACTACTTAGAGGATTGATTGTGGTTCCAGTACATTGCAAAGTACACTATACTGTCCCAAAAAAGTATGGCTCGCAGTCTCCGCTCTAATTCATCCCAAAGGTGTTCTATCGGGTTGAGGTCAGGGGATTCTGTGAAGGCCAGTCAAGTTCCTCCACACCAAAATCATTCATCCATGTCTTTAAGCACCTTGCTTTGTGCACTGGTGTGCAGTCATGTTGGAACAGGAAGGGGCCATCCTCAAACTATTTCCACAAAGTTGGGAGCATGAAATTGTCCAAAATATCTTGGTATGCTGAAGCATTAAGAGTTCCTTTCACTGGAATTAAGGGGCCAAGCCCAACCCCTGAAGTCAATAATTTGGAGGGGTGTCCCAAAACTTTTGGCAATATAGTGTATCTGGAAATTGTATTTAATGTTTAATGGCAGAATGGTGCAGTGGGTAGCACTGTCCTCCAAAATGTACAGTTTCAAAATCCTGGGTTCAATCCTAAGTAATGTAATGTAATATTGTGTGTATGGGGTTTCCCTCTTAGTGAAACTGTTACCCCAGGTGTGAATGAGTGTGATAATGTATGCTTTCCAATCCAGGGTGCAAAACATCCTCATGCCAAATATTCCTAGGATCCAGAGCCACTGTAACCCTGACCTGGATAAAACAGTGAATGAAGATGGATGGATGTTTTTTAAAAAAAATAGTTTTTAAATATTTTGAGTAATGAGTAATGAGTAAATATTTCTCAGAACTTCAGGACCGTGGATGTACAAGACAGATAATAAATTCAATTTCAATAAGCGTTATTGGCATGACCATAAATCTTATTGAAATTGAATTTATTATCTGTCTTGTGCATCCACAGTCCTGAATAAAACTAGAAATTTAATATGATGGGAATTTGATGGTGTACTGGATCCTTCACACATTATTCTAGGACATTGAAGGTGTGAAAAAAGCTTAACACAACACAGACTTCCTGCTCTGGGAATCTAAAAATCAGAGATTAATGCAAATGTCCAAGCGACTGCAACTGCTAATAATTCATTCTAACTGTAAATAAGAAAATAACGAAATAAAAGTCACAAAACTACGTGTACGAACAGTCGATAGTTAACATAATACTAACAGTACAATAACAAAAACAGCACTATATGTTCCTCTATAACTTCATTAGTTGGCTATCCTGGCTCGAGCTGAAAGTTGTGTTTGTTTAGTGCTATGTGCTGTTTTCTTAACCGTTCCTTTCCTGACAGTCACTAATTTTACGTTATACAAAGAAAATGAATAAACCCACGCCTTACGCATGTAGCTAAATTAAAATACATTAAAATAAAAGTACCTTTTGTTCCAAAAACGTCTTGGAGAGAGTAAAATAAAGTAAGAGGAAAAGTCTTCGGTGGCAATATGGCAGTAGTTACAACCCTCGAAGGCTTGTTTAGAGAGACGCCTACAAATATGCCGTTTCCAAATGATTGTTAAACAATGAGCTAATAAAAAGCTTTAAATAAACACATATGTAAAACACACACGCTAGTCTATATATAAACTCCAGTTTACAGTATTTACCAATCTGGCTAGTTTTAGCCAAATTATATAATATTTTTTCTTGATGTTTTTGCACCGGTAGTTATGAGGACAGCTATAAATAAATATGCTAGTTGTTCCAAACGGGTTCCCGTGTTACAAAAAGTGCACTGCATAGAGTGTAGAAGCGCTTATTTCGTACACTACGTAGTACGACTATGTAGGGGACATTGGGGAATTTAGGAACGGCTCCTCGCCGCGCTTTCTGCCGCTATTTCTCGTTCAGATTTGCTCAAGCAAGGTGGTAGGGACGTGTATTTATTATTTTAGTGTACCGATAAATAAACTATGGCTACAGGAGAGCCCAAAAGCAAGAAAATCAAACTTGAGGAAAAGACGATCAGGTGAGTTGCGTATTGACAATTTGCTGTGCTGTGTTGTGATTTTATGCAGTTAAAGTGTCGTGCGGCGGCTGGGAGCCTGCAGGAATTCATGTGCACCTCAATGGTCTTGCTTCCCGTCGTAAAGTCACATTTGTTTCAGAAATGTTTTGGGTTTCCTTCTTTCTGGTCAGTGATCTTGTAGCTTTACGGTGTTACTGAATGATACTCTGTTCGTCTGGTGTTTATCTGCTGCGCTGATCCCGCAACAAGTCAGGTTTGTGTTGTTTTTTGTGCCCTTTTCTAAAAGTAATGCTGCTGTTTATTATTTCGTATCTTTTGATTTGTACCGTACTGCGGTAACAGTAGACAATATATTCACAGTTATAAGCTTGCTGGACATGATTTATATAAAGTCCAGAGTACAAAGCCTCAGTTCAGATTGTGTTACATGTGCTAGAGTATTGTGTTGCACACTGATTCTACTCATACGTGTCTGGCCGTAGTCCAAGGTTCAATGTTTGATTGCCCTCTATTAAGCACTATGGTGGTTCAGTGTCACTGTGTCCTGAGACTTGGCTAGCTGTGAAGACTGACAGATGTTTACAGGGTAACAAGCCAGCCCGCACATAGAGCAATACACTTAAATTACAGTTAGAAAACGAACACATGGCAGCTGGTTGTATCGCTTTAGGGCAATATGTCCATTCGAGATCTGAGGCCTTTTCACAGTGTCTAGAAAAAAAACCCCACAGAACAAAAAATGTACAAAAAAAACTCAAAACACTGAAAGTAGAAACACTAAGCGCTCAACATCAGGACAGTACAATCTTCCCTATTTTAAGGCTCGGCGCCCAAACGCGGCACGTGGAAAGTCAGCGTGTCAGTCACTGAACTGGATATTACCATAGCCCCTCCCATAACACCCCCCCCCCCCGGCTGCATAAGCGTAAGTAATTATATGCATGACCCCGCCCCTTTACCTCCTCATCAAAAGAACGCACTTTTCATTGGTGTGGGTGGGGAAAAATGTATAAATACGCCTCTTTCTGCGTTAACCAATCATCTGCAAAACCCTTGTCTTGGTTGCATTTATTGATAGACTACACATACTACTAGTAAAGGTGGTGTATATCTTAAACGGCATCTTTTGCTTAAATCTCCATCACTACTAAATTAGCAGCATGGCCAGGTAAGTGTGCATTCTTATATTATAAAACATTTGTGCTGAGATGACAGAAAGGCACGATTATGTGCTCTTTTAATGCATGTTGAATGATCTACTTCTATGGGTTGCACTATTTGTTTAATTCGCTTCTTAGAGGGAGCTGTGTTTCTTTATATTATTTCTATGTTTATTTAAGTTCAACTCTATATTTATTATATTTACCTGTCTCTGTAAAATGTAAAGAATAAATAAATAAAAACAAAACCCTGCGCTGTGTATAAAGAAAAAGCTAAAACATCATTTAAGGCATGTCCTTGTCATGCAGTGTTGTGTTTAAAACATAAACATATTTTGTTGAACAACTTTTTGACTTCCTACTCCCAAAATCTCCCACATGTACATCTGTGTTCAGCAAAAACTTTCCCAGGAAGGCTGCAGTTTTAGTTAATGCAATCTTTAATTAAGTAGTGAGAATATGACCGTCTCAGCATGTTTTACAGTTTCATGATGTTCCTTTTTGATCTTTGAGATATTTATTTATGAGCTAGTTGTGTAGACATTCATTTCAAGACATGCATGCTGTTGCCTTATGTATTGATTTTCACCAGCCAGAACGTCTGCATTTTTGTGCTGCTTTGCGTATCCACAATTTCACAATCGGGGTGAATAAAAGAGTAGTCTTTGACCCACAGTTTCCAATAATTTTCCACTGGCAGATTGGCCGAGTGATTTCTTAACACTTCTACACAAGGCTTTACCAGCCATATGGTTGATATTTTCAGACGCATGCTCATTCTTTAAGTAGCATGGACTAAAAAAAAGTAATAATGAAAGTCCAAAATATACTCTTGCCTCAGTCTCGGTCATCTCTTATCTATCATGGACATATTTAACCATACAGCGTGTTAGTGCATTTCTTTGCATGCTTAGAGCTTGCTGCAGATTCGGTGCATAAACGCTTTTCTGCCTGTGTAACTGTGTGTAGTTTAATGCCTGACTGAATGTTCCGTCTGTGTCCACTGCACATTTCTGCTGGGTGAAATCCCAAACGATATCATTTCAAAAGCAAATTCACAGAACTCCTATTTACTGAATAAACGTTCCTCTGGCAGATATTTAAGTAGAACATGGGGGTGGAGTAAATGAATGTTTTTATAATCCTATGTGATCAGGTGCTCAAACACTGTGATCGTATAAGCCTTATTAAAATCATACACTTGTTTGTGTCCTTACAGTGAAAATACTCTTTTTGGCATGGGAAATCCTCTACTGGACATGTGTGTTGTGGTGGACAAGGATTTTCTTGACAAGTAAGTCACTTTTTTTTTTTTTTTTTTTTTTTTTTTTTTTTTGAGGTAAGGTTTTCAGAGACAGGATGGCACAGGCATGTGAAATCTGCAGGCCTACACTAGGCGTCTCAGGGAAAATGCGTAATTCCCTAATCTGAAAGCGTTCACGTAAGCCAGCCTTCATTGTTGTTGTTGTTGTTGTTGTTGTTGTTGTTGTTGTTTTTCTACCCAATCTGCAAGGGAACAAAATCTAATTTTCGTAATCTGAACTGTTTCTTTAAGGAGGTAGCATGCGTGGGCACCCTGTGGGCAAGATGAATCCTCCTGTACTGACACATAGGCCTGTTCACACGCCTGCCATTCCAGTGCCAGTCATAAAACAATACCCCTCACTGCTTGCTGTTCTCTCACCGCATTGCATAAGCTCTAAAACACATGGGAAGTGCTGGTTTCCAGGATTAGCTTTAGGACTACGGAGGATGCAATACTCGAAGACTTTTACAGAAATCTTGTATAAGCAGAGGTTTTGTACTACAGCCTGTGCAGCTTGCAAAAACAAAGGTTTAGGCTCATGATTTTCTTTTTTTTTTTAGCATGCTTTGTTTATACAGTCTCATTTAGCAGCCTTTTTAATAAATCTTTTTATGCATATTTTCCTAGGCTACAGGAAATTTTACAAAATCCTGCCAGATGCAGGAATATTTAATTTTGTCTGCTTTTTTTTCATACTCATACCAAACCTATTCCCAGCACAGCTGCTTTATGTTTTGTGATTCCAACCAAACTCCATGAAAGGCAACGTTACAGAATACAGAAGACGATAAGATGAAGACTAAACGCCATTAAATCTTTCAGCTCAGCCACTGTATCACGTCAGCTACCACAGACACACTAATCTGGCCTCCTTTTATAGGATGCTGCTACTCTAACAGAATGAGCTGTACTATTTTTCTTCCTAGATTATGGATTTGTTTTGGATTGATTAGTTAGGTCTTTAATATTAAATGAAAGATTTCAGCAGTTGAAATAAATATTCTTTGATGTTTGGTTCACATAAGTTAGTCATCTTGTTTGCAAAAAAACATTTTTCTGAACTATCTGAAACTAACTATATTTTATTTTCATGAAAACCTTACAGTATTTCTCGTATGAATGCTCCCTTGCGTGATTTGCTAATAAATTAGTTTATATCCTGCTTGATTAATCAGATCAGATAATTAATTCAATCAGATAACGTTTCACCGTATAATTGAATAAAATCATTTGGAAATGTGTCATGAAGCCCACAGGAAGTTCATTGTGAAATTTGAGATGAAACTGTTTATCCTCATATTCTTTTTATTGTTGTTAGCTTGCAGCATCTAATTGCTATAACATATAATTGCTATAAGGCTGCTAAACTGAGAAGACGAGACACTTTAACTAAAGCAAATGAAAATCATTAGTGCAAAGTTAAGGCTGTGGATTCGTATCAGTTTAAAGATTCAGAGGACGGTTACACAAACACATGTTGCTTGGGATAATATTGCTAAACTGACTACATAAACCTGTGAACAAATCCCTTATTTCTAAGAGATAGATGTTCTTTAAGAGTTTCTTCTGTGCATTATATTTTAGGAATATTAGTTCATTTCGGATGGATTTGGAGTGCAGTTGCTAGGAACAGTTTTGCACTCAAGTCTTCAGTGAACATTTACAAGATAGACTTCATGTTAAATCTTGTTGGTTAATGAATTATACTTTTTGACAGTGCAGTACACAGTGGTATAAGGCAAATTGTTTATAACCACACTCGCCAGTCACCCAGATGAATCTGGTTCCTCTCAAGGTTTCTTCCTCATATCGCTTCAGGCAGATTTTCCTCACCATTCTTGCCTCTGACTTGCTCATTAGGAATAAATTATTAATAAATGTATAACTTCTATTTTGAATTTCTTGAAGCTGCTTTGTGACAAAATCCATTGTTCAAAGTGCTATACAGATAAATCTGAATGGAATTGAGTGATGAACTAGCCCTTTCACGGTGCTGGCTTGTGTTCGGTCTTGCTTTGTGTACCTAAGGAAGTATGGTGTGTTAGTATCCACAGAGTCGCTGGAGCAAACCATGCGCGTGACTGTAATGCCTCTGCTGAACCCACAGAATCAGCATGTAGGCTTTTAATCCTTTTGAAATGTAAATAGTCATTCATGCCTTAAACCTGCCTTAATGTTAATGGGGAGCAGTGTGTAGAACAGAGGGATGAAATTCTTCTCTTCTGTGCTTCTGGAGTAAATGACTTCAATGTTGAATATAAGTGTGATGAATTTAGAGTGTGCTCAAGCAGAGGTCTGTATCGTGTTTTAGGTTGTACTCAGTGATATTTAGCAGCATTTCACGGTTGGTTAATATCGTGTCTGTGTAAACACCAAACAGCTCGAGTATGAAACTTCAACCTGCAGTCTGATTGTGAAAACCTGCTGCCGTCATCAGCTGGACTTTATCTCTGCAGTAGATATTCAGCCTTAAGAGTCTGTTTCTGACCACAGACTTCAGAAACTGCAGATTTCCTCAAATTAATCATTTTCAGATATATGTGATCTCCATCTGAAAATGTATATATTCAAGAAATGTATAATCTATATATCCATCTGAAAATGACTGATTTGAAGAAAACTATATGAATGTTTTTTTTATTTTTTTTATTTATTTTTTTTTTATTAGATATATTGCATTTATATCCCCTGATTTGTCCTTTAATGACCACTACATTTCATTGAAACTGAGAACAGTTGAAGACTGCTTCAGCTCTGCTTTTCACTTTGATTTGTCACTATAATGTACATGTCGTCATGTTGGACGTTTGGGGGACAAAGTTATGGAGGCCAGATTAAGATGGTTTGGACATGTTCAGAGGAGGGAGAGTGAGTATATTGGTAGGAGAATGTTGGACATGAAGCTGCCGGGCAGGAGGCAAAGAGGAAGGCCAAAGAGGAGGTATATGGATGGAATTAATGAGGATATGAAGCTAGTGGGTGCAAGGGTTGAGGATGCAGAAGATAGGGATAGGTGGAGAGAGATGATTCGCTGTGGCGACCCCTGAAGGGAGAAGCCGAAAGAAGAAGAAGAAGAATGTACATGTCGATTTTATTTATTAACCATGAGTGTGACTCGGGTGTAAACGTTAAACCGTGCAGTATTTTTTAAAATCTGAAATATTTACTATATAAATATAATAAAGTATCACACATGCTTTCATTATAATTATTTTATAATATTTAAAATGTGTTTCTGTGTATAAGATCCTGTTTATTCATATTCCTGATTTGAAGGATATTATTGAATCGTTTCCCAAAATGTGGGATTTATGATGGATTCTATGTAGAAAAATGCAATAAAATTTTATTTATTCATTCTTTCATATTCTCTCTCTCACACGCTCTCCCCTTCTCTCACTCTCTCTTATTCTTTCACACTCTTTCTCTCCCTGTTACACTCTCTCTCTCTCTCTCTCTCTCTCTTGCTCTCTCTCTCTCGCTCTCTCACACACACTCACACTCTCTCACACACTTTCTCAAACTTTCACACACTCTCACTCTCTCTTATTTTTTCACAGTCACACTCTTTCTCTCCCTTTCACTCTGATTCACTCCCTCTCTTTCTCTCTCACACACTCACACTCATTCACACACTATTTCACTCTCTCTTGTGCTCTCTCATTTTCTTGGTAATTTGTCCATGGCTAATTTCCACCCATCAGGCATTTCTCCAACAAGAAAACAAGGGAAGGTTTAGCATAACACACTTTGAAAAAGCCATCACCTTTCTACATGAATGCTCATAATTGGTTCATGTTGCTCTGATTTCTCCCAGTTTTGCTCTCTCCGGTTCCCGGCCACGGCTGTCTGTGGCATCATCAGGATTCGTACTCTGATCTTTGGATGATGGGGTCTCTTATGTTTCTGTCCACTCAGGAGCCACACATGCCATTTTCTTGACTAAACTATAACAAAATAAATAAGGCAAATTTTTTTTTATTTTTAAAGCAAACCTATGTCTCGCTCTTTGAAACACATTTTATTAATGGTATGGTGTGGAATGAAAATCTTTAATAATAATCATGTTCGAGGAACTTAAATGCCGATTGTTCTGCTCATGTCTTAACAGATGTTTGTGTTGTTATGGAGACATGATGACCTTGAGTCTGTATGAGCCAGATTAGCTGTGTTTATCTTTTACACACACATGCACGCACAAACATGCATATATACACACACACATGTACACCCTTACTGGGATCCACCTGCAGATAATGCTGTTCACATTAATTATGTAATCTGTTATTTTATTTATTTTTTTGTTCCTTTGCTATGTCATCGTGTGAAATGCTGTATTTCTGTTATTCATGAGAGTACTTTAACCTGATGCAAAGACCTGATATCAGTTTCTTTTCATAGAATAAACTCTAGCTAAGATGTTAATAGTTTAAAAGTGTGTTGAACTTAAATTATACACCAATTAAGTATGAAAATGTGCATCCTTACTTAGACAAAGTCTCATTTGCATAAATAAATGTTCAGCCAGTGAAGAATGTAAAATAATCTTGCCCTGCTCACCTGAAATGTCTAGTCTTAAAGACTGATCAGAATATATATATATATATATATATATATATATATATATATATATATATAATATATATATATATATATAATATTATAATAATAATATAGAAAAGAAAAGAAAAATTACACGTCAAAAGATTTTTGATTGCAAATCTGTATGCTGTTTAATAAATAAATACATTTTTAAAATGTATTTATTTACTTATTTATGTTTTATTAGATGTGTTTATTATTATTATTATTATTATTATTATTATTTTTGTCTTCAACAGGTACGGGCTCAAGCCAAATGACCAGATTTTAGCAGAAGAAAAACACAAGGAAATGTGAGTTCATGGTTTGTGTTTATCCAGGAGAGCAGTTTACTCTCTTTCTAGGTCTGGATTTAAACGTGTGTCTAATTGTATGAACATTTAATGCATCTTGATCGTATTTTAAACATGTAAATATATTGTAAATATACAATGTGAAAATCATTTACGTCATTTACTTGCTTTGAGAGGGATATTGCTCTTATTGCTATTTGTTGAACAAAGCTGGAAAAATAGCAAGAAGCTGTAATAATAAACTGGTGCTGAACTGGTGTAGGTGCTTGTTATTTGAAATATCATTCGTTGTCTACCGCTTATCATGTCTACCGCGATCTATTCTCGGGTCACGGGGAGCCTGTGCCTATCTCAGGCGTCATTGGGCATCAATGCCCTGGATGGCGTGCCAACCCATCGCAGGGCACACACACACTCTCATTCACTCACGCAATCACACACTACGGACAATTTAGAGATGCTAATCAACCTACAATGCATGTCTTTGGACCGGGGGAGGAAACCGGAGTACCCGGAGGAAACCCCCGAGGCACGGGGAGAACATGCAAACTCCACACACACATGGCGGAGGCGGGAATTGAACCCCCAACCCTGGAGGTGTGAGGCAAACATGCTAACCACCAAGCCACCATGCCCCCCTTATTTGAAATATGAATATGTTAATTAAGCTTATAGATAAAATTAAAATGGCATTTTAATGGGTTAAAATGGCAGAACGGTCTCTTGCCTGGTGGTTTGTTCCATGAAGGAGGAATTGGTGCATCCAGAAAAAGCAGAAAGCTGCTTTAAACATCCTTTTCTGGTTATGAGGCTTTAGTTGTTGTGTCCTATTCTGAATGAAGTTACACAGACTCAGACAGACAAACAGACTGTGCGTGTCTGCATGCGTGTCTGTCTCTTTGTCTCTCTGTGTGTCTGTCTCTGTGTGTCTGTCTCTCTGTGTGTCTGTCTGTGTGTGTGTGTGTCTTTGTGCACTTATTGGAGGATTTTTCCAAATGCTTTGAGCTAGCTGATAGCTGATGTTCTAGATTAAAGTAAGCTAGCTGGTTTGATGATGTTAATAATCAGTATAATGAGTTGTTGAGTATCAAATTTGAAATCATTATAATAAATAGGGATTTTGTTGGAAAATTGCTTCTTAAAATAGTGAAGTGATGTGTAAATGTCAGCTGAGGCTGTAACAATGTGTATCAGTGTGTTGAGGATGCGGAGACTCCATCCTCTGCTCTGTACTGAGAGAGGTACAGACACGTTGGAAGCGTTTAAATCACACGCCAGATTATCTTCCTGACATTTACAGCAGCATGAGATCTTCACTGATTTATAAAATACTCATCCTAGTGAAGATTACCACTTTAACTAGCGGTTTAAAGGTTTATATAATGTACAAATCTCTCTGTGACTGAAGCTTTGCACAGAAAATAGAAGCAGTTGTTCTGACTCCTTGAGGAGATGTGCTGCATTTTAAACCTTCCTACTTTTGTTGTTGTTGTTGTTGTTGTTGTTGTTGTTGTTGTTGTTGTTTGGTAAAAGCGACTGTTATTGGGTTAGCAGAGGAAAATGAAGTCCTCAAATGGTTGTGGCTGCATACAGCATATGCTCTCAGGCCTTTCTTCAGGAAAAAACTGATTATGACGTGATGCTAGGAAATGCCAGAAAGACAGAATACACAGAGATTAGAACAGAGACTTTATACTGCTAGCAGCCATGCCTGTGTGTAGTGTTCTACACAATAATCTATTAACTAGTGAGCTAAAGGTTACACATCTAGCATACGATCACTTAAAACTTACAAAGTTAGATGTTTCCTCAGTTCTAGAAAAATGAAGGGACATAAAGCCCTGCTGTCCTACAGTATAAGGTATTTGTTTATGCTTACTTTAGTTAATGAACTTAGTTATTAACTTATTTTATATTCATTTATTAACTTTACTTACTTCTTTTTAACGGTAATTAACATTTTATGTAATATTTGTGAATGGTTAAACAAAATCGTTACATTACTATCCAAAATCTTTGAAAATAAATGAGATATAATCAGCAGAATTTGGCTCATTTTCCAAGCCACTGTGTATAGACTAATGTAAGAGCTAGCCTGATGTTAGCTAGCGTGAGACACTCCCTTAAACAGTGCTGAGGAAATCCTACATGCTGCAACTCCCTCTGAGAACCAAAAAAACTAGTCTCACACACCGAGTGCTCACAGGCTGCAGCTGCAGGACATGTCCATGCATCTTACACACACAGTGTGGGAAATAATGTTCATGTAGCACATGGAATCACTCTGTCTGTGTGTGTGTGTGTGATTGGTGCTGTGTGTGTGTGTGTGTGTGTGTGTGTGTGTGTGTTAGTTAAAGTTGTTAAATACTGTGTGTGTGAGAGAGAGAGAGAGATATTGGCACTGTGTGTGTGTTTGTTAAAGGCTGTGTGTTTGTGTGTGTGTGTGTGTGTGTGTGTTAGTTAAAGTTGTTAAATACTTTGTGTGTGATATTGGCACGGTGTGTGTGTGTGATATTGGGGTTGTGTGTGTGTGTGTGTGTGTGTGTGTGTGTGTGTGTGTGTTAAAGCCAGTGGCTTTTAATCCTTGCTCTTTCTGAGTTCCATTTTTTCTAAAACCTTTTTGCAGACAGATGTGCAGTGCAACATCTAGCTAGATTATTTTCTGAGTATAAAGTCAGAGAGAGAGAGACTGGTTTCAGACAGAGGAGTAGGAAAGTGCTTGTGTATTCCTCACTGCTGTTCTGGATCTGAGCAGAAGCTGCAGCTGCAGGAGTGCAGTGTTCTTCAGCATGAAGGGAACTCCAGGCTGCTGCTTGTTGTCCTTGCTGTGGGAGTTAGAGAGGGTCACAGCGCAGGCCGAGGCCTCCTGATCTGAGCAGCTTTACACAGCTGACATGCCGCCTGTGTTCCAGAGAATCCCAGCAGTCTTTTAGTTGTGTGTGTGTGTGTGTGTGTGTGTGTGTGTGTGTGTGTGTGCTGATGAGCAGTGTTAAGCACATGACTCTGTGCAGCATGTGTGAAGCTACAGTGACTCATCCCGGGTATGGAATATTCCACTCTTGTGTGCAACAAAATCTTCCTTTGTGGCGGGAAAGGGAATAATAAAAAGCTGAGTTTGAGTGACACGAGCTCTGTAACTCAACATTACTCCCACATTCCATAACAAAATCAGTGTGTGTGACTGCTTCCTGCTTATCTCAGTTGAGTATGTGTATAAATCTATTTATGATCATCTGTGTGTGTGTGTGTGTGATTGCTTCCTGCTTATCTGAGCTAAGTTCTGAACTGTGTGTGTGTGTGTGTGTGTTGTTCTATACATGATCTCTCGCGCTCTCTCTCTCTCTCTCTCTCTCCCTCCCTCCCTCTCCCTCTCCCTCTCCCTCTGTGTGTGTGTGTGTGTGTGTGCTGGTGAACTCCCATGAAGAATAAATGGTCTGATTTTTGATGGAAGGCAGGATTCCCTCGCCAGCTATGTTTCAAGTTGTGTTTCTGTCTGAACTTGAATCTGAGCAATGACAGAACAGCGTTTTTTTTCTTGTTGGATGATAATTGAGTCGGACGCCAGAGCTGGTTCTGTTCTCCGCTGTGACTTTAAGCCAGCAACAAATAATCTTAAGATAAATAGCTTTGATGGTGAAGGAGAGTAGAATATGTGTATTCAGTTTATTAGGAACATCTGCACATTTATGCAGTTATCTAATCAACCAATCACGTAGCAGCAGCACATACGCATAAAATCCTGTCAAGAGCTTCAGTTAACGTTCACATCAAACTTCAGAATGAAGAAAATGGCATCTCTGTGATTATGATCATGGCATGGATGCTGGGATGAGTATTTCAGAAACTGCTGATCTCCTGGGAGTTTCCCAAACAATAGTCTGTGAAGTTCACACAGAATAGTCAGAAAACCAAAAAATGTCCTGGACAGATGAAGTCTGGAAAAAGATACGATGAGTTTATTTCAAGCCAAAAGGGCTTCATGCATACTGTTGGATGTTCTGTACTGGATCCATGTACACACTGATCTATACATCATCTCTCTCTCTCTCTCTCTCTCTCTCTCTCTCTGTGTGTGTGTGTGTTTTATACATGTCTCTCTCTCTGTCTCTGTGTGTGTGTGTGTTCTATACATGTCTCTCTGTCTGTCTGTCTGTCTGTCTCTGTTTCCACTCCCCACATGGTATGTAGTATCCTATTCAGTTTGTGTTTTTGCTTGATACTAGAAGAGACAGATCAGTGATCATGAGATCATCCTTCTCATTAAATAAAGAGGATGCAGTTATGGTGCTGATGCAGTGTTTTGTCTGCTACGTGCTGATAAAGCCTCTATAATTAGAACACACAGCTTCACAATTGAAATTCTATTTCCCTTCATGATCCCTCTGATGCCAGTTGACAGTGTAGTGTAGCTCTGCTGTCTCAGATTGATAATTCATTATGTTTATTGAATGAACAGTGTGTGTTTTTTTTAATTTTCAGTTATTTAACAAGTTGATCTTGGGAAAGCGTAAGGTGTTTCTCTGTGAAATTTTCAGTATTAAATAGCTTGAGAATGGAGCTCTCCTTTTACTCTATTAATGAAGTCCAGAACTTGACAAATTTCCTGTGTAGATTTGACTTACAAAATAAAACACAAGGGTGCTCTGTTTGAAATCTGTCATAGTGAGATTTTTTAAAACAATTTGTATGCACTATTTGTTTTATTTATTTGTTTATTTATTTATTTATTTATTTAACAAATTTCGCTTAATTAAGAATCCAGGATTTCTTTCCTCTGAAGGAAAAAAATCAAGTTTAAAGAGAATTCCAGTGAAACATGCAAGCATGATCATGTGGGATATTTGAGCGCCGTGTTATTAAGAATCCAGGATTTTTTCCTCTGTGAGAGAAAAAAATCATTTAGTTTAATGACCACACCAGTGAAATGACTGAAATAAACCTGACTTTGTTTTCTTCATGTCCGAGTCTAGACATAGGTGATCGGGTGATGTGCTTTCAGTATAGTGTCTCCTCAGCCCTTTTATTTGACACAAATTATGCATCGTTATTGTAAAATCATTCGCTTATTTGATTGACAAGCTACCAAACACAGCAATGAGTGACCTGTGAACTATACATTGCTCATTTATATACATGAATATTAAGTTGTGTTCATTTAATATACAAGAAAATCTGTTTTATTAGCCGTCCACCTCTGTGCATGCACTGGATAGTGGATATAGATGGATGAAAGAACTATTTTGTGCAATTTGCACCCTAGTAAAATGACTCGAGCAATACGAGAGGAGCAACTAACCGATTCCTTTGATCAACTGTGCTTCCAAACAGCTAACAACAACACAGATATAGCTTCATGAAAGTAGGATTGTAGGATTCATTCATTCATTCATTCATTGTATACCGCTTATCCGATCTATTCTCGGGTCACAGGGAGCCTGTGCCTATCTCAGGCGTCATTGGGCATCAAGGGCAGGATACACCCTGGACGGAGTGCCAACCCATCGCAGGGCACACACACACACACACTCATTCACTCACGCAATCACACACTACGGACAATTTAGAGATGCCAATCAACCTACCACATATGTTTTTTTTGGACTGGGGGAGGAAACCGGAGTACCTGGAAGAAAACCCCGAGGCACGGGGAGAACATGCAAACTCCACACACACGGCGGAGGCGGGAATCAAACCCACAACCCTGGAGGTGTGAGGCAAACGTGCTAGCCACCGCGCCCCCCCCCCGGAATGTAGGATGATGTTGCTTTTTATGAAGTGAGGAGCTCGGCATTATTCTGTTGCATTACCTCTATTGTCCAGCAGGTGGGAGTATAAGCTCACTGAAATTCATTGCTATATCCTTGCAAGTGCAAGTCGAGCTAGAATTTTTGAATCTGTGGGGAAAAAAGTGTTTGTCAGTCACATATAAACCCTTACCCTAGTGACTGATGTTGCAAGCAGAAAATCCACCATGCACTGGTATCATAAAAGTGAAGAAATTATGAAACAGTTGAGGTGATAATAGGCTGCAGGAGCTCTCCCTTCATCGCTGTGAAGCCTATGTCCTTCTCCCCTGGGAATGTGTGTATACGTCTGTGTGTGTGTGTTTCCTGTGTCTCAGATAGAGCTGCTTCTGATGAGTGTGCTGTTCTGTATTTGTGAGAGAGTGGGAAAAATGAGCCTCGGCAGACTGCAGTCTGAAGTGCAGGTGTGTTTGGGATTGAAGGGAAAAAATGGTATGTTTGCTGGGACAAACCTTTGCACAGAATGCTTTCTTGCGATATGAACATTTACTCAGCAATTTTCTGCCTTGGAAAAGCTTTGCCAGCATTAAAAAAAAAAAGGCAAGTATGCTTAGCTATGAGAGTCCAGCAATTAATCACCTGCATGCCATTCCTGACACACTCATGAAATTTATCAGAATGACAAATATTGCACACCTCACTGAGGCATGTTTTTGCATATTTTGGTTGTGTGAGTACACATCTACCTGTTTGGCTTTTTCTTGGATTTGGGGGTTTGGCTCCCAGAAGTGCACTTATAGCTCCTTCCTATCAAAACAGAAGGTCAAAGGTTGGCTCAACTTCCCAGTGCTGATCACATAGCTGGTATAGTCAGTCCAGTGGGAGTGAGGCAAGAGGCTCGGCTGTGTGTACAGACCTGGCATTTGCAGCCAACATGAATCTTGTGGCCAATCTTGAATTCCCTTTGCTACCACTACTGCCCAGGATCGATGTTCCCTGGCGGCTCCTTCTCTGCCTCCTGATTCATTTCCCATTAGCTCCAGGGCCTCCTGTCCTCCCTCCGACTGATTTCCCCCTAATGCTTCAATGTCCGAGCGCTGACCCCTCTCCTGGTCCCCTTAGTCTCTCGGCAGTGGAGGAGAGGCTCCATCATCATCTCTCTGGCTCACTGTTATGACTGTATTGGATTTATGTGTTGTGAATTATAGCTGCGCTAACCTGGTTGCCGGGAAAGCCTGTACCCACTCCCTATCTCCCACCACCACCACCACCACCACACACACTACCACTGCCCCAGCCTCTGAGTGTGTTCTGCAGCTCTGCACAGAAAATGCAACATTGACTTTTACGGCTAAGGTGGGTCTTTCCACTGCTCTCTGCCCTCTCACCTCTCCGGCGGGGACGTCCATCTCTCGTCACTCAGGCACATTAAGGTGGCCTGCAGCCAAATATCTCCTGTGAGTTAGGTACTGCGATAGTCCCAGGCTTGAGTGTTTTTAAAGTCTGTCTGTCCTCCTATGCAAGATATAGGTTCATAATTGCTAAGCTGCTGGCCAAGATGGAGCAGAGCCAGGCCGTCTGTTTTCCTCTCTGTGCTAAATGCTACACTGATGGTGTTCTGCTCTGTGCACTCGTTACAAGTCTGGGGCATTTCATATGGAATTCATGATTCTGTATAATAAACAGTCTCACTTAGAAACAGTTGCAGTTGTCCTTGGATCAGCTTTGGTATCCACACTTCTGTCAGACTGATCCAGCCTGTAAAACTGACTTCAGGCCTGCAGCTGAGTACACGCAGTCCCCACAGTGCTTCATCCTGTGCAGGGACAAATGTGCGATGTTGCTTACTGGGTCTTCCTGCGGTTTTGCCCCAACTGTCTTGTGTTCCCTCCAGCAGGGGGAGCATCAGCCTTTGTGAATTCGGCGTGAAGCAGCCATTGGCCAAACACCACATGGAAAATATTTCATTGTATGCAGTACTTTTTGAATGGCTTCTTCCAAAAGTACTGTATTTCAGATGTATTTAAAATATGTTAACATGACTGAGATCATTGTCTCATCAGAGGATTTTTTTTAAACATTGAAATGTATTTTTTAGCAAACAAAAACACATGATCTTGACACGCTGGCTCATAAATTACATTTTTTTTACTATGTGAGAGCTGAGATTTACTTTTACTTTTATGTTCTTTTCCACGGTGTGAATTTTGTTATACCCACTTCAAAAAAACCAGCCACATGCCAAAAGTAATGTTGAAAGAACATGAAACGATCAAGAGTTTGCGTTCGGTTAACTGCCGGGTTTTTCCTCAGCTGTCTAAACTGCAGCCATGGCGTGTACACGGTAAACAGCCTGACACTGGAATAGCATCACATATATGTTTTTTAAATATAATCTGAACAATTGACCATTTTTTTCTTTCCCCCATAGTACCAGACATGATTGACTTTTCCTGTGGTGATAGGACGAGCTATTAGAGTTCAAGGTTCGTGTTAGGCTACATGGCTTTCTCTATATAGATGTAAATTATTTAGACTGACCATCATAGCACACCAGATCATCCTTGTGTGTCTCCCTGAGGAGGTGAGCCACAAGGCTTTGTCTTTATGTTTTGGCTTTGAAGAGCACAACCGAGTCTTATCTCACTGTGTCTCTCCACTCACTAGCAGGCTTAGCAGACGTACCCAGACTTCTGAACGTCTATATATGATGTGCCAGAGGAGGTATGGAGTAGCATGAAGTGGATCTTTGACCTAGGAAAAGATCAGACCATGTTGACCTAACCTTCAGGGCACTGCGTGTGTGTGTGTATCAGTGGATCAGAGTGAACTGTGATATGACTCTTGCACCAGGATTACAACCATGATAAAGATCTGTGTTTGTGTTCAGTCAGATCTGGGACTGATAATGGAGACTCTGTTGGCTTCAGGGTAAGATAGTGTCTCTGTGGTGGCAGATATCATCTCTGAAGCAGCTCCTCTGTATCTGTGCTACCCTTCCAATCCGGTTTCTTTGTTAATATTATCGAAGCTAATGACTGAATTCGGGTTGACAGATTACCAAGGAAACAGAACACATGGGCCGTGCGTGTGACATCACGAGATAATTAGGCCTCGGAGCGCACCCATGTCTACACCAGCACTGATTTGCATTTTAATATGTTGTTAGCATAGGTGAAGGTTTATCTCCTCTTGATTAGATTCCAGTGATGTAATTACAAAGCCGAGTTTTAGTTCTCAGAAAGGGCACCGTGCATAAACATCAATATGATTACCAGTAATTGTTTCAAAACAAATAAGCAGCAGAGTAATCAGTCATCGCGCTGCCTCCGAATTGTTTTGGCGCGCTGCTTCGGCAGAGGCACATCTCACTCAGCTCATTTTAACATCTCAATTTAAATTGGCTTTCCACTCATCGGAGTAAAGAATATTTTAAAGACGAGTGGCATAGACTCAAAGGTAATCAGTGCTTTTAATGATCTTATTTGTGTGTGAGTGGCTCAGCAGACATTTACTTAAGAGGCATTGAGAAGGCTGAGGCGATGCTTTTCAAAAGCTCTCCCCTGGCAGTCAAATCCATCCATTTAGGAACGAGGAATTATTATTGACTTTTCCCCTCTCTTTCTCCTTAAACAAGAAAAGATAACAGATTCAACCTTGGGAGAGCAGCGCAGTGGAAGCTCAGCGAGCAGAATAAGTAATGGCGCCAGCGTCTAGCCAGGACGTGCCTCGCCGTGAAATGGGCTATTGATTTCAAACAGATAAACTGTGTTCTCTTTGTGTGAAGAAATTACCGAACAATTTAATTAGGAGGGTATAAACAACAATATTTATCACCCACTGTTCCTTTAAAAAAAAAACCCCGCTTCCCTCTCTATCCTGCCTGTATCTCGCCTATCGTTTCTTCTGTCCAGCAGAAGGTTTAGCCAACTCCACCCAGGAGAGACGCCATTGATCAGGCCACTAATTCCTCACAGTTTGGCAGTCTCTCTTCACCAGATGACTCTGTTGAAGCAGGGATTGACGGCCTCCATTTAATTCGGTGTCATCCTGCATTGTTTGAGCTGGTCCCAGCTTCTGTTTACCGCTTGTCTAAATGTAGCGTTCAGTGCCAATCAAATGGAAGACTCACTTCTGAAGTGTTGACAATAGATCTGCACTTAGGTGGAGCTTCACAGCTTCATTTACAAGCATTTTAAATAATTTCCTCTGTGAGCGTTGAAGTTTATATGATGGTTGTTTGTGTGTGTGTGTGTGTGTGTGTGTGTGTGATTGAGTTGGGAACAATATCAGAAAAGAAGAGCACACTTTACATTCGTTGCATTTGGCAGCAACTCTTAACCAGAAGTGGTTGGTTGTTTAGGTGGAAAACAAATCCTTATCCTTATAAAGATAAAGTCTATAAATACAGCATGATTAGGCAACCAGTGGAAAGGAGTTACTACACAGGATGCACATGATTAGCATTCGTTTGTGGAATATTTGTGTCCGCAGTTGGTCTTTGAGGATTGGACAGCAAGGGGAAGTTCATTCCACCACCAGGGTGCCACTACAGAGAAGAGTTTTGATGCTTGTCCTCATTATGTCTAGAAGTGTGGCAGGTCAAGCTGGGCTGTCCTTCTGGCTCAAAGCACTTGAGGTATGGTCCGGGAGTCGCTGGTGCCTTTCTGTTCTCGATTTCACAGGCAAGCATCAGGGTTTCAAATCCTATGCTCCCACCGACAGGAAGCGAGTGGATAAAGACTTTGAAGATGATGCAAGGAAGCAGGAAGACCAAATCGGACATTAGTAAGTTCTGGAGGTCAACTTATTGAGGACTTAACCAGGGTCTTCTTGGATAGAAAGAGGGTGTATTCCTACCTTGCACCTGGTATCCCCAGGAAAGGCTCTGGATCCAGCACGGCCCTCACCAGGAAGATGAAGGAATCTTGAATCTAATCTGTCATTGCAGTCGTCTTGTCCGGCTCCTGTCAGACAAACATCAGGCATGTCTTATTGGACAGAGACCCCAGGGCAAACCCAAGACCTGCTGGAGAGATTATATTTCTCATTTGGCTTGGGAACATCAGGGGATCCCCCAGAAGGATCAGGAATTTGTGGCTTGGAGTAGAAGTTGTCTCAACTGGTGACTTCATCCTGCTACCACTCTGATCCGCCCAACCAAGTGGGAAAAGGAAAACGTCTTGGAAATGTTTTTTTGTATCTCTAAATTAAAAATGACACGTATGAATTCTGAGAATGGGTTTTACTCCATTCCTTTGAGACCTTCAAATCCAAACCCTGCTATTGTAAAGACATGGTATTTTACAGTAAGCCGAGTCTCTGGGGGGACAGCATGTAATGTCCTTAAGTCGTGACTTCCTTTGTGTGCCATCCTGTGGGATCAGAGTGTGGGATGTAGAAGCATCATTTGTGTCTGAGCATGCTTCAGGACAGATAACGATCTCCTGCTTTTCTGGCTGGTGGATATGTCTGGACAGCTGTGGAGAAGAGGGCAGATGTACGTGTGTGTTCTCTGTGCTAAATGATTAAATGGTTAAAAGAGCTCTTGATTGTAGTGGAGCCACATGATCCCCAGGGTCTCCGCGAGGGGGAAGAGGTCCTGAGGCAGCTGCTACTTTCGGGCAGGGAGACTCTAAGCTCTCTGAGAAGCGGGGCCCCCTGTGCTCTTAGGTGCTGAAAAGCAGTTATTCAAGACCAAATCCTGTGTGTGTGTGTGTGTGTGTGTGTGTGTGTGTGTGTGAGAGAGAGAGAGACAGATTCTAACCCATTGGGGTCCCCCTTGTGTGAAATGCACACTGCGGCTCCACAGACTCTGTAGACGACTGGGAGCAGGTGTCCCAGTGAGCTTTATTAACCCGCTTTCCACGTCTCCTCCATCCATGTGGTGAATTCGGGCCCCATGGGTACGAGCGTCTCACGTGTAGGCCGCAGACACTCAGTCTGTCCCAGACTGATTCAGACATAAAGAGAGGGCAGTGTGTCTGTGTCCACTGTGATGGCAACATTCTTGGCCAGTCCTGGCTTAATGCTGCCATTTCATGCCTGTTATAACTTTATTTGGAGGGGGAGCACTTGGCATGCCTGCCTCTCACCTCAGCGTTCTCCTCCCTCTTTCTTTTTTCCATCCTTCTTGTTTGCTTTTCCTACGTCACGGGTGCGTTCCTTTCACTCCACCACATTTGGTGCTCGAGGCTCAGCTGTTCTTGATTGCTCTATTAGACACAGAAATAAATGCGCATGAATGTAAGATCAGAGAGCATTCAGGGCAAAGGGGTAATCATGTATATGTAGACAGTTTGATGAGGTGTTCTTCTCATAGTTAGGAGGGTATAATAAGCTATTAGATTTTTTTTTTTTCTTTTTTCATCTTCTTACTTTTTGTGGAAAGTAGCTTTCATTCACTCAAATAGTGATTTAGATTAAGATAAAAACCTGAGACTAGAGGTGTTGAGCAACCAAAAGACAAAGAGGCTGTGTGTGTGTGTGTGTGTGTGTGTGTGTGTGGCTGTGGCTGTGGCTGTGTGTGTGTGTGAGCGGGAGAGAAAGAGGTGGAAAGTTCCAGCAGCATTATCACTGAGCAGAGGCCTCCCTCCAGTGGAAAGTGCTTTGTGCAGGTTGATGTGAAGGCTGGCACTTGGGCCAGGAAAAGGGAATAGTGATGGAGAGACGTTAGTCGGGCCTGCAGTTTGCAGGTTTATTTTTAGAGAGTGGCATTTAAAGCTGGGACACTCGGTTCTGCCTGCTTGTTAATGACTCATGTTGGGGGGGAGAAGAAGGCCGCAGCTCAGGCGGCAACAGCAGCAGCGCCAACAGTAACAGCAGCTCTGCTCTCTGCTCTGTGCTCTGTTCTGTCCCAAAGCACCAGGCTCAGCCTGGCACCTCCGCCAGCTTCTTACCTCCCTCTGATTTATGGCATGTACTTTTTAAAAAAAACACCCTTTGTTTTTGCCCTTTAATGGAACCACAGTAAAACCACAGAGCAATTTTTTTTAAACATTATAATGCTGTCTTTTTAAATCCTAAGCATAAACATCTAATGTTAAATCTAACTCCTGAGATAGATTTATAGCAGGTCTGTGCAATTCACTTGTTTATTAACAGGCTAACGATGACGCGCGCCCCCCAGACCACCTTGTTTCTATTAAAAGTGTAGGCCTTGGCCGATGAATGGCTGCTTTGTAGATCTCGACTGAGGAGATGCTTGTAAATTGTACATTTCCTCTCAGTTCCTATGTTTATGTGGAGTTTACATGACAGCTACATTAATAACTTCTTGCACTCTTGCCACCCGGTGTGTACGTATTCAAATAAATGAACCCATCTTATTTGACTCTGTAACTCGCACGACATGTCTGAAAGCTCAAAGTTTATTTAATTTTTTTTTCTTTCTCTGTGACATCCATCAGGGACTTTTTTTTTTTTTTTTTTTTTTTTTTTTTGAAAAACTATTTCAATCTCTGTGTAGTGTGCGGCAGATACGACCGATCTCACGCGCCCTCTGTTGATGCCGCAGCTAACGTATCTCATAGGTTGATCTTTCCTTGAAGGCAGATCTAGTAATTCCACCATTTCCGATGAGAAAACAAGTCGGCTCTTTTGGAGGTCATGGTTCTATGTCAATAGCTCTAACAGATGCCGTGTAAATCTTTTAGAAGAAATCCCAGAACTGTAAAGGCGTACTCTCGACCCCTGTGGAGCTCGGCGCAGACATGATTGGACGAGATGAATGCGCTTCTGACTGTCTGACAGCTGTCACTTCACCTGACATGTTAAACACACATGTGGGAATATTTCTCTCTCACACAGGATTTTCAAATGGGCCTGTCTGATTTGAATTGGATTTGTTTGTGCCCTACCACATTGCTTTTTTTGTGTGTGTAGTGAGGAGCTTGCTGGCATTGTGTAGTGAGCTAGAGCGGCTCTTCAAGGCTGTAAATGTGGGCAGAATGCCCTCCGAGTAAACTTGGTCAAGTGTTTAGTTTTTAATGATGTGTTCTTGGAACTTGGATGTAAATACAACCCCCCAAACCCCACTCTTCCCAAGCTTTAAAGTGTCTTTGTTTGTCCGCAGATTTATTTTCTTCATCTATTTTGAAACTTTTTTTTTTTTTAAAGGCATGTTTCTCTTTCCTTTTTTTTCTTTCCGCTTTTACTGAGCCGCACATTTTATCATATTAGTGTTAAATCATGACCGGTTTATTCTGCCCAGAGACAAATGGTAAGGATTACATTGTCAGAGTCTGGGCATGCTTTGAGGCAGATGAAATGTTTTGCCAGAAGGTTGGACTGCTCGTCTAATCTAAAGAGTTCTCTGCTCACTTTTACAAGCCAGCAGAAACCAAACTTTATTAGGAAGGAGAATGAAATTAGCAGCATAATTGTTTTAATAGCTCTTAAACAAAATGTTAATTCTGCTAATTATATATGTTAATTCAGCTTTTTTTTTTTAATTAAACATGCCCACAATCAAAAGTATCTGAACTAGTCTATTATTTATGTTACCTCCAGGCTTCCAGATGTCTTCAGAACAAAATAATGTCTTCTGCTTTCTTGTCAGCAAAGTGATTTAAGATTATAATATGAGCAGTGATCATCACATTATTTCCATCATCCAATATTTGGCCAACTCTTACAGTATAATTTAACAGATTTGGCTTTTTTTTATTGCATAGATTGACAGATATAGATGTATTCAATGTGAAAATTTGGTCTTTTTCTTGGATTTCATTGAGTGTAGTCTGTTCTTCTTTCCCCGTGCAGCTTTTCATTATTTTTTTCTACTAAAAAGTTATTAATCTTGTTTCTGGCATGAGTCAACCTGCAAATGTTCATCCAGCTTTGAAGCAAATCTACATTCAGTGGCCTTCTGTCTGCTTGAACATGTCATTTTGAATAATACAAACACAACTGCTAGGTATAAAAAAGCCCTATAAAGCCGCTATTCAATTAAATTAAGCCAGCGTGTGTGTACGGGGCGACACGGTGGCGTATCTTTTCTGCCCCACAGCTTCAGGGTCTTTGATTCCATCCTGAGATTAGGTTACTGTGTGTGTGTGTGTGTGTGTGTGTGTGTGTGTGTGTGTGTGTGTGTGTGTGTGTGTGTGTGCACGCCATTACACATGATCTCATGTTGGCCTGGCTTGCTCTGAATTCTCCCACCGCCTAAAAACATGCCAGTGGGTAGATCAGAGGCTATTAATTGCCCCAAGGTATTAATGTGCATGTTCATGGTGTCCTGTGATGGACTGACATCCCATTCAGCTTGTATTCCTCCCTTACATCCAGTGATCCCAGGATAGGATCTTCTTCATCCCTGAGCAGGAATACAGAATCAGCTGGAATGTTGATGGTGCAGGATAAGAACTGACTTGGGTTTGAGTAGGACAAAAATAACCGTCCTGAATCTTTTAAAACATTTGGTACTGTTTGTAAACAGGCCGTGTCAGCATTAAGCATTAATGTCCGCTGGGCACCTGTACTTATGCAGCAATCTATCAATCACGCTCTGTTCAGCTCTGCTGTATGAATATGTTCATTTGGCATCCGGGGGATAAAACCACACTCTTCTTGGCTAGAGAATCCGCGCAGAAGAAGATAAAAAAAAAAAAAAAAAAAAAAAAAGAAAAAAGGAGAAGGCAGCAAATGACAATGAAGCACACATGCGCTCATGTGTGCACATCTCATTTTTTAACTTCTGCTTATCTACTCATTATTTCTCGATTTAAAACTCATTTGCTGTATTTTCCAGTTGGAGGGACATGCAGATCTTTTAAATAGATCCACAGTGTTGTGAAACATTGCCTAGACTAGTTGGTTTGGCTGCATCCCAAACTGAATAATAGGGCCTTAAATGGTTTGTGTCAGAATATCACGCTGCTACCGGTAGAGTTTTAACACACTAATCCATACTAATCCATATGTCATTCTCCGACACTGCCTTTTTACTCAGACACTTCATGTCTTCTTGATTCTTAATGATTATATATTCATAATCTACTGCCATCTCTCGGTATGGAGAGTCGGCTCTGTCCGGATTGTACGTGCACGCCTGCAGTCTGCTGTGTGACTGAGCAGAGGAGGAGAAGCAGTAGGAGACGTTTTTAAGTTGCCCTCATGTTTGCCACAGTTTATTTGATGTGGGCTCGGTGTGTCAACCAACCAAGAGCAGCTCCATCAATCTGTACATACAGAGAGATCGACAATCCAAACAGAGGCTGCTCTAATGTTCGACTTTATTTTAAAAATGTATTTAAAGACTATTTCTTTTCACAATTCAAAGCACTTTCTGTGTAGTGACCTTCAAGTTTTGCTAGCTGGAATGACAAATGTTAAACTAAAACTCTCATACAGTTATGAAATTACTTTTTTGAGCTCAGCCATTTAGTGATTAAACTTTAAGCATGATTTAAACCCTGAGACAATTAGAAAGTCAACTTTTGAAGACCGAACACAGATAAAAGCATATTATTCTCTAAACTACACGCTGTTCAGATTTATAAGGTTCTACCTGTTTCTTATTAAGCACTCTCTTAATCTAATTAAATAAATGGTAATAAACTCAGCAGGCTGAGGCATTTTGAGCCTGTCTGAGCCTATAATGATCATATATGCTTTTTAATCAGTTTTATTTATTATTCCTCAATGATTTAAGTACAAGATATTTCAGTTTTAAAATCTGGTGATGATCTTAAATGACACGTTTCATTGCTTAACATTCAATAATACTTTACAGCTACACAATCCTTACTCATAAAAGTCTGCTAGCTGACCTTCAGTCACCATTTTCTCGGGAAACTTCTGGTTATTAAGCACGTCGCTAAAATCGGTAATATTTAATCCTAAGGCTCTGTTTTTACTGACCAGTAGGTTGGTGTTCAAGCCCCAGCACCACTAAGCTGCTACTCTTGGGCCCTTGACCCTCTGTATCATAGCTGACCCCATAACCTAGCTGGTATATGTGACGAGAAGAATTTTTAATGTGTTGTAATGCATATATGACAAAGTCTGCTTCTTTTTCTTCATCTTGGTGGATACTCATTGGCTGGAATTGTTAAAAAACAAAACAAAACTGTGAGTTTATCTGTGAGGTGTCAGAGATCAGTGTTAGCTATACAGAACACAGGAAGAAAAATAAATATACAAAATATCACTGATGATTTGCTCACTAAGTCCATCGTCTCATTTCTCTCCACAGCAGTCTTTTTAAAAATCCACGCTCAGCCTCATATTTGATTTCAGGATCCCGAGCCAAAGCAAGCTTTTTCCAGTTGCTGATCCACCTGAACCATGTAATCAAGGGCATCCCAGCACTCAGTTACCTGGCTGAGGTGTGTTTGGAGCTGGAACAGTGTAAATATGTGGACTGGCTGAGGGTCTCTTAGGACTGATTAAGCCTGATTAAGATTAAGGAGCCCAGGTTAAATAGTTGACTCGCGATTGAACGATTATTGCATGAATAGCGGTTAGCAGTTAGAGGCTGTGCTGGCATGGAGCTGTGGGGTAGCGTTGTTTACTTCTCTCATTACAGGATCTATCTGTTAAGTGTTACTGCAGTGGACCTGATTTTCTTATCCTTCTTATTTATTTGGGTTCAGTTCCACTGACCAAAAAGGAAGGAAAAAAAAAAAAAGAGTACTATATTATTGGATTGGTTCATGATCTTCTGGTTTTAATTAACAGATTTTTTTGGTCTTAAAAAGAGCCATCTGATGCAATTCAGACCTGACCTACTTTAATGGCGAACACAAAAGAACACTTAATGGTACTACTTTTCTAGTCTGCATCTACATGTGTGCAAACAAAAGTCATTATCATCATAAATAACAGAGCCTGGAAAAAGAGGGGAGGGAGAGAGAGGGGTTGTTCTGCCATTCTGAAATGACACTCGATTCTCATCTTGCTTTAATATATCTAACTACAAGCACATGCGGAAAACATTCCCCTCTTTTATCAATCTGACATTTAAGTGCATTCTTTTCAACCCTTGTAACATTTGTGGTGAGGCATTTCAAAGGGAGCAGGCTGACATTCCTCACTGTGCCCTCTTTTTTTCCCTTTTCATTTCTTTCTTTCTTTCTTTTTCTTTTTCTTTCTTTCTTTTTTTTTTGTTCCTAAGTGAACACGATGTTCTTTCAGCCCATAACTCGGCCCCTACGCTCATTTAGGACTAAACGTTTTGATGCCGCGCCGCTCTCCGTGCAGTCTTGCTGTCCGAATTTACGAGCTGCTACATGCAATCTTTTGACTCTAATAAATTCTCGCTGCCCACCGGAGCCTCTTGTTTCTCAGCATGAAGAGTGTGGAGGCATCACATTTCCGTTTTGTCATCCCTAATGAATCAAGGCTGAGATTCTTAATCCAGTAGGCTTGTGTGTACGTTGTATTGTCTGATCTCCCGCCACCGCTGAACTGCTGCCCACTATTATTTTTGCCACTCTGTATGGCTTTCTTTCCTTTTATAATTGATTGTGTTTTTCACAGCTGGAGTTAAATAAGGGCTCCGAATGCTTGGGATGGAGTGATGTTTGCCAGCCGGTTGTTGATGAACGGCGCCTGCTTTTCCTTGCAGACTCACCGTTTTTGTTTCGCTCACCAGCGCAGTCACATCAGCTGCTTCAAGTCGTGCTACTGTACAGTTAATAAAACCCACATCAGTACTGAGCAGTGATGTTTTTATTTCCTGCTGTGCAGTGGACTGCTCACAACATGAGTTAGTAAGTAAACACTTGTGCTTTCTGCCTTCAGAATCAACAGGGTGTACATACTTTGTAGTGTGTAGGCGGCTCTTTGGGCGTGTTTGTTACCAAGTTGATGGCTCACGCTAATATGGGTAATGTAACTTCCAGTTGAACACAGTACAAATTGTAAGATGTTCTTTCGTGTGTGTGTGTGTGTGTGTGTGTGAGTGAGTGTGTGGCTGTGGTTTGATTATAGCTCCAGTCCAATATGCTGTGGTCTACTGGTTGTTGTGTCATGGGCAGAGGAAGTGTGTGTGGGTGGGGGTGTGTGTGCTGTTCCCACGCTTTGTGGAGAGTATGCATTTTTCCTCAGATAGGAGGCGCTGTGTGCTTCTTCAGTGTCTGCAAAACCAACAGTTAATTCAGGCACTTAGCGCCCCTGTTAATGCAGTACACCAGTCAGTGTTTGCTGCAGGTTTGCATTAAAGTTTCAGTTCATATCCAGGTTTTTGTTTTACATCAACACACAAAAAGTCATGTGACTTCTGCGATGTCCCTTCTCAGTTTACAGAAGTCCAGAGCGAGCTGCACAGCGACGTCCTAAGGAGCCCTGACATGCTGAGCATCCCCAGCACGAGCCTTTTGTTGCCAAGTGCGCAGCGTTGGTGTTGCTGAAGGAAGTACTTAAACGTGTACTTATGTGCGATCTCTCCTCACTAAAGCAGGCCCCCTGCTGCTCGCTTCCTGACCACCCCCCTGCCTCACGGGCTCATTCTGAAGTGTTGCTTGATGAGCTTTTCCTCCCTGACAGTGTTGCTGGAGGTGTGACAGAAGTGCTGCGAGTCAGGGGTGACCTGTTCACTGAGCTAAAGCAGCTCCGTGCTAACAGCACCCAAACATCTGAACGTCTTTCACCAGGCATCTGTGTTTTCCTGCTTTAAACGTATCATTTATAGACATTAGGAACATCAATACACCTGCTCATTCATGCGGTTAGGCATCCAAACAGCCAGTCAAGTGGCAGCGGCTCAGTGCATGAAATCGGCTAGATACAGACCAAGAGCTTCAGTTACTTCATGCTCACATCAAACATCAGCATGGTGAAAAATAAGAGTTTGACCTGTGGCATGGTTGTTTGTGATAGATGTGCTGGTTTGTGCATTTCAGAAATTCCTGAACTTCTGGAATTTTCATTAGCAGCAGTTTGTAGAGTTTACACAGAACGTGTAAAAAGCACCCTGTGAGTGACAGAAAGCCTTGCTGGTGAGACATCAGTCAGAGGAGAATGACCAGACTGCTTCAAGCTAATGGGAAAGCTTTGGTAACTCAAATAAGCACTCTTTACAACCACGCTGAGTAAAACAACCAGCTCAGAGTGAGTGTGTGTGTGTGTGTGTGTGTGTTCCTTCTATTTCTATCCTGTTGTGTAGTCAGTATGTTGGCAATGCTATCCCAAACATTTTTAATGCCAGTAAATTAGGTGTGATCTTTGCAAAAAATGGCAAACATTTGAATTTGTTTTTGGCTTTCCATTTATTGTGCAAATCCCCGAGAGAAGCGGCTAAAAGTTCAGCTCACCCCTGATGATTATATTGTTTGCATGTTGCAGAGAAGCTATCTTAACACATGCTCAATGTCATCTTTATTATTTTCTTTCCTGAAATGATGCCCAGATACCATGCTGTTCACCGCCGCATGTGTGCATGCTACGTGCAGAAGTACAGTACACATGCACGTTTTTAGATGGCTTGCTGCCCTCCGGCACAAGGCTACAAGTCCTCTATTTCCTGTTTACAATGTATGAGGTTTCCTGTTCTCAGTGTCTCTCTGCTGGTTGAGATGTGTGGTTTTGCAGAGATGCTCTGGACAAGCCCTGTGCAAAAATAAAAAGCTAATCTTTGTTCATCTTTTGCATTAATCTAAAGTGGTTAGATTTTGCTGGTAGGTTTTTTTTTTTTTCATTATTTTCTTTCTTTCTTTGCCATAGGTTTGATGAAATAGTCAAGAATTTTAAAGTGGAGTACCATGCTGGCGGTGCCACCCAGAACGCTGTGAAAATTGCCCAGGTTTGTCTTTCATTCTTTAAAAAAAATTGTACATCTACTGTGCATCATTCCAATCCAAGCATGCCAACATGAAATAAATAAACAGTACACACTTTGAACTGTCTCTAAGACTTGCTCTGGTCGCACCACAGTTTCGTGTATAAAACAGGAACACAAGCTCCAGGGCTCACATCTCTGTTGATCTATCTGTGGTGACTAGAGACTATCTACAGAGATTATCTTATTAAGACAGTATGTGGGGTTAGTGATTTCTGGCAGTCTTTTTTCCCTTTGAAATAGAAGCTTTTGAAAGCCATGTCTGAGAGCGAAATGATAGTATTACTACTAGTGCATGATAAATTGATTTTAAGGTGCAAGGTGTAGTTAAGTCACCTATTTAAATCCTCAGCGAGACCATCACATTAACTGCAGAAGCCTGAAAACTCTCTGAGCTCATTCAGCATGAAGTTCATCTCCATGTAAAGGCTTTTTCAGAGTAATGACTGAAATGATTTCATTTCTCTGGTGACCCATCAGTGCTGTTCTAGCACGAGCAGGAAGAAGAAGAGGGTGCATGGTTAAGCTGATACTCTGAGCACTGAGTTGGCTGTGTTTCTTCTTTTACACTGGGGACCAACACTCCTGCCATCCACATTATTCCAGGTGGCTGATAAACTGTGCGCCGAGCTCTCCTCGCTCTCTGTAACTCGAAGTGTTCAGTATGACTGAGGAGAAATATTTCACTGGCATCCTTGTGACGCTGACTCGGATCCAAATCCAGTGATGAATGGCAACACAAAGCCATTTACTCCCAACGTACGCCTCGTCCTGAAGCAAGACGGTCGTTGTTTGGGCACCAGCCAGAGAACGCAACTGCAATTTCATTACTTTATTGCTTGCATCTTTACTCTTGTTAAGCACATTTATAATGACCAGACACGCTCTCGTCAAAGGACGGACAGGACCAATTTCTCATTTAAAGCTGCTCTTGCTTCAGTGTTCATTTGCCTAAGTGGATTTAGATTAAATGAGCTTGTGATTGTACCTGTCCTGTCAGACACAGAATCAGTCACTGAAGCTGATTAGGGCAAAGCTTCGGTCAAAATGCTGAGCTCTCGAATGACAACACAAAACTCCCGTCACTGACCGTCCGCACGTTGACCATCCATGGCCAGAATCAAAAGATGTAAAATTAGCCATACAGTCTGAGTGGGAGGAAGGGCGTACTCTCTCTAACCTGTCAATCACAGTGAGACTAACTAATGGTGTGTGTCTGTTTGGATGTGTATGCGGAAAACCCATACCCGGGTCTTTCCCAAGCCAAGTGAAAGCACACGATTGCATAGGATGTCTTTGTATTCTGTAGCATTACAATTTCCTTACAAAGGCCCAAACCTGTTCCAGCATGACGATGCCCCTGTGCACAAAGCGAGATATGAAGATCTGGATTGCTGAGGTTCGAGTGGAAGAACTCGAGTGGCCTGAACAGAGCTGTGACCTCAACCCCAATAAACACCTTTGGGATAAATTGGACTGCACCCCAGGCCTCTTTGCCCAACATCAGTGCCTGACCTCAGTAATGCTTTTGTTGTTGAATGAACACAAATATTTACAGCCACACTACAAAATCTAATGAAAGCCCTTCCTGGAGGACCGCTTATTATAACAGCAAAGGAGGACTACATCTAGAATGAGATGTTCAACAAGCACCTTATTATAACAGCAAAGGAGGACTACATCTAGAATGAGACGTTCAACAAGCACAAATTAGTACGATGGTCAGATGTCCACAAACTTTTTGGCACATAGTGTATGATGAGAGCCGGCAGGTGGGTGAGCATTGGCTAAATTTCTATTTATTTATTAAAATTTTTAAAAAAGCTGCTCATTTAGAGGTTTGCACCAAGGTACGGGATTTTGAGCAACAGTTTAATCAGGCAACTGAGCTCTGCAGCACCTGGAAAGCCAGGAGCAGCGTAACCTGTGTGTGTCCATGTTGTAGAAAATGAGAGCGTTCAAACTCGATGATATGGACTTCCTTCTGAGCACACATCAAAGCACCGCGTGAAGATGAGGTGTTCAATCAAAGCCTTCGGGCACAACCAGGCAGCAGGAGAGGAGGTGCATTGCTCTGCTTGCTCAAGATAGACGAGTCTTGCAGCCAGAACCCCTTTAAACTTCACAAACCCTCTCATCACTAGTTTAATTTAGGAATGTAATCCAACTATTCAAATATTAGTCTAATTATATAAAGATATGCGGAATTGTTTAAATTATGTGTATTAGTTATTTTTTTTAATTAGAGCTATAGATAGGAATTTTATTCCTGACAGCTCATTAGGTTTTATTAATATACCAATGTTGTTTTAATAACTATAAACTAACAGGGCTAGTGCATTAAAAAAAAAAAAAAAACTCGATTAAATATTAAAGAATTTTAAAATAAATAATAAAAAAAACACTCTGGCTATGCTTCACAGACCTCTTGGGTGTTCCTGGACCCCACTTGAGAAGTACAGCTGTAAAGAACTGGACAGAGGGGCACACAGGAAGCCTCCAAATATCTTAAAGCTGAAAAAGTCCTGGACGTTTTAGCGTGATCTCTACCTTAACACAGCCACGTTGACTCAGGAGGGACTTGGCAATTAGTGGAACAGTTGCATTAGATGCGTTCAAACCAAACATGGCAGACACTCATGCTTCATGGACCAGGGTTGTGAATCGCTGCTTTAAACCATTTCATCTTGTAACCCACGCTTGTTCCCTGCTGCACTCACTTCAGAAAAGCCTTGGATTTTTTTATTTGAATTTTATTAATGGCAAAGCTTTAAACCTTTCCGCATTGCCCTTTGATGTGTCTGAATCGGTGAGTCCATGTGTGAGAGAGATGTAGTTTTATTCTGACGTTGCCCCCTCATGCCCTCGAGGGCCAGAGCAGATGAAGGCTCCCACCTGCCAGGAGGAACGTTCTCCCATTCTCTTTAAGCAGTGCAGCAAAGGGAACGCAAGCACTGTTCTGGAGCCCTGAACATCAAAGCATGGACAGTGAATTGCCAAGCACCCTTCGACCAGCTCTGTTACATGTGCACATACACTACACACCCCTAGTGGGCCCTTCAAACAGCTGAGAGTGTGAAAGCGGAGGCCTTCTGATGCCTGCTACCAGAAAGCACCGAGTACATCTGGAGCATGTACCTCAGAGTCTCAAGAAAGTTCACTTCATTTCTCTATTAGGATTTTTTTAAATGTTTTTTTCCAAAGGAGTACATCAGTGTTTCAACCTCATCTTTATCTGTAATAAAGATAAAGTGCCATTGCCATAAACAACATTTTGACACAGATTTCCATTAAAAGTGAGCTACTGATTAATGGGTTTCTGTTTTTTTTTTTTTTTTTTAACCTAAGGGCACTTGTTAGTGCAGTCAGTAAAGGTTTATTTGAAGCACAAAAAACCTTTTTTTTTTCACTTTCATCAATTCTGCAGTCAAGTATTTAGAAGTGAAGCTCTGCATTCTTTTAGAGGTCCTTTTAGAGATTCTACTTTTTGCAGATGAAATAATTTGTGCTTAGGCATTGCCATGGGAAATGCTGTATTACACCCATGCTGAAAAATGTAATAAACTTACCTAATAAGCTTTGGTATGAATTTCTCTCATGTTTATTTCATCATAAAGCTTTCAGTAGTAGAATGTAAGGTGTATGTTTGAATTTTTGCTTATATAGTTAGATATTGTAATGCTAAGAGTTTAGTAATTGAGGAAAAAAACTCATGCTCTTACACCACAGCAATTTACCAGTGTTTCAAGCTTATTCATAATGAACACAGTTCTTTTTAGCTGCTTATAGCTCATAGATTAATTTTATTGAACAGGAAGAGAATTCCTGTTAGTATGTCTGCAATGATGTAGTTGCAGCTATACTCCTCAGTTTCTCTCTTTCATGTTTCCTAAAGTGGGGGGCACGGTGGCTTAGTGGTTAGCATGTTTGCCTCACACCTCCAGGGTTGGGGGTTCGATTCCCGCCTCCGCCATTTTTGTGTGTGGAGTTTGCATGTTCTCCCCGTGCCTCGGGAGGTTTCCTAATGAACACAGTTGCTCCGGGTGCTCCGGTTTCCTCCCCCAGTCCAAAGACATGCATTGTAGGTTGATTGGCATCTCTAAATTGTCCGTAGTGTGTGATTGCGTGAGTGAATGAGAGTGTGTGTGTGCCCTGCGATGGGTTGGCACTCCGTCCAGGGTGTATCCTGCCTTGATGCCCAATGACGCCTGAGATAGGCACAGGCTCCCCGTGACCCGAGTGTAGATTTAGGGTAAGCGGTAGACAATGAATGATGAAGAACCAAACGTAAAACAAACGTAGAATCTTTTCAACTTGTTACCAAGAAAACTGAAAGCACAACGTCTTTAGTCCTGAAGACTTTCCTGTGGTGGAAAACCTACTGACTGTGACGAAGCACTGACACACACGACGTCTAATGGAAATCTTCAACATTTAAACAATTAAAGGTTTTTAGTTGTAAAATAACAACTTGGTCCCATAATCCAGTTGATAATGATGATGGTGTCTTATTAGGCTTAGATTATGCAGGCTAACCCTAGGCTTAGATTATGCAGGTCGTTCCGCATTGTCAATAATAAAAAGCAAGTCCGAATTTAATATGAACCCTTTAAATTAAAGTGAGTGTTATAGAAAATATTTCTGTGCTCGAATTAGGTTTGAGAAGTCACACTCAAAATTTGAGTTTTTCTTCATGCTGATGGTAGATTTTAGCTTTTTTTTTCTCCCTTTCCTTTTTCCTGAGAAAGATTTTTGAAGTTTCTTCCTCCTGCTTTATCTTTAAAAGCCGGTCATGTGACTGAGGGACCAGACTTTACTCTGCAGATCTGAGTCATAGAGGCTTGTTATGTACACACTTTATAGGGTAAGGAGCCCATTTGCTGTAATTTGCTGTAAAATCACCTTTTAATTCGCATTTGCTTGACTACCTTTTATTACACACATGTATTACAGGCCACATTAGTAAGTATTAAAGTATAGGGAAGCAGTGGAATAAATGAATTTGAACTGGATTGCAGTGTATATACACAAGACTCAGCAGACGGCATTCCTATTAATAATCATATTACTCTGATGTTGTTCATTAAAAGCATTATAAAAATGTTGAATGCCACTTTCTCGCAGGTTTTCCTCTATAAACTTTTTTTAAAACTGTAATTTCATACTTGTTAATTTCTTTCTTGTTAATAGATGTTTGTGAGACCCACCATTTGGCGGAGCTTGCTCCGGGTAAAGGGTACAGAGTGCATCAAGCTTGTGTAATTAAAACATTTTGGCAATGTTTAGACCCGTAAATTACTGAGAAAAACATCTGACTCGTTCTCTGTAGAGCGCGCCAAATAAATTCAGCCTGTTGCTTGCATTAATTATTCAGTATCTTTACATCATTTCTGGGTTTATTGCAGAGATCTCTAGCACCTAGACAGGCACCTTAGGAGTCGGGTTTAACAAGCTGCCTACAGAGATATCTTTGTTTTTTCACTATGTCTATTCTCAACCACTTCTGCTCAAATTTTTTTTTTTTTTTCCAGCCGGCATTGGCCCATGTCTCCTTTACAGATTATTTTCAAGAGTAGAGAGGGGGCCCAACCTTGGAATCAAACTGGACTTTTTTTCCCTTTTTTTTTTTTATTTTATTAGAAACACATGTGCACTGTGTAGTTGGAACTCCTCTACGCAGAAAATCACTTAACTGTCTTCAGCACACAACGGCCATTCCCAGTTCAGATTTTTTGCATGGAAACTTAAATTGGGGAAAAGTTGGTGTCTAGAAGACGAAAACGTTCCATGACCTCATGTTTGACTTGGTGTTTTTGCTTTCTTTTAAATAAGGCCCGATGTTCAATCAGCCTCCTTACTTGATTGACAGATTATATCTTTTTCCCTCTTTTCACCGCAGACTTGTTGCCAGTGAGAGTGGACAAAAAATGGCGAATGTTAGACATGTATTAGACGTGGCCTGGGCGCGAGAGGAAATTTCAGTGGAAAGCTGGGGAAATTCACAAAACCTCTGAAGTCAATTTGGCCCCTGAGATCCTATAAACAAGAGGCCTAGCAGGGAAGCCTAAACTCTTGTGGTGAATGGCAACAACATCTGTGTCCTATATTCACTGCTGCACATAAGAGAAAGTCAGAGATTGTCTTGATATCTTGCTGTCTGATTGTATTTCAGACAAAACTGTAGGAAGATTTAGGCATGTGTGTGTTCAGTGTGAGAAACCTCCACCGGCTCTGCCTGCTTCTCTTATGGGTTGAGCTTTACTCTGAACGCTTTTGTAGCGAAGTGCAGTGGCTGATTAATGACTGTGACATTGCTGCAGGTAGAGAGGCGGATGTAATTTGCAGCGTGAGGCTGAAGTCCAGCTCTGTCGTTAAGCACGTTCTTCCACTCCTCGGACACGAGGTTAATTGAACGTTACCGTTAAAAGCCACTGCTGGTTTTCAGGTGGCTCAGTTGCTGAGAACTGTTTATTTCCATTCTAAGGAGGGGAAGGGTCACAGACAATTAAGCCCCTTTAAAAAGTGAGGGGGTTACACATACGCCTGCACCTTCGTCCGCACCTTTGGATTCCAGCAGAGCAGTGGAGCGGCAGCCATTTCCGTCTGCTGCATCGAGTATACCAACAAGTTACAGGTTACACCCAGATGTTTTGTGTGAATTCTCACACCTTTTCCTCTTACCACCAACCCCCCCCTCCCCTTTATTTCTCTGTCTTACTCTTTCACTTACTTTGTTGCCAGTTGCTTGTTTTTCCTCCACTCCTCCCTCAGGCTTTTATTTACTTCGCAAACCGAGGTGGAGTAACCTATTACCTTTTGCTTGTGCTGGCTGAACACAGGCCTGTCTGAGCCCGGAGCACATATCGCTGCTAATATTTTCCCACTGTTACCCATGTATGCGAGAGCGAGCACACTGAATAAGCACCGGCTATTTCAGATCTGAAACTGTATCAGTCCTGAGGCCTCCCATCAGGGACCAGGTTTCCTCCAAGCACTCTCCTGACCTCTTCATCTGCAAGGCCAGTAGATACACCCCTGTTTTTCTGTCCTTGTTCACAATCAAGGTGTTTTATGTGACTTATAAATCCACAGTGCACAATATTTTCTGATTATTAAAGCATGTCTTTAACACACCTTCTGTTGAAATATGGCTGTACTGTCATACGCTTAAAGAATTCCAGCACACACTTGGCATTCACTCTTTCCAAGTATATGTCTTCAATAATAATGCTGCGTTCGATTACCCTGGAAGTGAGAAGCTGGAACTCGTCATTACACCATTTTCTTCCTCAGTGTGTTCATGGAGTCAGTTTTTGCATTTTTGTTAGCTACAATATTATATCTAGCTACATATTCTTCTCAAAATGGCAAGCAGTATAGTCAGTGTAATAGACGAATTTTGATATTTTGATTGAAAGCTAGCATATACAGCATAAAACTGAAAAAAGTTTTAGTTTGTTTTACTTGATGCTAAGAGTGGACATGTTGCTGAAGTCTTTATGGAGTTAACGAGGCCTTCCTGACTTTCTATATAGGAATTCTGAGTTGGGGGGGTGATTTTATTTTGCTTTTTCGAAGTCGGTAGGTACGAGCTTTAGTTGAAGAAATCAGAATAACAACCACCAGCAACCAAAACAAATCACTTTCATTTGTATGCACCTCCAGACTGTAGCCTGTCTGTTTGTTTGCAGCAGTTTGTTCATACCCATCTACCTTGTCCATCAATAAAAAATGGACCACCATCTAACCAGCACTGAGCAGCTATTTGGATGGTGGACCATTCTCAACACAGTACTTGCACTTGTGTTGTAGTGGCATGAGAGGGTGGTGGTGGGGGTTTATGAGTGTTTCATGTTTAGAATTTCTGGAATTTTCTGGGAGCTAAAAATATTTTTATATACATTTTGAAAAATAGAACTATCTGAGTTTGTTGTAAAATATCTTGGGAAGGTGCAAGCAAAAATAATATAAAATATCTGGTGAGTAGGCAGGACTGGTCAGAAAGTGCAGGAAAAAGTCCTCCTCTAGTCTGTAATCTGTCTTATCTTAGGCCCCTTATTATAATTATAATAATAATAATAATGATGATGATGATGATAATGTTCATAATAATAGATATTTTATTTATTTATTTATTTATTTTTTTTTTTGCTTACTTGCTTATTTATTTATTTATTTTTTTAAATAATAAAAATTTTAATTTTTAATTTTATTATTATTATTATTATTATTATTTTTTTTTTTTTCGTGTTATAGCTTTAAATTCTCATTATAGTGAAAAGAACAAGAACATCAATAAATGTGTATCTGGTAATTACATAATCTACATTTACTTTTCACACATTTACAATTACTTTTCAATCTGCATTTGAAGGATTATTTATTGTATGAGTATAATAATTTTCAAAGGAGCTTTTAAAGTTGTTTCTATTTATTACATGGTAAGCAGGAAGAAACTACTTAACACATAACACAAAAATAAAACTATGTAGTCACTTGTAGACCTGTGGTTAGGCACCGAAACTTGCACCTGCTCAACACACTCATGTCAGTGTTGTGTGTAGTGTTGTGAAAAAGGTTTATGCCCAAAATCATAACCAGTTTTATGGCTGTTCCTTTCCTTTTATGGATATAGGGCAGTAGAGGGATGTACAGAAACACATGGGGTACAGTCAGTAATTGTGTACTTACAAATGCACCGTTATGCTAGATCTACCTGCCAAAATGGCCTACGACCTTCTGTGAGTTAAAGGCACTAACCACAAGTTTTTCAGAAATGAAAACCACTTCATACTTAATTTACTGTAATGCTAGCTCTGTACTACACAATTTGCTTGTTTGTAATCTCACTTATTTTGCATTTGCCCTTCATTCCAAAAGCTCAGACTTTAATTTTATTAAGAAAAATGTTTTGGTTTGCAGTTATCTGTCTCTCTGCATGTGCTTGTCCTGCTTTTGTTTCTTTGCTTTTCATGGATTACTGAAGAAATGTATATTTGAGTAAAATTATTGCATACAAATGTGCCAGCAAGGTTATAAATCACCTTCATAAACACACACATTTATCAGTTTTTTTCATAAACTAGAATTTTTACATCCTAGCTCAGTGCTTAAGGGACCTACTGTTGGACTACTGATCTGAAGGTTGTGAGTTCGAGTCCCAGGTCCACCAAGCTGCCACTGTTAGACCCTTGAGCAAGGCCCTTGATCTTCAACTGCTCAGTAGTATTTAAAAATAAATAAATAAATAATATGCGAGTTGCATTCTTCTGAAAAAGAAGTTCAAGTCTGGTTGTGTAGAGCTTAAGCACTAACCATAATGTCTAGCTAAGTATATAAGTGAAAGTATCCTCAATGCTTAGTGAAGTCGAGTATCACAGCTGATACAGGTAGTTTTAGTGTAGTAGAGTGTTTTCTGCTACCCTGTAATCAGGACATCACTGTTTCCATATATTAAATGGAGTGATGGAGAAAAGCTTCCAAAACTACAAAGGTGATACTTTTGTGCCCTTATTGCTAGTTATAGTCATTACTGCTTCATATATGATGATGTTCTTGTGGCTGCTCCTGTTACAGCTCGCTGCAGTTGATCATTTGATCTGCATATTTGATTTGGCACAGGTTTTTACACCGGATGCCCTTCCTGATGCAACCCTCCCATTTTCATCCAGGCTTGAGCCCAGCACTGGCTTGCGCATCCCCTTGCGCATCCCCTAGTGGCTGGGCTGGTTCCCTGCCCAGATAATCGAACCCCAACTTAAAACAAATAAAGAGTTTGGCTAGTTTGGGATTTGTAAACTTGAGAGTGAGGAGTTTGAAAACATGCAGTGTTTAATCTTGACCACTAAATGAAATATTTTTCAGAAACTATGGACTGTTATGGGGAGAGTATAGTTGTCTGAGCAAGTTTTGTTTGTACATCTAGCCTGGTGTATTGCTGTGTGTTGTCACACTGTATGCTAGCAGCAGACATATTTAGTGTAACTGTATTAATGCAGTGTCAGTAGGAATGAGAAATGAGGCCACAAAACCGGACTTTTACTATAGCTTTGAAGGTGTTGATTCATTGATAATGCTGACACTTGCTCCTCCCTTGAAATTAGATGCTGGTTACTTGTTAGTGCAGTGTGCCATTTAAGCTTTCTGCTCCAGTGTGTGACATTTATACCACACAATATGTTCTAGTATTGTTGCAAAGGCCGTAGAGATGATTCAAGCCCGAAGCCACAGCTAAAAGGTCGAAGGCAGTGACACGCACACCCGCGCGCATGTGTATTTATAGACGCAGTCGTTCGGATGTGACAAATGGTGATGAACGCAGAACTCTTAGATCCTTCCAGCACTTAGTGTTACGTGACATAGCGAAGGTGACGCTTCCCCCGCATTATGAATAATGATTAACTGCAGGCAGCCGCCAAGAAGGGCTTGGTGGGGGAAGATATAAATAGACTCTGTCTTTTGTTCGTTCACTCTCGAACGTGCTAAAGAGGGGGCTGATTCTGGAGGAGGAAGCAATGAGGCATGAAGAATATGGTAGAAAGGGACCTTTCTTTTCCGTGTTACTAACAAACCCACACTGAGGCACATGTTGCTAATCATTCGCGTACACACATGCATGTTCAGATGCGCAAAAACAGTTGACCCCTTACATGCATTCAGACTGAGCATTTAGCAACACTGTGAGAGAAGTGAGATTTAAAGGCATCAGTTATCTCCTAAACTGATTATAAATGGAGCTATTGGACCTTCAGGCAGGATGTAGTTTATTGCATTGGACAAAAGGAAAATAATACATGATATTATGATTACAGGATATATGATGGGCTTCTGTCATCTCGATGAGTTCTAATGAGCTTTTTTAAAAACTTCTTTACATTTATTATTTATTTTTTGCTCAGTGAGCGATGACTTTCTTGGAGCTTAGAAGAGTTCGTAGTGTTTTAATGATGGGTTGATCTAGGAAATTAGATAAGCTTTTATTTTAATTGGAGCTCGAACCAAGTCTTGCGTTTCTCAATATAAGCAACTCTAGAGTCAATCAATGGGCTTAGTTACTGGTAATGTGGTCGTAATTCTCACTACTCCCTTCGTCAAATTGACTGCAGCTCTAAGTCTTAATTAAAGCACTTCTTCATTTAAGATCAGAGCTTTGGAGTGCAATTTGTGGCTGCGCTCTGATCCAGTCGAATAATAATAAGAAATGGCAAAAGGCCCTGCATCATGCTCCTAGGTGGGAAAATAAGAGTCATGACTAAATGCGCTGATAACACGCTGGATACTTATAGTCTGTTGGCTGTATACATTTCCATATCACTCAATTGACTCCCAGAGATGCACTCCTAGCCGGTGGGGAGATGAGCAGATTGGATAGTCATTCGTAAGTATGCACTGAGATGTTTGTTGATTAACATTACTGGCTCTAGGGAGCTGGCAGAGCTTGATTTGTGTCATCTTCCTCCCAATGATTTGAATTTAGATTGAATGAGACATATTGGCATGAAATGTGGGCGCCTCGTGTCCCCAGGGTGCACGTTCGTTCTCTCTCTCTCTCTCTCTCTCTCTCTCTCTCTCCTCTCTCTCTCTCTCTTTTTCAATCTCTCTCACTCACTCACTCACTCACACACGTATACATTTTAAAAAATAAAATAATGAAATAAATTGGCTCCCTTTTGTTTTTGAGCGCATCTGTCACTTGCTTGCTCTGGCAATGCTCTTAATGTCCTTGGGTTTCTGAAGTGCTTGCTCCTGTTTCTGCTGCTGTACCTTCTGTTATAAAGGATGAGGAGTTTGCAGTACCCGGCTCTCAGTATTCATGACCTACCACTTTGCAAAGCACCCCGGCCCCCAGTGGCTCTTATAACTGAAGTACTAATAAAGCTGTTGATTTGGCCTCCGGATGGCCTCCTGATATAGTACAGATCGTCCTTTCTAAATCCTATTATCAGCGCTGGATTTTTCCTCTTTCCACACTCAGGACATAGTCCAGGAAATGAGTCATTTCCCTCCTGTTTGGTTATCCATAACACTGTGAAGCGTCTTGGATCTTTTTTGAAATGTCATCCATCATAATGACGGAACTTTTTCCCTCCATTAGCGTCATTATGTTGGTGGAAGAATGTACTTCGTCCATAGAACTTCACAGAAATAATCCCAGAATGCATTTTGTCACACGAAAAGATCTCCAGGAGCAAGGCAGCATTTGCTTGACAACTATGAAGGACTCGGTGGCCTCTTTAACTCTGCTGCCTATCCGTCCTCTGTTATCATGTTTACACGTCTCTGGGTGGTTCTTTACCCACTCCTGAGGAGGAACCCATAGCTAATCGATGATGGATGTCAACATAGGCAGAGCTACAATTACACAAGAAGTCATCCTTAAGGGCAGTCCCGCTGTCTGAATCATGTTCTCTTTAAAGTCAGCTCATTTAAGGTTGGAAATGCTTTGTATTCTGGGCATGTGTTTGTACTTTTGGAGATGATGTCTCTAAGCAGTCTAAGCAGAGAAGACGGATGAAATGAAATGTTCGGATGCTGTGTGAACACTGGGGGGAATAACAGGAACGAAAGATATCAACTAACTTCTCTGAATTTATTGATCGAGTCATAATGATACAATGGCCAGTTGTAGTTTTGGCTGCTTAGATTAGGACTATTACACGCTATTGCCACTGAAACCACTGTAATACATCATCATCCATGTAGAGAATGAACTGACATCTGTCAAGAACCGATTACATTTGAAAGTAAGAGCTTTTAAAAATGTAGCGCATGAAACTTCAGCACCTACTGACAGCTCGTACTAGGGTGCAGCAAAAATGGGCTGTATAAATTTTGGATGATGAACAGACCCAGTATCTAGTAGTGCCAGTGCTGGTGTTTTAGTCTTTCTCCTGATCTCCCAAAGTGACAGCACGGGGGGAGTATATGGAGGCGAGTGCGAATCTAAGTGTTGAGCGCCTGTGAAAAATGAATGGGAGGAAATGACAGGAGCCTGGTGACACACAGCAGGTGACAGACAAGATACTAACAGTCAGCTCCTTCCCATCGTACGCCTGCACCAGCTCCCTGCAGCGCAGCAGCCTGCCGGAGCTCATGGGGGCTTCGGATATTCGAGAGAACCCGCTATTTACTACCTGGCGTATCCTCACAAATAGGACGTTAGCCGCGACACTGTCTGACCAAGTGGATGGTTTGTGGCAGTGTTGGAATGTGTGGGATTTGGGATCATATGGTGATGGAATTAGTGCCATGTTACCCAGTCGCATTAAGTGGTGTTCATTTTTCATGCGTTTATTCATGGATGGAAAATACTTGAATAAATGTACATTACTACTATACTTAATGGAATTATACTCACAAATATTTAAAGTACTTCAAAGTACAAGTCCCAGAGGCTTCTTCTTCTCTCATCCAGCCAATGACTGCATGCTGTACTTCAACAGCAGTTTATTTACCTTTCATTTAAACCAGTTAATAAAGTTTATCAGTGTAAAAAAAAAAAAAAAAAACTGTTCACAAATCATTTGTGATTACTTTGTTTCACAATGTAGATAATATCTGTGTGTGATCTCTGTCTATTTTCTGCGAACCCTAGTGTGGCTCTGGAGGATAAGTGTGTGTGTGTGTGTGGGGGGGGGGTGTTTAGCAATATTTTGCTGTTAGATTAGCATCATTTCGAGTAGTTTGTGTAAGTCAGATTCTAGCTAATGGTAGATTTTGCTTGTTTTTTTTTTTTTTCAGGATATTCTGACTAATTTATTAGCAAACTGGATATCATTAGACTTGCAGCTAACCTGCAAATAGAAATTGATTTTTTTCATGCAAAGGGTATACAGTTTTAGGTAAGTAATGTCAGTTGAAAAGATATGAAAAGATTAACTTAATTTCATCAGCTCAAACTGTTATAATGCTTCTAAAGGTAGACTTTTTTTACTTTCTTTTATGTAGATTTTAGGATACTTGCAGAGTAATATTTCAACACAGTAACAGCGTTTATATAAATAGTGAAACTATTTATATAAAGATAAGTTTGACTTCAAGTTCTCCTGAAGTTAAAAGCTACTCAGGCATGATGTGAGTGTTGCTACTTGTGTAGCTGTCACGGCGCAGTGGGTGAAGTCTAACCCCAGACCTAACCCTGCTTGTGCGGCTCTGGACATCTCTGAGCTCATACACGAGCGCTGTTATCACTGACCTAATTATTAGTTGCCATCTAATGTGTTAACTGTGTGTTAGGGTTTTTGATGTGATGATGCATGAAGTTGGTTAAAGCTGTCTATTCTGTATTGAGTGTCTGAGTAAACCTCGGTGTGAATCGAGTGTTCAGCAAAAAACGCCAATTAAACAACTTCCTGTTTTCAACACATGACGGGACTGTGCACCTCTCTGTTTAGGACACAACACACTTTTTTTTTTATCCGCAAATTCTTGGTTCCTGCAGCTCAATGAGAAGCAGGCAGGAGCTGAAATCAAAGATGGCAAGGCTTGGTTTTCCTAGTTATTGAAAGGACCACCACAGATGAATTTTTCAGTCTGGTTTTAATCTGTGTAATATTCTCTGCATAAGAGCTGGCTCCAGGGGGAAATTTACAGCTGTGTTGCTACAGATGACTTTCTGCTTGTCATTAAATGTGCTCAAACAAATCTCATCTCTGGACATCTTTTAAAGCGGTTCATTATTTCTGTTACTCTTCAAGTTATTTTGTAGCTAATGTACTTGAAGTGACCTGGTTTGAACCTGCCATGTTTTGGGTTGTTTCGTGTCATCTGCGGCTCGGCTATAAAACCTGGCCTACTTTAAAATTCACTTTCCATGGCTACAAATCCTATCGCTCAAAATTGTTGGCGGTAATAAGAAGGACATTGGGATTGTACCGTCTACCATTTGTTGGGAAAATAAACCCGAATGCTTTGAGGATGTCACACACTGTGGTTAACTCCCTGCAGGGAAGCACATTAGGATCGCACTCGAGGAGTAGAAGGAGAATGATGAGCGTTTGACAGCATGCTGCAATATTTGCTGGACCTCACTGAGTGCTGTAACTCTTTCAAATGAGCAGTCAGTATCAGTTTTCCTGTCTGTGTTTGTCTGTTCTCTTGTCCACTGTCACATGCCTCACATATCCAAGAGTTACTGCATCCACCTGCGCAGCACACTTTACGACCTCCAGCATCTGGGATTCTGCACATCGGTGACGTTAACAAGTGCAGATCGTGTTTTGTTTAGCCCTGCGTCCATGTGTTTGTTTGGATCGTAGCGTGCAAATATGCACTAAAGCATATTGCCCTGTCGCAGTTATTACTTAATCGCTGATCACGATTATTTCAGCTTATCACGATTAATCAGTGGACGCCATAACAGAATAATACTGAGATTGATGATGGGCTCCGGGGGGAAAATATAGTCGTTGCATGCGGACAATAATTCACTCAAGAATATTGCACTTTTCTCTTATTATATCTCATAATCTGAGAAAAAGAGAATTTAAAATCGAGCATTGGAATGCTTTCTGAGTATCGATTAAAATGTATTTATAAAGCACTTTGACACACTGGGTGATGTTCCAAGTGCTGTACACTTACAATAGCATCTATCATAATATCACAAAATTAAAAATAGAATAGAATACAATAGTCTTTATTGTCAGTGTGCAAAAAGAACTGTAGAGCATCTCCCTGAGCTCTTAGTACATATGCAAAAATATGTAAGGTGCAAGAAAAACATTATTAATAATAACAGTTAAATATCAGACTAGTTCTCAAGCAAGGTGCAGGTCATAAAACACCACAGCTACAGCCTACATCTGTTCCACACCTAATAATAGTTATAAAGCAACAAAGGCTTTATTAAAAAGATTAGGCTTAAGATGGGTTTTACACATGTTCAGATTGAGGATCTAATAAACACTGCTGCTCCATTCCACAACTCCGGGGCAGCGACAGACGCGTGATCGTCTTTAACTTTTAAGCCTGACCGAGCTGAAGAATATATAGAAGCACCTTTTACTTTATTCTAAATTGAATTTACAGATTAGTTGTAACAACCCTTTAGTTGTTTTTTTCTTGGTTTAGTATTAAATCAAATTCCACTTTAAAGCTAGTTAACCTTCATTGTGGTCAGTCTGATATAAAGAACAAATATTGCATGTAGGCTACATACAAAATATTGTGATAGGAAAATATCAGTGAGAATCAAGGGGAAGGTGTACAGGACAGTGGTGAGACCGGCCATGCTGTATGGTTTAGAGACAGTGTCACTGAGGAAGAGACAGGAGTCAGAGCTAGAGGTAGCAGAGCTGAAGATGTTGAGGTTCTCTTTGGGCGTGACAAGGTTGGACAGGATCAGGAACAAGTTCATCAGAGGGACAGCTCATGTTGGACATTTGGGGGACAAAGTTATGGAGGCCAGATTAAGATGGTTTGGACATGTTCAGAGGAGGGAGGGTGAGTATATTGGTAGGAGAATGTTGGACATGGGGCTGCCAGGCAGGAGGCAAAGAGGAAGGCCAAAGAGGAGGTATATGGATGTAATTAATGAGGATATGAAGCTAGTGGGTGCAAGTGTTGAGGATGCGGAAGATAGGGATAGGTGGAGATAGATGATTCGCTGTGGCGACCCCTGAAGGGAAAAGCCGAAAGAAGAAGAAGTAGTCTACATACAAAATATTACATTTCTCATCAAAATGCAATTTCATTTCTTATACTAAACTTGATTTAAACAAATTTTTTATACCTAGATTGAATTATATAGAGTGAGCATGATCACGCAGTATAAACGTAAACCAATGGAAATTTCATGAGGATGTTTGTTCTGATGGAACGATTACTCGGATTAAATTTAGGGGATTAAAACATACATGTAGAATATGGTGATGTGTCTGGTGTGAAACATCAGCGTTGTTGGTTCGATTTTCAGCTCAGGTGTGAGCTCGGGGTTGGATTTTATTCAGAGCTTTGAAAAAACAAGCTCAAATCATGTCGGATATATGAAAATGAATTTTACTCGATTCAATCATGTGGAACTGACGTGTGTTTAGTGGCCCAAGTAAATTTGTTCATTGAGGTCTGAAGGCATCTAGATGCTGAATTGGGAGTGTTACTGTAGCTCACTAGAGTTTTAAACTTTATTATATTTTCAACACAACATTCCAACATCTGATTTTTTTTTTTTCGTCTTTCCTTTCTGAATGCAGCAGCAGTAAACAAGCATGCTGACAGGATCTGAGTGCTCCTCCTGAGCATAAGCTGTCAAGTTAATTGCAAGTTTTACAG